>ML986603.1:0-202022 GCA_010094045.1 Lojkania enalia
AAAAAAAAAAAAAAAAAAAAAAAAGCGCAAAATCGACCCACGATTTCACCATTCCAGATACAGAAAAAAAGAAAAAAAGAAGAAGCCCACGACCAGTAGAAAATATAAGATAGAAAGGAGAACATGTCCCCTAACCTGGAACCTCCAGGTTTTGAATCCGAGAGCGCAGGAACAAAGACCCAGTATTTCAACGAACAAACCGGATCTTAAAACGCCGTCGACACGAGACCATCCTGTCGGGGTAACAAGATCCATCCCAAAATCCTGCATCATAACAGGCCTGTTCGTATCCTTCGGCGAACATCCGATCCGGAACCCATAGTTCGTTAAATTATCGAGTCGTATCGTCGTAAATCGTATACTAGTTACTCATATATCGTATAACAAGTGTAGGTGAAAATGCATGCTTAGCGGGAATAGGGCTTGTTCATAAGAGCAATCTCGCGTGCGATAGTGGCCCATTCGAGCTCTCGACGGAGGGGTTGGTCACGTCGTAGGCGCTGGTGTTCCTCCCATTTGAGGAGTTCGTACCTGTAAATCCTAAGCGACTGTCCGCTAAACAACTTCCCTTGCAGAAACTTACGTGAATCGTAGGTGAGGCTGAATAATGACATTCAGTCTACGCGCTCTTACAAAGCAACTAATCACAGGTTAGCCGATGATCCAGTTGAGGGACAACAAGATCAACTTACTAGGCGCGCGGGAACGAAAGGCCAAGCTCTTTCATTACTTCTGCAATGCAAATCGTCGCCGAGCGAGAAACTCCGACCCGACAATGCACTAGCGTAGCGCCGCCATTTAGTTTTCCAGTTTCTGCTCAAAACGTCAGCTCTTCTCTGTCGAATTGTGGACGGTAATTATAGATACCAATAAATTTGAGGCAACGATCAAACTCGTCGCAAAGAGAATCAACGCCATTATCCTGGACCCTATCAATTGAGAGGAAATTCTCGGCTGGCCAATTGAGCTGATTCCTTGTATCCTCTGGCCAAGCAAGTGACTCGCCAACGCTAAGGATGCGCGTGATACCTAGTTCGCTGAGCAGCTCTGGGTTGTTTGCATGACCAAGGTTGCCGAGATACATATATGGAAGAATGCGACTCGGAAGGCTCCCATCGATACGACTGATCCATTGGGGCTCACGAATATTGATGACATCCCTCTGCCACCGCGGTGATTCCTGGAGAATGCGGTATTGGATTGATGTCAACAAAGACACGTCTGTCGGATACGCAAAGAAGTTGCGCTTTTTGTCCTTATGTAATTGCACCCAAGCATCATGCGCTGGGAGCCCTTCGGCATACATAAAATAGGTCAAACCGAGCAGCGTGGTCTCCGTATACCCATCTGTACAGTGAATAAGGATCTTCTTTGGCGCGGCCAAGTCATCTAACTCAATGGCTTCATCCTCGCCATTCTTTACCCGCTTTGACCTTTTCACCTCATGCGGGTTTGCGAGTTCGTAGATCCATCTACAAGTGTCTAACAGCCCATCTACCTCGACATGGGACCAAGACGGTGGCATGATGCTTCCAGAAGATGGGAAGTCTATATGGAGAGGATGATGGCTCGACTTCTCCAAAGCAGTGCGATAACCCTTTAGAGTCTTCGCTTCTGGCACGTGAGCAAGATCACTCGCCTCAATGAGAATGTCAAATGCGTGCTCGTTTACGGACCCCGAGTGTAGGGACGGATCGGGTGTCGAGCCCAGGAACACATTGTTACTGATCTCTGAAGCTTTCGACATGGCGCACATCTCGTAACGCTCCCAGTAGACTGGATACTGGTTAGAGAGCCCCTTCTCAAATGCAATTTGTAGAGTTAGAGGCATTTGGGTACATACAGAAATCAATGACGTTTCCTGTCATATTTCCGACTGAGTTCACTGCAACCAGCTCCGGATGATTCTTCTCTACAACGCTGAATGAGTCTATTCAACGTCAGCAAATTGGCCAAAATCAAAGTCACCGCACACGTAAGGGGGGGAACCTACCAGATAGCATGAAGGTATTAAACAATCCCCTTTGGAAACCATTTCTTTGCTCGTAGTGTCTCTGGGCTCTCGAGATACGCTTAGCTAGAACAATGGTATCACTCGGATTTGTCTTGTCATCACCATAGACTATGATATCCGACACCATAGCTAGCTTGCATGCCTGGATCTGGAAGTTCCGCACGGAAAACCCATCTTTCGGATCACATTCGAGAAACGAGCCATTCTCCTCGGGAGGGAGCAGTTCGTCGGGTGCGATAGCTCCCTTGAGCTTCGACGCCGATAGATCCCCACCAGTCTTGACAATGGTAATGCTGCGGATGCATCTCGGCACCTTCCGGCCGCTCTTGCGCCGCGAGGTGAAGAAGGCAAGCTGGATCTGGTTATCCGCGTGAAGGCCGTGCAGCCACGGGAACACTTGTTCGGGGTTGGGTAGTGCCTGTGTCGACAAGTGCTCGAGAGCTTCGGCCAATTTCACTGTAGTTATGGTCCATAGCGGCGGATCTCTCGAGAATTCGGAGCAATGCGCGCTTGGGGGATAGGTGATGGATGAAGTCTCAACGACACTGTCCTTGGACGGCGGTGACGCGGGGGGGGTGTCGAGGGTACGAGCGGGTACGGGACCTGGAGGGCATACGGGAATGTGCTTGTTTGGGACTGCCGCAGGAGTGCCACGAGAAGATGTGTTCAGTGTAAGGTGCGGAGGAGGGGTAGAGGAGCGCGCGGGCATGGGCGGCGCCCGAGCAACGACTGCAGCCATGTTTGTGTCCACAGTCTAATGAAGGGTCAGTCGCGGTCCTCTTGAGTGTGGTACTGATTGGGGCGGTAGGGAGCAGGCAATTGGCGGGTCGCAGCTGGGGACGGCGCGCGGGACGCGGGGTGTATGAGCAGGCCTTCCCAATCGGTGACGATGGGTTTGGCGGTGGTCGCAGTCGTCGACGGCCGCGCACAGAAGAACGGACGGGCCCGCGGGAGGGCGTCGACGTGGTACGTTGAGTTGGTCGGCGGCACGCGAGTGTTTGAGCAGCCGGGGCAATCGAGAGGCGCCCGCGCGGGGTGGAAGCCGCGGATTCAAAGGGCGGCGACGACTGCAGCGGCGCCAGACATGGTGAGAGGGGAGCGAGGGAGGAAAACGGTGAATTGGCAGCGGCGGATGAATTGGTCTGGGGGGAGAAGTGGGAGCGGAGGAGGAGAGCGATGGAGGGGCAAGGTGTGGTGATACAGAATCGCGCGGCGGAATGCTGTGGACGCTTTCTTGGACCCCTCCCGCCCCAGCACATTGAGGACAAGGCGCCGTTATATTCAGCCCGTCTGCCATCCTGCGCCATCCTGCTGCACGCCCGTATGCACGCTGGCTAGACGGCGGCCTGCGGTTGGACGTTGGCCGGCCGTCGACGGGCTCAGAACCGCGCTCTGAAAATAGCGGACTCTGCTCAGTGGCCGGCGCCAACTAGCAGCGAGTGACGGGAGCCCTTATCGGCCTATCCGTGTTCTATGGCGAAGCTATTCGTACCCATATCATACCTATGTATATCTGCGGGTGCGGCACGTGTAGATACGGATTACTGCTGGCAGCGATGCCGCCTCGTGCTCGACTGTCGCTCGCACACTCACACACACGCACGCACGCACACCCAAGGCCGTCGCGCAGCTCTTCCTCCTGCTCCCGCCGCCTGCTTACGAGCGAGTAGCTCTGCGCAAGTATGTATGTCGTCGATAGTGCTCGCGCGTCCCGCTGCCGGCAGCGTGGAGCCTGTGGACCTGCACCCAGACCAGCCCTCGCCCTCTGCCCTCGCTACCCCACACTGGCGGGCCCACACACGGTTATTCGCCACCCTCCACTAGCCAGCTAGCCCGCACATCGTCGATCCTGCCCGCAACCCCCGCTGCGCTGCCTCAACTGTTGCACCCGTCAAAGCGCGAGTTTCTCCCAGTAGTGATATCACTCCTCTCAGCAGTGCTCTTACTCTCGCTCTTGCGCTTGCTCTCGCGCTTGCGCTCCCTCTCCCATCGTTGTTGTGCCTCCTCCCTCTTGCTCGCCGAAAGAGCCTAGTCCCCCCCCCCATCTTGTGCCCCAAAGGGTTATTTATGCTGGCCCAACAATCAATGCCCTCCTCTCTGAGATGCTGCGGTTCGCCTTACCCGTTGTAAAGATAGAGCCGGCGCGCAGGCGGGGTGCATGATTGCAACATGGCTCGCTCCAGATGCGAATAGCCAGGTGGTCCGTGGCCATGAGCGTCTAAGACTACTACCCCGGCTGCGCTACTTTAGATTAATGTATGCCCCATCTGTATTATATCGCGCCGCTATTCGAGTAGCTTGCCTACTAAGCGTCATATTCAATCATGCACCACTATCCATGGGGACCGGTTCGCACTAAGCTGCTGATCGTTGCTATGCATTGGCCCTGTATACCGTGCAGTAATCCCAATACAGGCCGGGACATACGCTGAAAAGATGAAACGCAAAGTTTTGCCCGTCTAACTCCTAACTCCAGGCCCCTTGCATGGCCCTCCAATGCCCGCCTATTTGCAGTCCCCCCGACCCTTATGCCAATGCCTCCGAGCGGGAATTTAGCAGCTCGTCCACGTGCGACCTCTGCACTACGATTGCATTGCTCCCATCTTGTTCTTTCAGCAACACTGCCAGGACTTCGATGGGCGGCGTCAAGCCTAGCCGTTGAGCGCGCTTCCAGCGTTTCAGACGAGCGGTGCCGGTACAGGGCTGCACGATAATCATGTCAGTAAGCCTGTTGCACCATTACGAAATCCATCCAATTGCAATTGCCACCACATGCATCCATGTTGGAATTCGCCCACTTACCCCGTATTGTCCACTCATGTCAAATTCACGAAGGATCTTCTCGTGAGTGCTTAGGTCCTCTTGATGCACCCTGGGCGCTTCCCTCGCCCTCTCTTTAGCTCTCCAGTAATCATCTATCCGCTTCTTCGATATCTTCCTGGCCTCGTCTTCCTCTGGTGTGCTGGCTACTTGCTGCGCGACTACTTCTTGCTTCGTTTGCTCGACAACGGCCGCGTCAGCGGTCGTGAGGTCGGCAGCGTCCGATGGGCTGATATCGGCGACTACGTCTTTCGAGTCCGTCGGCGCTGTATCAGAGAGGAGGTTCTTCTTCGCATTCTGAGCTCGTGCGCCGGGCTTCGTTACTCTGTTCGACGTTCCATGGAAGGCTAGAGTAGACTGATGGGCTTTGGGTGTAGCACCCCTGGCCCGGCGTTTCGGCGGCATATTTGGAGGTGCTGAGGCGGAATAGGGTTTCCAGATAGCTATACCGGCGTGCAGCTTATGAAGTGAAATAGGTCGGTGGTGAAGTGGTGAAGGTGAAGACATTACTTCATTAGGCGAGGCTATAGTCTTGGCATTCGCATCAGGGTTGGCCAGGAGATACGCGAACCGCGTTAGCATGTGACCTCGAAATTTCACGTCTTGGCCTGACTAAACATTTACTGTCTCGGTTAAGTCAGGCTAGTGAACTCCACGCATGACAGTTGCGAGATATCCTGCGTACGTTTTACGACACTAAAAATATATATATATATATTTTCAAAAGGTAAGAATCTAGTCCATTTTTCCAAGTACATTAGTTCATCAGAACAGTCGCAATTGAAAAATGTGCATTTCATTCCCCGTTCGTCTAGGAATGAATGTATAGAAATAATCAATTCTCGTCTTCTTGCAGTTTCTATTAGACTCACTATTCCCATTTTATAAACGCAATCGAATCCAAGAGATTGTAACTGCAGTCCTTAAATATATAAACTCCAAAATCTGACAGCCATCCAGCAAAGCATCTCCCATATTTCATCAGACCGCAAGCCACCCAACCAACTTATCCAATACTTCATCAACCTCCAACATGGCGTCCACAACCCCTCAAGACGTCGCCAAACACGTCGAATCACTAATCCCAAAATTCAAACTCGACCGGCTCCTCAACCAAGACCAAGCCGGCCGCCGCATCTCTCTCGTCGGCACCATCGACTCCCAGCCCGCTCTTCTGCTCGCCGAACGCGCCGCCTTCGCCACCGATGTTGACCATCTCACTTCCTTTCCGACATCCCTTGCCAAGATCAAGAACCTCGGCGCAAACGACATATATTCCTGGTTCCTCGCGTCTTCAAGCCCCAATGGTGGTCCGGATGCTCAACCGCCAGATCTAAAGTTGAACTTGATCTACCCGTGTACCGAGAAGCACATCAAGAAGTACTCCCCCCAGGGTCTACGAATGGTGACGGAGACGCCAGAGATCTATGCGAGGTACATTCTCCCCTACATGCAGATGCAGCGCGAGCAGGGCCGATTGAACTGGGTGTTCAACATCATCGAAGGCCGCAAGGAGCAGGAAGACGTCATCTACCGCGAGCACGGTCAGGAAGGATTCTTGCTACTACCTGACCTAAACTGGGACCGGAAGACCCTGTCTTCGTTACATTTGCTCGGGATTGTGGAACGGCGGGATATCTGGTCCATCCGCGATCTAAAGAAATTGCACATCACGTGGCTTAAGCATATGCGGGATAAGTTACTTGATTCGACCGTAAGACTATATCCGGAGCTGGAGCGAGACCAGCTGAAACTTTACATTCATTGTGCGTGCCTCTGATCTTTGATGAATATGGAGGCCTGATTGACTGACTGAGGGTGGCTCAGACCAACCAACATACTATCACTTCCACATTCACATCGTAAATGTCGTCCTGGAGGCCGGGAACACACAAGCCACTGGCAAGGCACTTGGTCTCGAGAACATCATCTGGCAACTCGAGACAATGCGAGGTGACGACAAAGCTGGGATGGCAGATGTTAGCCTGACGTATCACCTCGGCGAGGCAAGCGAGCTTTGGGAGAAGATATTCTCGCCTCTAAAGGACGGACGTGCAGTTGAGTTATGAGAAATCAAACTGATTGTAGACCTTTATGAGATTATAGGGGGCCAAACGGGAAGCTGTAGCCTGATTGCCGTGGCTCGGGTGGAAAGTATAATTGCAGGAAACCCTCCAAGGAGATTCTAAAGTGAAAATGAAAGAGAGCTGGTCGTATCTTTGCTAGAAATTCTCAACTGAGGTTTAGTCTCCTTTCCAACCCTCTCCATACACTTGAAGCTGGTATCTTTCCTTCCCATTTGTCAAGCCAATCCGCACATACCTAAGGATGATCCTATTTCCCCTAGCGCGTCATCAAGCAGGAAACCAAATGTATAATACAATGCGGCATTATACTACAAAGTAAGACTATATGGGTATATAAGTATCCTTGTTCCCAAAACTCCCATAGATGCTGCTGTAGCTACACTCTAGCTCAAGTCCAAATTCTCCTAACCCATCTCATTGAGATAGATTCACCGCAAACCGCAAACAAGCCAAACGCCAGTAACCCCTTTTGAACCTGCCACCCAATGTGAAAGGGTATCACTAAATATCCGCCAAACGCCTATGCTCCGTTCATGGATAAGATATGCCCCCCTAGCCATGTACGAAATGCCGAGATAGAGCTAAAACGCTCTAACCGTAGTAAAGATCAAGATATCAACCTGCGCCCTTAAAAGTAATGTCTATGACTCCATTCTTAAATTCCCCCTCCCCCGAATTTGGTATTCGCGGTTGGAAACGAGCAGAGCAGGCCTCCATTCTTAATCCCAATCCTCCTCGTCGTCGGGAGTCTTAGAGTTCCTCTTCTTATTCCTGCTGCTGGCTAGTCGTCCCCTTGACTTCTTCGGCGTGTTGCCTAGGGCTGCACTCGACTTCCTTTTCCTTCCTCGTCCACTGTTAGGAAGCGCGGGACCATCACCATTGTCATCAGGCGTTTCATAGCCAGCATCCGCCAATCCAAATTGTTCGTTGCCATCCAAATCTTCATCGATCTTCGCATCTTCATCAACTTCGAGTAGTCCTGCGAATTCGCGGCACTGCTTCATCATGCTCTCACGGCTGTCCAGCGCAGTCATGATGTTTGATATGCGCTCCCAGAGCTCCTTGCCGGTGACAAAATTGGCTCTCACAGCTGGCTTGATACGATCGGTCTTGTTGATCTTACCATGCAAATTCCATGCCCGTTTGATGAAAGAACGCGTTTCCCACATCATTTGGAGAATCATGCAGGCAGTGGTAAGGAGACGGAGACGCTCATTTGTGATCGGCATGCTTAAATCATCCTCTGGCTGAGGATAAATCGGATTAATAGAACCGTTCTCACCTAAAGGGTCTTGCTGTTGGAGCCCCGCTTCTGGAGTATATTTAGCAATCTCCGTTTCGAGGGCGAGAGCGACAGTAGGGCCTGTTTGCTTGAGGACAATTTTCTCAAGCTCAGAGGTGAGGACTAGGATGTCATCAACCTTGGGAAATTCGAAAAGGCCCAGGTTTTCTAAACAGAAACGGGCAAACAAGACTCCATCAGGTATAGCTCCCGTGCCGTCCAAACGAGACAAGTCAAAGTTGATTCGCTTGCAGATGTTGGTGAAAAACAATCTCCGGGTCTTCGGGGTTCCGCCGCTATTTAAAATTCCAAAGAAAGGGCCCATCTTCGGCTTATAGGTCTTCTCGATCATGCCATGCGGATCCTTGAAAACATCGTATTGATACTTGAACGCCTGAACAACAGCCTCCACGTATTCCTTCTCAAGAATGGATTCATTCTTAAGGTGAATACTTTGATGTTCAATCAAGGCGATGCGAGAAACCTCCTTTTGAGGCGACGTCCCCAATACCACAAGGGGCGGACCACACTTCTTTGGGTGGACCAAGCCTTGGTGGCTGATGCTAATGATGATTTCCGTGGCAAGCAGTGCAAGTTTATTTGATTCTCCAAGAGCAACCTTGACGATATCCTCCAGGAACTTTTGCGCCAGGTGTAGGGGTGCACCATCACTGTCGCTTCCAACTAAAGAATTTCCTAAGCGCTCAGCACCGCGGATCGCACCTTCACCAACCGCGATCTCTGCACCGCTTTCCGAACGGCGTTCAGTGCTGGAGAAGAAGTCCCGGAATTGTTCTAGAACTACTAACTTGAGGTCCACATTGTCTTGGTTGTAGAAAACGAGCTTCAAGGCCTTTTCTACGTCGTTTCGAAAGTATTTCCCTGGCGAGTTCTGGCATATTTCACCAATGCAACAGAGTGCCTGTTTGCGGAGACTGATATCCCATGCTTGTCTTGTGAAGGGAAGAACGCTGTCTATGAGAAGCGCAGAAACTGAATTGCCGTTCCATTTCTGGAGCGAAAGACACTGCGCTCGTCCTGCCATAGTCTGAAGACTAGTCCTGAAAAGATCAACGTGCTTATCAAAGTCCCAGACTTTTGCAAATGATCCTACAATGTTCAGCATGTTTCGCAAAGTTTTTACGAAGACTGGTTCTGTCTTGCGTGTATCGGGGCTCGCGGATCCAGTTACGACTTTGATGAGGCAAGAACTAAACACAAAGAAAATTTGCTGCAGTCCTGAATGATTGTTTGGTGCAGCTGCACCGGGAACACCTTGGACCAAAGGATGAATCGTCCATAGGCAACGCGCGACATCGAGCAAAGTTTCTTTGCTTCCCAATATGTACTGAGCAGCCCAGTTGGATAGCTTGGGTAGCACTGTTTTGAGAGCAGCGAACACTGCGACCGAAAAAGGTACCTGAAGGGACGGGAGTATCGGGAAGACGAAACGGAAGATAGTTACGGTCGGGCCGAAAATGGGAAGCTCGCTGAGGCCGCCAAAATCCTCTACGTGTGTCTTGAGGAGTTCCATTTGATGCGAAGTAAAGATTTCCGGTTTCACTTCGGCAAAGATAGCGAGGGTTCGAAGTATGCGAGCCTGGCGAGACTGAACCGCTGGATCTTTTACTTTTGTCTCACCTTTCGCATTGCCTCCTCCTGAAATCTGGGCATCCATCATGTCCGCAACCAAATCCTTGCAAGTTCCCAAATTTGCCACTGCGTTCTTCGACTTTTGGGGTGATAACACATCCTTGAAGAAAGTCTCGAACGACTTCAGCGGAACAGTCTCGTGTCGGATACTTTCAACGATGTCAACCAACATTGATGCCCGATTAGACCGAGCCAGCCTGACTTGACTCTCGTCATTCTTCACTATGCCCGCCTGCGATGGAAGCCACATCTCCTCCAATGTTTGGCGCGCTAGCTCAGCAATAGACTTTTCATCATCTCTCACTGGAATAAGAAGTTTACCAGCGATCCTCAATTGGTTTTCCTTAGACTCAGTTCTAGCATATATTTCTTTGAGGAGTTTGATTGCCCTCTTCTTTGGCGCTATAGACGTATCGGTCGTGCGAGCGAGGACTTGATCTAGACAGTGCTGTTCCCAATCCGGGTTCTGCTCCAAACATTTCGCGATCAAATTGAGAACAGTCTCTCGGACCGACGGTGAATTGTCTGACGCCATTGTGACAATCCTGGTGAACGTTGTCTCACTTAAAATCTTTGGATTCTTGTCTATTAAGTTGGTTAGGCTTCTCGTGGCCTGCCCTTGCAGTTTTGCCGAGGTATGTCTCGTGTACGATATAAACCTCTCAACCATGACGGGAAGAGATTTACAGAACGTGCCCTGCAAGGCAATAATACTAGCGGCTAGCTGGCTCTGGGAATCCGATACTTTCTGTGGTACACTGGATTCCATGCTTAGTCAATTGCTCGAAAAACAGGAGAGATCACTTACTATTCGGTAGCCAACCAATCTGGCTCCATGATCATTTTCATTAATTTTTTCTCAAGAGCATCAATACCCTGGCGATCCGTTCCTTCACCTTGTTCGGAGCGAAAAGCCATATTGAAGGAGTGAGCCCAAAAAGTGACATGACTTCCGGACGCGGATTGAAGATGTAACTTATCTCGACTAGAACTAAGGTTCGCGTGCAGCGAGTCAAGTACAACTCGATATGGTCCGTGGAAATCCAGTAAATAATTGTCGTTGATGCCGTGTTTTAGAGCGTCATCAGCAAGATGGACTAGTTTGGACGATAGATCGGATTGCGAGATGTCGAGACTCTGTTTCCTTTTTTCCATACGGTCTGTGAACTCCAAAATTCCCACTCCCATCAGACTCAATGCATTAAGAGCTGTGTGCCGCTCCGGAACAGGCTTCTTCTCATCCCTCAAAATGTTCATCACGATGCTCAAAAGAAGAACAAGGAGTAACGCAGAGGCAGGCCATTCCGGAGACCCTAGGACGTTACAAAAATCTTCAATAAACAAATCCAAAAGGTTCCGAAATGGCTTGTCACCTGACTTGGTAACTTCCAGAGCTTTCGTTATAAGAAAACGTGAAATCATCAGGGCTACGGATGAGGCATCGTTGTTCAGATCGTTGGCGATTTCCTTTGCATTCCTCTTTTTTAACTTCCCTGAATGGGAAATCTTGGCTAACGGTTCATCCTCGCATTCGCTCCCACTATCATATTCCTCATCTTCTTGCTGAACCCTCTTAATTCCATCGTCCGGTTTGATGTCCGATTGGGATATCCGGGATGCGGCTGCTTGCACGATGCGCATGAACAGCGCGGATACCATCATAATGTCGCCTTCTCTTGCCGACTTGAACTGTCTAGCACTCCCTCTCTTATCGGATAGCTTATCCAAGCTCTGCAAGATTTCGTTGGTCAGTGATAGCCTCTGCCCTGGATGACACGCGAATATTTGTGCCAAGACATCAATGGCGTTTTGTCTAAAAGACTCATATTCTCGAATCCCAAGGGCCGACTCTCCCTCATGGCTCGCATTTTGGGCGAACATTGTAGTAAGCGCAAGGTATTCAATAGGGCTCAGAGCCATTTCAGTCATTGTAACTTTTCCGATTAAATCGGCTAGAAGTTTGAGGACACGACCGCACGAGCGCATCACCCGACGTACGAGGTCTCTATAGGTCTTCGCCGGGCTGAATATGTCTGACGAAATTTCAGAAGGGCGAGACTCTACCACCTTGATAACACAATTCTCAAGGACATGCTTTAAGGCTTTTACCATGATACCAATGAGATCTTCTGAGCATATCTGGCGATCGTCAATGCCGCTTGTCATAGTTTCGAGAACGATCCTGACAGCTTTCAGACCCGCATCTGCTTGATTTAGACTTTCAATCCAGACTTCCAAATCCAATTCTGTTGGATCCAACGAGATCTCAGTTGTCACATCGATTGAGGGTTCACACAAAGACTGGATGCGTAAGATATCGTCTCGAGGGACATGACAGAAGCTCCCATTACTGAGCACATTCATGACGGCTTCGTGAAGTTTATTCGCCTGTGCGCTTCGGAGTATTTTCGTTTCCGACCCATCCGCGGTAACCGTCGTGAAATATTTTTCCCAGCCGTCGATATCATCTTTGGTATCGATTAGATCTTCTATTAGAGCGTTCAATTCGCAGATTTTTTCGTCTGCAATCTCTCGCTGGCGCATATTAAAGGCCGATGTTTCATGCTCCGCTCGAGCAATCTCTCGTTTACGAGTAGAGGCATCATTGCTAATTTTCACATTGTCGTACCTCTGATACTCCTCTCGGCGCGTGGTCGGCGGTAGCGGTTTGATTACTACAGTAGGCCCGGGCCTAGGGGCTGCATTTGTGGAACCAGGTGATGAGGACGCACCAGCTGTGTATTGAATCTCCGCATTCCGAGAATAAGCAGTATTGCTTGCAACCGTCGCTAACGAGTGTGAGAATGATGTTGGGGGTGGAGGCTGAGGAGCTGGCTGATTTGGAGTTACTCTTGTCTGTTGCCGTTGCTTGTGTGATCCAGCACCGGGCTCTGAGAAACGTCAGCATGCCTTGTAGGTATTATCCATATATAGAGATGAATATACCTTGGTAGAAAACATCGGTTTTCTTCATTAGCATGGCTGCGAAAGGCGTAAGTGAAGGAACAATGGAAGGCGCAATTCCATTCAAGGTAGACGTTGTATTGGGGCTATCTGGTGGAGGCGTTGGCAACTGGACGGCAGATTTAAACTCGCTTTCGAATCGTTAGTAGTCAGATGCTAATTGCACGGATAATTCAAGAATTTTACAAGTAAGTGAGATCTTCCGGATTCAGCAAATTCTGCAGCTCGGAGAGCGTTTGCTGGAGGTGGCCCGTGGAACTGGTGGTCTGCCCCTTGATTTCGGCATTCAATATCCCTATGGCTTTCTTTGCAGCCACTTGCTGGTCTTGTGTGAGGGTCGTTGGAGGAGTTGGCGGTTCGGCAGACGGATAGGGAATGATGTCTGGCAGTCGCTTGATTAGCAATGGCGGATATATGTAAGAGTTGTGGACAAGGCTCGAGAGCAAGTAAAAGTAGGCTACACACCGGGCATGAAGGGTACGATAGAGGTGAAAGGCGAATATGGCAAAGCTTCATCGACGGTCGGTGGGCGAATTGGTAGCGCGCCGCCATTGACCATATGCCAGTTGCTGTTAGTGGACGACATGATAAGGGTCAAAGCAACCGTCAGAGACGGCTCGGTCGCTTTGCGTGTTTGTAGAGCCTCGAAACAGAGCGTGTAGGGCACTGCTAGAAGATAACGGGCGGGCGCAGCGTAGGCATCGAGAGCAATACTATCGGCGGTACCGCGGGAACATAGCCAGCATAGGCGGAGGCAAGATGAGTATGGATGAATGCGCAAGTGGTGGACTTGTCATGCGCCGTCCCTAACGCTACGAGTGTCTCTGTGAAAGTTGGTGGTGTTGATTAACGTCCTTCGCACGGACGCTGGACTGGTTTCTGTCGCGGCTGACCGCCTTCCCTTTCTGCGCATGGCCTTCTGTGTCTAGCATTAGGGTCTTGGCCTTCAATAAAATTTCCTGTGCTTGTCTGCCTCACGGTTCCCCCGAATTTTTTCTTGTTGCGCAATTCCTCGCTTCAACAGCCCTAATCCTACTACAGTGGGACCCGCCACAAAGCGTCATGGCTGCGATTGGTTCTCTCGTCTTCTGCACTGACTGCGGCAATCTACTCGATAGCAGCGCTGGCAAACGGAATGCCGTCTTGACGTGCCAAATCTGTGGAGCGTCATGCAAAGGTATGCTTGCGATTGCCCTCCGCTGCATATTACCGTACAATTCACCAATTGACTGCCCGCATAGACACTTCCTCTAAGACGATCATCACACGCTCCAAACCGGGCGCCTTCCCCTCCGCATTGCGCGCAAAAAGGTCTGAAGTGCAGACCATCACAGAGGCCGACATGCAGACGCATGCTGTGACGTCCCAGACATGCGAGAAGTGTGGTCGCGAAGAGGTCCGATACTACACGCAACAACTACGCAGCGCGGACGAAGGCACAACCGTCTTTTACGAGTGCGAATGCGGGCACAAGTACGTGTAGGATTGTGAGCTGCCTTGGATACTTTGCTGACTGCATGTTCCATAGGTGGAATGAGAACAACTGAGACTGGAAATTAGAGCTGTCACTTTTTCATCCAGAGCCCCTAAACCGAATCATATACATCCTGAACGCCCGATCATGCAAATTTCGACGTCTACCTCAGTCTAGACCTTAATAGGCTTCCCAGTCTCTGGTACAATAGCGTATTCCACCTCCCCGTTCTTCTCGAACTCGGCCATGTCCAGCGCCACTATCACGCTCTCCCGGACAACCTGCTCTGGATCGTCCAGAAACTTCTTCAGAATGTCCTCTACCCCATCTTCGTCACCCAAGCTGCCCAGTGCTTCCGCAGCCTCGTGCCGGACCATGCTCGCCTCCTTTGTGTTGCTTAGCGTCTCAACCAAACTAGGAATCGATGCGGGATGTGACAGCTGACCAAACACGAATGCAATCTCATGACGGAAGAGTGCAGACTGATCGCCAAATCCACGGGCTAATGCTTGGATAGCAGGGACGGCGGTTGGGATATCCGGTGGTGAGGACAGGTCCCGCAGAGCAAACATAGCCCTGTATCGTTGGAACAGAGGTAAAGATGTGTCGAGAAGCGTCTTTTCGAGCTCAGGGATCGATGGTGGTTGTGCGGAGTGCGGCAGTGGGGGCGCCGGATCGATAGATGCGAAATCGCTGTGTCATAATTAGCCTGTTGATTCATTGAAAGAAGCAATGCGAGCGCCCGCCTCTGTTTCAGTTGTTCATGTTTCCTCTGTAGGCCGTGCTCCCACTCAATTCTGTCCACTGCAATATCGCATGTCTCTCGCACCACATCTACCTCTTGTTCGTCATCTCGCAGACCCTTTAATATATTCAAACTCCCCTTGTCGCCAAGCGCACCTAGTGCCTCCGCAGCTTCATGCCGGCACATGGCATCTTCTCCTTTGTCTTGCACTACATGTTGCAAGTGCGGGACGGCGGCATCATTGCGAGATTGCCCTAGGCAGTAAGCTAGCTCGTGTTTGAGTAGTGCGGAAGGCGATGAGAAAGCTGCCGCGATTGCTTCAATAGCTGGAATTGTTTGCTCCGTAGGAGGCTTGAGCGCGGCGAGATACTTGAGGGAAAAAAGGGCGCGGAAGCGTCTGGCGAGAGGCTCGGACTCCGAGGTTAGGATTCCGCAAAGTGTAGCGACCTGACTATCGCCGGAAGTGTCTTGTGGAACTGCCATTGGTCAATGTTTCTTGGAAATAACAGTTAGAGTCAAGAATTCGTTCCCTACGCAGATGGCTTCGGGAACGCGCGCCTGCACCAGAATTTTTGGTGGGGTGGTGCCTGGCCCCTCCTAATGTGATAAGATTAGATCTTAAATAAGCGCACGTGATAGCGCTCTTGCCAAGCTCCCAGCCACCGCATTCGGCCATTCACAAGAGCTCCGTGCTCGACAGCACCCAGCCACCGCAGCTCGACTACCTTTCTGCCGACTATTCTTCTCCACCAATTTACAATCGGAACTATATCCCGCAACAACTTACCCCTAGCTCCATACGCTGTTCTAGCACAAAAGCGCCGCAACTCTTTGTCCTGTTGGAGCAATGGCTTTCTTGCGCGACGTCTCCGATCGCTTCTGGAACTATGTCTCCCCGCGAAAAACGCAGCAGCGGCGCGAGAAACCGTTCAAAGTGCCTCCACTTCCTACCCACGCAAGACGCGAGAAGAGCCTTGCTAGAGACATGACGCCCGAGTCTCGAGTGCGCGTGTGGGATGTGACAACCCCGAGCCCCGGTGCATCCGTTGATGGAGCGCAACTACCACCATCGCCGCCCCAATCCCTTGAACGGCCATACACCGATTTTGAAGGCGATACTATTGTTGATGATATTGTTGAAGCCATTAACCCGGAAGATGAGGAGAACTGGGATGCCAATGAAGATACAATTGTGGTTGACGAGTCTAGATACGTCGACGAGCAGAAGCACATAGATGAGGAAGCCGAGCGAGCGCGATTGGAAGCTCAAGGCAAGAACCTACGAAATGCAGGTTGGACTGAGGACTCTGTGTTTTTGTTTCAGAAGCTCGGGATGCGAGGCCGGGAGCCGCTCATGCCACGCTCATGGGTCGACGATTTCCCTGCACTTCCCGCAGATCTCTTTACAACAAAGCTGGATAAGGCCTACATAAAGCCTGCTCTTGACTCTGACCGATCTGATTTTCACGGTATTTACATTCCCAACTCATTGCATGCAAGTTGAGACTAACGATTACCCAGCCCAGAAAGCTCTTGAGGAGCTCTTCCAACTCGGTCCCCGTGCCCGCGATGCCGTTTTGACGAAAGCCCCTATCCGCACACCAGCTTATCACATTCGTATGAGCATCAAGAAATACAACAAATGGGCCATGAAAGATGCCGGTATAGAGCCGGTCTGGAGAGACATTTCTCTTTTCGAGGTTATCATCGGTTCCACAGAAACCTCAAGCAACGACCTCCAGCAGAAGATGCTCCTCAAGTTGGGAAGGCTTGCCGACCTCTGGAGTGAGGCTTTCGCGTTGGCCCGAGAAGTGAGAGCTGGGGAGGACGACACTCTCCCGAGCCTGCCTACGTTGTACGGTGTAATCGCTTCTCACACAATCATGGCTTTCGTCAGCTATGATCCCTCAGCGGAAACGCCTACACTCCGAACCGTTGCCATTTTCGATTTCGGCCAGGAGGGATATGATGTATGGAACACCTTCGCAGTCGCCATCTTTATCATCCATTGTCGAAATCGCATGATGGAACTTGACTTATTGCCCGAGGTCCAGCCCCAGAGCGAAAGTGATCCTGATCTCTAAGAGCACCGTCATTTAATATATCCCGTGAAAGAGCCATGATCAAATTGCGTTAACGGCCGGTCTCATTGATTATGATTGCATGGTGTTCTAAAGAGCTATAATATACCCCAAATTTCCTTCTCGGCTTGGCTCTCGATATTTGGACGACATTTCCGGGCTTTTTCTAGCTCAGAGATATGGTTTCTAAGCAGCACTTTTTTGCTTCTGAGAGCGGAGCAGGCATGGATATAGGAGTTCGGTCGGGATCTGCTTAGGGTTTCGTTTGTTCACCTAATGTTCTTTTTGGGATTCTGCGTTAATACCATTTGATACCCTTTCAATAAATGATTACAAGCGATTATTCGAAAGGCTTTCAAACCCTAAATTCGGCATTTCGTTTAATGGTGAACTAAATGACGTTGCAGTGATTTAGGGTAGCTTGGTTCAATTTTGAACTCCTGAATGTTGCCGCGACCTATCTCCGCATCCGGCGTCACATCTATGGGTCCCAATCTCATCTCATCCGCTATCTTGCATTAGTACAGGTCGGCGATTAGAATTATTCTAAATTATTGATGGTGCAAAGGTACAAGTCTACTAAACGTAATAATCGCCTTTCTAGCGTCCGCGGATCTCGATACTCCCGTTCTTTTGTCTTGCTGATCGGTGTATTCGTTCTACACATCCTAGTTTACATGTGATTCCAAAAGTTTCTCCGGCCAAATAATAGAACCTACCAGCAAGATGCCGCTTGCAAAAAAGCAGAACATTTCTCAGCATTCTTTCTGTGGCCATTTTCCTCTATTTTCTTTTCATGGATAAGGATACGTGATGTCTGTATTTCGCCGGGAACCTCTCAGCCCGCTTCGGAAACGGCATCCCGATAATACCAAACGGGAGGACGAGTCCAATTCTACCACCACCGATGTCCATATGAATGAGCCTGAGGAATGTATGAGACAATAAGAGAGCCCTCATTAGCTCGTGAGCTTCTGGGATCCTTCTCTGCGCTATGTGCGCAATCGCGCAATAGTAAAGTGGCTCATTACCACTACAGTTTTTAATGGCTCTCATTTTGGGCGTGCTATCAATATACTAGGCCGTCTTCTACCAAATTGAAGATCGATTACACATCTCCTAGTCTATATTATTGATTTTGACAGAAGGTCACCATGCGACATTCGTATCCATCCCCCTTTCGTCGGCCCAACGATTGCGCAACTCGCAGACCAGCAGATCACGGTCTACGACTGGGATTCCTGAGCTGCCATATCATCAGCCCGAACGCTTCTATTCAGCCATCGCAACGGGAAATCCATCGTATGACTCCCTCGGGGCGTGCCAACTCATCTATCAAGATACCCAAGATGAAACTAACTGGTTCGACTTCATGTTGCCTATCATTAGCGAATTCATGACAGAGGCGCAAAGCAAGGGCGGGCAGGAACGAGCACAAATGGTCTACAGAACGCCAGCAATTCAACAACATTAGCCAATTTACAAGCAGCCCCTCAATCCATTAATCCAGCAATCGGTTTCTCCCAATACAATCTACGGCCCTTCTACCCCTATACCGGACTCCCAGCTATCACTATCGACCGGATTTGTACGTGCCCACATCCTTCGCCCGCTCCAGTAGGCTGAAACAGAAGGAAAAAGGTAGAATGCTAACAAAACAATAGATCTCATAATCATCAGCTTCTTTTCCTTCTCCTTCTACCTCCCAATCCACATACAATACCCGAACCCCGAGAACCACCCGCCGCTGGAATTCTATCGACTAGTTATCTAGCACTGGTGCACCACTATCATGCCTACATCTTCCTTTCCCTGGTTTCTACCGATGGTGTTATGTGTGGCCGCTGTATTCGATGGTTGAAGAGAGTTAGCAGGCACTGTTCGACTTGCACTCTCGCATAGGCCCGGACTTTGGGATTCTCATAGCGCGGGGTGCGGTTAATACCGCTCTCTTTCGGCTATGCTGTTGGTTTCAGAGTTGGAAGCCGAAGAAGGGGGTCCATGAGTATTGGACTATGGACTAATGTTTGGGGGACACAAATAAATTGGCAAATAGTGAGATAGATAGGAATGTGGATATTAGTATTACCAAGAAGATTACAATCTGTCAAGGCCGTAAACCCATGCAAAGAATTAAATTGATGAATGTAAACGTCCCAGTTGCACCATTTCCCAAATCATAATTAAATCCACCAGCCATTAAATGACATCCCCACTAAGTCTACCTAACTTCCCCTTCCCATCCTTACTAACCTATCCGCCATCCACGCCCTCTCTTTCATTCCTCTTCTCAATTTCCTCTTTCCTAGCCTTCTCCTCCTTTTCCGCCTTCGCAGTCCTACGCTCCTCTTTTTCCATCTCCAACCTCGCCCTCGCAAAGCCCGCCTCCCGTTTATGCCCGTCGCTACTCCTACTATTCTTCTTCCACTTTCCACCCCCAACTGGACTAGGCACACTCGACAGAAGGGCGCCGGTCAACTTCGGTTCCAGAACCGGAGTCTCGGGACTAATTTCCATATCTGTGAGGTTCCTTCTCAGCCCATTAGCGGCATCGGGTTCCATGCTCGCGCTCCCCTCCCCTCTCCTTGTACCTCTCCTGAACATGAAAGAGCCCAGAAACGTTCCATTCGTACCGGGGATATGTCTCCAGGGACGCTCGCGAAGGGAGAATATGAGGCAATCTACTGCGCCCATGATAGTGATGCACATTGTAGAGAGGAGGGACAGCCAGTATAGTGGATGCGCACCCCACTTATCGTAGTACATCATGCAATGATTAACGAAAGGGATGATCCACATCAGGATGTAGACGAGCGGGTAGATGAACAAGAGGCGTAGCTGATGGCGTATTCGGGCCCGTTCGGCATTCATGTGCTGGTGGACGTTGGAGAATGGAGTGCTGCTTCGAGGGGGCGTGTCATGGCCGTTTGGGGAAATGGACGGTATGGATGTCATGTTTGCTTTGTTGATACAGCTTCGAGCGGAGGCGGTTGGGAAGTGGACGGAGCTAGGGGGACGGCTTGAGGAGAGAGAATTTGATCGTTGTCCAAGCTCAGCGGGGTCAGGGATGGTGTCCATTGTGCAGACAAGAGAAGATGAGATAACAGAACAGCATCGCGAGGAAACAATTTCATCCATAACAGATGAGGTCTTGCGCTGTACAG
Organism: Lojkania enalia; assembly: GCA_010094045.1. NCBI lineage: Eukaryota > Fungi > Ascomycota > Dothideomycetes > Pleosporales > Lojkania > Lojkania enalia. The sequence goes on from ML986603.1 coordinate 20,285, forward strand.
CTCCTTGTGCCCCGATCGCACTAGGTATTTGCGGTTGGATATTGACTGCGATCTCTTCCATGTCTCTCGTAGAGGAAACCGGACTAGTCGTGGATATGGAAGGCTTGCTCTCTTCGTGGATAGTTGAAAAGGCTCTAAATTCAAAGCCCACATGGGTGTAGATGGCGACAGCTAACACTAAAATAATGACGGCAATTAAATAGCGAGGAATCCATGCTAGGGCAAGACGGTACCAAAAAGGTCGAATTGGAAGCGTGCAAAAGGCTCCCTGGGCTGTATAGCCTGATCGAGGGTTAACAAATGCCAAGCCAGCCATGGTAGCGGGGATGAGCAGTACTCCAACGTAAACGTAATAGCGATAGGGGTAGAGTCCATCACCTCGAGTTGTACGTGATGGGCGGAATATTTGGAGAGCACTGTGGACGGCGATTACAAGCACAGCGAGATCTGTACTTATTTAGATGTAAAACAAATTTCACGGGAGACGTTACTCTGACCACTCGTCTCTGTGCCATATTGCACGAAGAATCCGCTTCCCTGGCAAAACGAAGAGTCTGTTCGAACTGAACCTCGCGACATTGTGGTGAGAACAAATATGAATAACCACAACGCCCTCATAAAGTCGCCATAGATGAGAATCATGACTAGCCTGAAGAGTGCTTAGTTCTGGATCTCTAACATAAATTGTTGAAGGTGGGAAAGCTACCTATGACGAAACCGCTTTTCCATTCTACAAAACCAATATAAGGCAACTAGAGAGACCGCTAGGCTAACGGCAGCGCACGTAGCCGCTACCGCCCTCACGTTGAGTGTTCTTCGTTTAGCGTAAAGTCTAGATGGCAGGTGTTCTTGGTGGGACGATAAATGAGATAAAGGGCTAGAAGTAGGAGATGCTTCTACAGGACACATGAACGAGAGAAGGAATGGGAAGACAGAAGAATGCGGCGGAAAAAGAACAAGTCGACATAAATGAGAAAGTTTGCCATGTCTCCTTATTATCATTTCGTGGCATTGGCATCTTGATTGGTTTTGTAACAGCATGTGGAAATAACCGCGATGACGCTCAAGTTATAGCATAAAGGTGTAACAACGCAAAGATACTCTGTAGCGGGTGATCTTTCAGCGTAATAAGTTTCTAGAGCAGTTTCTGCATTTGTAGGTAATTTGTGAGTTTCAGATCGTGTTTCAGGTGGACGCTATAGAAGCCCTAGATCAGAGAGTTAGCATCTACGAATTCTTCGGGTTAACGAGATACTGATGCTGAAAACAATCGCAGTACAAAGAGATGATCTCCATCGACTCCAATCGGCGGTTACCTAGACCGGTTGGTAGCATGCCCCCGTGAGACGGCCACTCGGAGACTTTGCCACGAGAAACTCACAAAAGTTGCAGATGGAGCCTTTGATAATTACCCTAGCGTTTTGAGTAACAAGTTTCAATTACTTCGGCGGATGGCCCTTCCAACACGAATGAAATTCTCATGCCAATAACTTCACAACTTTGATTCGTTCATGTCCTTTCACATATTGTCTTACAGTTTTGACATTCTATCGGTTTCGATTTTAAACCAGACTAGATCATATAGATCTTTGTGTCCATTTGAGACATCACTGCCGACTTCGCCGCGCAGTAAACGCAAGCAATCAAGGGGATCTCGAGGACCCTGAGCCGGCTTCTCCTGCTCTTTATCCTCCCGCAAAGAGGCCTTGATCTAGACATGATAGCAGACCCAGAGGCGTTAACGCAGTTGTTTTGGTGCTCGGTATGAATGTTCAGTCAAATGATTCGGACAAGGCAATCAGACTGAATCGCAAATCACCCCCTCCTGCTTTCTCCTCGCGTTTAAGGAAGCTACGAACACCAAGCTGTAGTGCTTTGTCGCTGAGCACATCCTCATCAGGAGCAAGTTCACCGCGGTCCAACGGGCCTTTGCGGCGGCCGTCCATCTCCCACAGGTGATTGTTCGTAGACTTCACAAAACAGACATAATGAAGATCAACCTTGTCGTCGGCTGAAGGGGCAGTAGTGTCGCCGCCAGCAGCTGCGGATTGATGTGCACTCTCGAGAGCTTGCGACTCGTACAGGAGATCCGCCCGCTCAATCGGTTTCAAGGGTATCGCATCGCTCAACAACTTGGACAGGCTTGAGTGGGGTTCTGAATGAAATGTTAGCCCCAGCTACTGACTGCGCAGGGAATGAGGAGTAATACGGACCAATATACGAGCGCGCTCCCCCATTGGACACTCCATGCAAGAGGCCGATCAGGCCGCAAGCATTCCCAATCGTTTGCTTGTACCAAACCACCTCCTCGTTAGGGCCATAGCCTGTGTATTCGGGGCGGTCTTTGTCCTCCTGAATGCGGAACCTCTCGTATGTCTCGCTCACGGGGAAGATGAGGAGTAGCGCATGGGCCGGGCGGGGCACAAAAGCGAGAAGTTCGGGCTCGTCGATACTGAAAACATCGTGGAATCCAAGCTTGCTGGAGAGGCCGAGCCTGTGGACAAGGTTGGACATAACCTCGGGGTTATTCTCTGGCATGCATCAGCTCGGTGTGCTTTGGGCCGAGACACGGATGTACTTGCCGAGAGGAATGAACCTCTTCCGTCCCGGGGGAACATCCGGAGAGTTTTGCGCAGCCATGTCGGATTGTCTACGGAGGATAGGTTGCTGTGGCGGGGAAGGACATGAGGTCGCAAGCTGGGGCAGAGCTGCCTTTAGTCACTAGCGCGGGGTTTGCCCGTGCAGGCAGCGAACAGCACGCGTCACCGAAAAAAACATCAATCTGCAAAAAACTACTAGGAAAGTATATATTGGCGCCTACGGGCGGCACTAATCTCTGCCTTCGAAGCCTCGTCTGAATCTAGCTGTCTCCTTGTGCTGTTGTGACCTACTTGATTCCTTTCTGAACTCTGTCGAAGTTAGGCTACCTAGTCGCTCTGTTCGCAGCCCGACTCCCCCTATTGCACAACTGCAGCAATCTGAGGGATTGCAGCAGATGGATGTCTTAGAGTTCATTTTCACATGATTTACCGCCAGTATGCTCTCCGCGAATGCAGGAATATGTTTACCGCACCTGAACAAGGGCGTTTTCATCTATCGGACAGTTGCGCCCTTCAACGTTGTCACTGTACAGAGACCTGCTGCTGTCTTCAGCTTTCCCACACCCGTCTTCTTGTCTGCACCCTCTCCTGAAAGTTGAGGCACGGCTTCGACGTCGAAGCCCACTTCCAACGAATCCGTAGTCGTGAAACCAGGCTGAATGGACTCCCATATCTTCTTCTTCGGGTTGAGAACAGCTTCCGGCTCACCCTCCCATCCCTCAAAGTAAACCCTGTCCCCAGCTTTGGCGTCGGTAGGCGGATTCACCAGTTCCACTGGCCCCTTGTGACTATCCTCACCCTCTACAACCCGAGGCGAGGCGGCGAGAACCATGGCAGCCGACTTGATACCACGCATAGTAACGGGTTTGAGATTGCACACTGCGACGATCTTCCTGTTCTGCATCTCCTCGAGTGGGACCAGGCCATTCAGGCCGGAGCATACTGTACGAACAACTTGTCCTTCGTATTCAGAAGTGTTATCTGTTCCTGCTGGGTCACCACAGGCGATGGTGCTGACAAAAAGTGAGTCCGCGTTGGGATGCCTTTCTGCCTTGAGAATATGCCCGACACGGAGGTCAATGAGGGCAGGGGATAGCGGTTTCTCCACTGGGGCAGGTTTTTGAGGTTTCGGTTGCTTCTCCTTCTTCTCCTTCTTTTTTGTCTGGGCGTCCTCGGGCGCTGCGGTAGGTTTTCCAGTCGCTATAGATGCTACAGCCTCACCGGCGGCTTGAGCAGCGCCCTTGGCCTTTTCCTTCTTGCCCTTCTTACCCTCGGGTGCCGGCTCGCCGGTGAGAGTCGTAGGGGTTGCTGTACCTGACGCGGCAGCTGATGCGGCGGCGGCGGCTTCCTTTTCCTTCTTCTTCCGCTCCTTCTCGGCCTTAGCATCAATGGGTTTGATCTTGAAGATAACATTGTCAACGTCAATATTGACCTTATCCGCCAACTTAAGCCCGAAGAGGGGTGAGTTTTGGACGAAGTCCACATGTCTAACGATATGGTGATATCCCTGTTCTCCGGTCCTCTCCTCGGGGCTCCAATTCGAAACCACAGGTGCAAGTTTTTGATATAGAGCGATGTCAGCCACGGAGGGCTTCGCGCCGAGAACGGTGGTGCGGCTCGAAAGGTGCGTGTTCAGCGAAGATAGCCTCTCGGCAGACTTCGCAGCATCTTCACTAGGGGAGCCAACGTGTGAGGAAGTTATGACCCATTGGCTGATCTCGGCCCTCTCAGCGTCGGTGTAGGTTGTGGAAGGGAAGAGCGTCTGGGACGCCTTGACTGGATCGGTTTCGGCGAATGCATCGTTCGGGGCATGGGTCGCAAGGAAACTGATAAGGCCCTCGTTAAGCGGAGAGCTCGCCATATTGGGCATGCTGGGCTGAAAGAAGTTGATCAACAGCGGTTGGAGCGGCGTGAAGAAACTCGGTGCGAAACCTTCTGACAGCGATGTTATAGTACGATAGGGCGGTGACGATGCTGCCTGGATCCGCGCAAGTCGGAGCGACTGTCTTTGGAGGAATTGGAGGTGTATATTGCGTAGGAAGAGCAGAGAAGAGGAGGGTCTGTGGAGCCGCATGCCTACCAGTGACTCAAAAAACTTAGATAGTGCGGGTCCAAATTCACGGAGGGGCTCGCAGGACGTGTGGCGCAGCCCAGCCACTGCAAACCCGCTTGGGCCGTACGTATCACATCGATACACTTTTGAACACTAGTGACGCTCTCAAACTAAAACTTGGTTCATCCAATTCATTGCGTTATTTTGATCATCCCATAGACACCTCCCGCGATATGAATGCATCATATATATGCTGTGGTAAAATATCGAAAGTGGACACCACATCTCTATTTTCCCCTGGATAAGAGATCCGTGGTCGAAGTTCACATCTTCTTTACTTACCGTTCTTGAGGGCGTCGACGAATTCCTTGGGTGGATCTTGGTTGTAGCCCTCGGGGTTGTTCTCAGTCCATCTCCAGAGATCAGCGCAGGCATCCTCGAGCGTAAGCTCTGCCTTCCACTTCAGCTCTTGATTAGCCAAAGATGGGTTGGCGGTAAGGTCCAGGACATCGCCCTGGCGGCGCTCTACGACTTGGTAAGGAAGGTCGCGTCCCACAACTTTGCTGAAGGCCTTAATCATATCGAAGACCGTCGAGCCCTTGCCGGTGCCGAGATTCCAAGCCTTCACACCGGGATGATGGTCGCGGAGATAGTTAAGAGCGACCAAATGACCCTTTGCGAGATCAAGCACATGGATGTAATCCCGGATTGCAGTTCCATCCTTGGAAGCATAATCTGAAAATATTAGAATGTCTCAAGAAATTGCCTTGGGCTTGCTCACCATCGCCAAACACGAGCAGCTTCTCACGCTTTCCAATAGCGACCTGAGCAAGCAGTGGAAGCAGATTGTAGGGCACTCCTAATGGATCTTCGCCGAGGACGCCGCTTGGGTGAGCACCGGCAGGGTTGAAGTACCTCAGGAGGGCTGCATTCCACTGCTCTCCTGACTCGCCGGTCTTTTTGGCGTTGTTTCTCTGAGCTTCGATACAATCTGTGATAACTGACTCGACTGTTGACTTGGTTCGGCCATATGTATTTGTAGGACCAATCGGGCAGTGCTCAGGGATGGGAATCATATTAGGGAAACGCGTGGCATCGCCATAGACGGTTGCCGATGACGAGAAGACAATGTTGGTAACATTGTGCTTTGTCATAGAACGAAGGAGTGAGATACTTCCACCAACATTGACTCGATAATACTCTAGAGGAATCTCACCAGACTCTCCAACCGCCTAACCACATTAGCATGGCGCTGAGTGATTGGCCCAGCCTGCCTACCTTCAACGCGGCAAAGTGGATGACATTGTCAATGTCAGGGTGCTCTGTAAAGACTTTATTGAGCGCAGCTTCATCAGTGATGTCGATCTCATAGAAAGCCGGCCGCTTTCCGCAAATGAGTTCGATGCGGTTGATGACCTCCTTGGATGAGTTGTAGAGGTTGTCAACGATGACGACCTCATAGCCGGCCTCGAGAAGAGCAAGAGCAGTGAAGGAGCCGATGTAGCCAGTCCCACTGCTCCGGTTAGTCTACAAAGGCACGTCGTCAGTCTGCAGCGACTTACCCTGTGACAAGGACGGATCCAACAGCCATGTTGACACGCGGGGTAGTCGAAGCGAGGGACCAAGAAGCGTTCAATTGGAGCTAGAAACAGCGATTGCACTGTGCAATTGGGTGCAGAAGACGGAGGTACCGTTCAATGCCAGAAATTTGCTTGCGAGAGGACAGAGATGCAAAATATAAAAGACCTGTCTGTCCACAAACACGGTGCAACTCGTCCAACCCGCCACATCTAGGGGCGGTGAGCGGATCGCTCGCCACTTCCAGTTAGCGCATTGATGTTATGCACCAGTATGGCTTTACCAGCGGTCCGCGCTTGCGACGAGGAGTCAACTCTCAACATGTTGTATGATATTGAACGGTCTCATCGGCCCTCAATAACTCTTGTCTCTCCAGTGGATGAGGACTAGCTCGCGCTTCTTCTCACATACTCGTCCATGAACCAGTAATCGCTGCCAGGGCTCCTAACCGTCGGTGCAACAGCCCGTGCCCAGCAATGAGTAGCTCGGGCCCACTAACGACACCGTCTTCTATACTCCGTTGGAACCGCATCTAGTTGTCTATTTTCGATCCTCTGCGAGAACCTGGGGTCGGGCGCGGTCTATATAAGCTCTGCATGCAGGGTTTAAGCGGCCGGGTACCTGGATATCATGTGGGAGGCGGCGGGCGGCAAGTTACACACCTTTCCAAGACGATTGCTCCACAGATCGCCTGCTCCGACGGCTGCACGTAAGTAAGTTCCCGCTGCAGACTACCTGCCTCTCCCGTAAAGCGTCTCTCAAGTCCTTCGTCAGCCTCTCATGATGTGCTTCGCATGTTCTGCCCTTCAATTCCGCCTTCGCTAATATGCCTGCTTCAAGCGTGTGGCTAGCGGGCGGACAAGGCCTGTGCCTGCGGGCGAAAACGCCTCCCGACGCGTCCAACACCATCACTGCTGGCGACCTGATCATCACCAGTTGGCAGCCCTCCATCCTAGCTCTAAGAAGATGGTTATTGAGCGTGTCTTAAGTTGTCAAAGGATTGTGCAAGGTTCTATAGGTGCTCCGTAGCTACGTTCACCACTGCTCCGCGACGCGTTGTTATTCTACGTGTTTCTCAGTCTTAGTAAGTTCTCTCACTGCGACTCTGGCTTTTACTGCAATTTTTCCCTTCTGCCTGTACTATTAGTTTGTTTTGTTTTGTCTCGGCGTTATCTCTATTAAGAATATTTACCTCTTGCCGTTTTGTTTCCTTCCTCTTACACTTCACAGCCTCTCTTCCGTTTACATCAACATTTTCCGTCTACATCAGCCTCTGAAGTCACGAAACAACGCTATGGCAAATAACAGAGGTACTATGGAGCCGACTCCGAGGCGCTCTACCAGAATATCCTCCCGTGCCGGATCTATGGCTGGATCAGTGGCTCCGCCGGCTTCGCAGTCCATCGCAGTGACTTCGGCCACTCCATCTCGGGCTGCAGCCAGGGGAAAGGGCGTCCTACCCAAGGTTAAAGCCCGTCAATCCCATGCGTACGGCTCCGCTGGGAGGCTCGGGGCCGCTGAGGAAATTCACGTGACTGATACGGGTTTCACCTCTGCTTTCGAAGCGCAACGCTCAACAGCCATTGCCCGCGACCACGACCGCCCACCTCTCTTCACTCTAGAGGACTTCAATAGTGCCCATTCTGCCATGGACGGTGAAGCCGACGACGACACCCACACTAGCCGGGACTCCCGTGCTTCTCCAACGCCGTCACACCTCAACACCAGCAAATCCTTCGGCCTCGATCACGAAGCCGGAATGGCGCATACAAGACGTGCTGCGGCGGTCCCTCAGAGCCCTCCCATCGTTCCCAGACACCGCTGGTCCTTCGTTTTTCTCCTCGGCGCTCTCGCGTTGGGGCTTCTCCCGGCTTTCTTCCTAAGGACCACCAACTCTGCCGGCGCCCATGTCAGCTACAGGCACAAAGTGTTTGACGCTGTAGCTGCTAGGGCGGACTATACATGGAATAACTTCATAGAGTGGATTAAACCTCCTGAGACACAAGAAGAGAGATTCGATAAGCTGCCAGATGATACCGAGGACTTCATGTTCAACCGGCAGACCAAGCAAGAGCAGAGAATCAGAGTGATAGAGAAATCTATCGAATCCTTCAGCCAATACCTTCCTCGTCAAATTGCAGTAATCCGCAATGACAAAGGTAATCTAGAAATTCCGGACGAATTTTGGCGCGCTCTTGTCAGCAAGCTCCATTCCGAGGGCCTTAACGACCCAACCTTTACCCGGAATACGGAGTGGATCGACTTCTTCAACAAGAACCAGGTCCAGATCGAGGAGCTTGTCCGACGCGCAATCGATGCCCACGCACCTAAACCATCGGAGGTACTTCTGCGTGCAGAGTTTATCGAGCTTATGAACAAGGAGTACGAGAAACTTCGCGATCGAGTCGATAAACATGTTCGGGACACAGCAAAGTCACTCTTCAAGGAGGCGAAGGATACCGCAAGGCAAGAAGCCTCGAAGGCGTTTATGGACCAATTACGCATCGAGTCCCTTGCGCTAACCAATATTATCGCTAATTCAGAAGTTCATCTAAAAAAAATAAACTTTTTTGCGCCAGGACTTGGGGCATATGTAGATCCTTACCGAACGTCGACTACCGTTATGAAGAAATCCTCAATGTGGTCCAGGATTTTGAATAATGTCTTCCTCTTTCGCTATCACCGGCCGCCTATCACGGCATTGAATCACTGGGACGAGCCTGGACAGTGTTGGTGTACTGCTTCCTCAAAGTCTTATCCCGGCGTAGCCCAGATCTCTGTTGGCCTAGGGCACACGATCTACCCAAAGCAAATCACTGTAGAGCACCTTCCGAAAGAAGCTGCCCTAAGGATTGAGTCCGCACCCAAAGAGATTGAGCTATGGGTTGACGCTAGCCACGCAGATCCGGATGTCATATCGAGTCTTACCACCATCCCCGAATGCAGCGACGGACCAAAAGGATGGCTTTGCTTGGGGAAATTCGCATACAATATTGCCTCTCCAAACCATGTTCAGACTTTCAATCTGGATGTAGATATCACCGGTTTGTTTGGCGTGTCGAAGGCGATGGTGCGGGTCATGACGAATTGGGGTGAAGACCACACTTGTTTATACAGGTTGAGGTTACATGGAGAGGCGATTTGATGCATGTATTGTCTCTTATATTTCTCCTTTCATGGGCATGTGCGACGGGCTTATTGGGCCTTGGGTAGGGAGTCCCTCCGTTTTTCGGCTTGTATGAGTTGTATACCCCGGTTTCTTTTTCTCTAGTGTGAAGATTGATTGCATAGTTGTTTGATGATGATTAGACTATCTTAAATGATATGGATTTTCAATGATGATGTTTACGGATACCAAATGACTATCTGTGACGGTCCCTATCTTATAATATCTCTATGGGATCGAAGAGTGGCTTGAAGATTTGGCTGCGATGAAATGTAAACAACGGACAATACGCATACCGGACTCTTTACAATGGACCTATGCTGTTCATATATAATAATAAATTGTGGTAAGTCAAACACCAAGTTCTTGAAAGAATGGATCACGCTGTAAGATTCCTAATAGGCTAGATATGGTGGACCAGCCTCAACGACACTCTAAAGCACCTAGATCACGTCTTGTATACCACCCTTAATTTAACTATCCGAATCTCCGGGTTTTTCTCTGGACAATCAGTTTCTGGAGTTCCCGAATGCTAAATTGTATTTTTTATCTCGTTCTCTTATTTCCTCGAAACCCCGAAAGCCTTTTTCTACGTGTTCCCAAACCCTAAAATCTCCTTGCTGAAACGCTAGAATTGCTTAGGTCTATATCGCATTATACGGTACTTAAAACCTCCAGAGAACAGAAATGATTTACCTTAGTTACACGTTCCGTGAAAGCCATCCACTACTATCTGAATAACTATTTGGTGTAATGGGTAGCGAATATACCTCCCTGTCACAAGGTTATAAACTCAAAATAGTTACTAAAATAGCTGAAATCGGACTACGTGGATATGTTTTGTTGACGGAGCTATCCTGCAATTTATAATATAATGTTTTAGCGGCGTAAACATTAGGTCTTGAAGGCATGTGCGCTTCTTTCACCAATTGTAGGGTTATATCCTAGCAATCGCATATGCAGGAGAAAGAGAAGACTTGCAATTACTCTATTTGAATGCGACTCGCTAGGAATTATGGCCGGAATTTTTGCGCTAGTGTATCCACAATTTTATTCATTTACGCTAGTTTCGGTGCCCCCAACATTCTCATCTTCGATATAGCGAGCGTAGTTGTAGAATGATCCCAACTCATCCACTTATACTGACAAGAACAGATATTTTACTGAGGTGTAGTCCGGTCCTTTCATGTTGAAGCAGACTATTCATTGGAACTGGCCGGAGGCTTCACGGACTGCAAGGCTAGATCTTCCAGCAGCTCTTTCTGTTCCGTAATGGGTACATCTTCATTAAGATTCGTCCAGGTCCCCTGGCCCTCGGCTTCATAAGCTCGGCGTTGCAGCTGGAAAACTCCATCTTGAATCCACCTCTGTAATCTCGAGGAGAGCCCTGTGGCGCGCTGGAATATGCTAAGGTATATTAAAACCTTGAGAAGCATGAGATCGACAATTACCACTACGCAGGCGAAGGTAATGATGAATACCAAACCGAAGACATTGATATTACTAACGGTATAGTCAGCAGCTAGGTCGGCCTAGGAACGAGAAGCCTACACAAAATCACCTGTCTTCTTCATCTTTTGGGCGTTACAAAGCTGTTTCTCTCCTTCCGTCGTTGGCGCCACAGTGTACGCATCCGCCTCAGGGTCCCGCTGCTTTGCTCCTATAGCATAGTCCGTTAAAATTATGTTAATGCCTGCCCAGGCAATAGCTTCCCATCGTTCTAGTTCGTATTCCCAATGATTATTGGGTATAGGCCTATTAACTCTCTGGTACTCAAATTTACTAATATTGTATGTGATTGGTGTTGCTATATCATATAAAGCGCTCGCAGTGACCAGGTTTTGTATAATCGCTAGCTGAATTTCATTTGCAGAGGGAAGATTTTCTCTGGTAGGGATTGCAGGCAAACCGCTCAAGTTCGTGCAATGATCTGGGAGCCCGGCTTGCGCGAAACAGTATTGGTACTGCCAATGTCAATTATGGGTCAAAAACTGCGCGTGATTTGCGTACTTGCTGGGCACACCCAATCATGGCGATGGGAAAGTCTGGAAGGAATACGAATCCCTTCGGGCCGTGATCAGTAGAACCGTGAGCATCTCGATGGGCCGCAAACACGGGATCATCCACCGGTTCTCTGTAACCCACAATCCCTTGCTCCACACTCCTCAATATTATATCCGCATCATCTCGCCGCATTTCTGGGAGAGGGTCAAAATCATCTACATCCTGCCATTCACGCGTTGACGCCCCAATTGCAACCCTAGGCCCATTAGAAGTCTTGAACCAACCAGCTTCAGAGGTAGGCTTACGTTGTTGTGTATGAGGTAGATCGGTTGGATTGGGTGAGACTAACGCCGAAGGTGTATTCATCAGTCGTCCCTATTGCTCGTCTGGTTTCTCCGTATGAAACAAGAAGAATTTCTTCTTGGGGAAATGCTCTCATGTTAAAATTGGGGTAATCAGTGGCATTCATGATGGTCGTACGGTTTTCGAGAGTGAGAGGCGCACATGTCGTTTGCTTTCGGAACAGAACACGATCTCTGGGGTCTAAGTTGATACCCAACCAGTTTACATTGATCAATCCAGAATCGAATCGGATAGCAGGAGTTGTGTTCACTAAGCACATCGATTCAGAGAAAGGGCACTCGGTGCGCTCTTTCTGGAACAGTGTTTTCGGCTGAATAAGAGTATTGCAGCGCGCGCGTGGTGTTGGCGATTCACTTAAAATGCAATCCTCGGCAAAAGGCTCCGCGATCTTAGAGAACCTGTCGATGTAATTGCGAGTGATGTAATCGACAGAGTCGTATGTTAGATTAATGCGACCGCACGAGGGACTACTAACGAGCACTTGTAGATTGGTTGATGTGACCACGTAAGAGGAGAAGATACTTGCTGTCCACGAAATTAACAAGAAGCTCAGTGCAAGCAAGGCTAGAGCCAAGTTCCGCATAAGAGCATAGCTCGCTCCTAATTCAATTCGCCATGTCCAGAAAAATTTAATAGAATCAGCTATGAGACTACCAGGCGTCGGCAGTGTTCGGAGAATCACCTGTTGCTGTCGGAATAGAGCATCTGATGGTCGTCCATTCGCTCTTAGTTGGTAAATCATAAAGGCAAAAATATGCCAAAAATGGGCGGTGCCTAGGGAAGATAGAATTGCAAGTAGGACAATGATAATTGCGCCGCTTCTTGAGTCGGTTGTGATCGTCTTGCCCATTACAGGGCCTTCATCTCGATTGGTCCATAACCCTCTTTTAACAAATTGTGACTCAAGCTCAGACATATTCTAGTGTGTGTGGAAGATAGGCAGTGGAATACTTGGAAATTGATGTAAAAAAGGACGAAAATTAGCGCAGCATTGATATCGGCCTTAATATCTATACTAGATTTTAGTTGCTAAATCTCTTTTTTAAGGATGGGGAGCGACTAGGCTGTCATTGCTTCTACTTTACCTGTACAATAATGTAAAACGAATGGATATGAGTGAATGCAAGCGAATATTGAAAATAGAGAACATGTCCGTCTTACAATCTTGGGGTTGCATATGTTGTGTCATGCAGGCAATTGCTGCACCCCTATGCTGCTTGCATATCATATTTATCGAATGTAACCATCTTGTGGAAAGCCTGCATGTTCGCTCTGTTCCAAAGTCAGTATCTAGAAATTGAGTCCGTATCTAATGTACGTCGACCAGATATCGTAAGGGTACTAAAGCGGTTGTGTTTCCAGATTTGGGGCTTCTTGTACTTCAAGGCAATGATCTAGCCGGTCGGTTTCCACCTGAATAATCACACTTGCCTCATGTATAGTTCCATTTTTATTGATGGAAGACTATGATATACTTTGCATATATCGATGACATCTACACATAATGAACGACTGGTAGCAAAGGCCAGTGCTGTCTTTTAATCCGTTGACTTATCGAAAACGAACATCGCGTCTACTGAGAACATACAATTTTGGTCACCCATCCAGGCCGTCAAACAGTTGTCCCTTAAGATAGATATAATCCTAACTGAATGAAAGAGCAATCGAATGCAAATATTGTGCCAACGCTAAACGAAATCGAGAGAAGATTGGTAAGACTCTAGATTATGTATTTAATATTTGATAGTAAGGAAAGCTTGTTGAGGTCTTGAATAATTCTCCTCGGATACATGTACTATGGGGTCTAGCATAGAGATCCCTGTTGGAGAGTTCTCTGAGCAAACTGAGCAAGCAGATGCTAGTCGTGCTTCTACTTTGCTCTGATTGGACAAGGTTAAATATAGCTAGACCATGGAGCTGAAAGAGAAGCTCAATAGATTTTCGAATTATGCAGTCCAACATATTGAACTAATATTGGTTTTAATCTATGTCCATAGCCTCGGGACCTTAATCTATTTTCGGATAAACGTGGGTTTGGATCTTGGACCGTCGGACATGACAAGAGTACGACAAGAGATGGATGCCTAGTTTGCTAACCATCTTACACTCTTGGTATCATTCTTCGTACTCCGAAAAGTTTAACAGGATGTTCTGGGCTCGCATCACGACTGGCCTGCTTGTTACACGACTCTATCAAGAGACGCAAGCACATTGTGGGGCTGAAGACCTCGAAACGGTGAGTCTGTTTGACTGACATTAGTATAGATGTCTTCAGTCGCTTCATGTTTAACAAAACTGTCACTGAGCAATGGCAATACGTTCGGTACTATCTTTCCATCGACACACCTCATCCCCAGCATGGACTAACTACATCTTAGTAACCTCTCCATGGGCCAAGCCCGTGACTCGGGACTGTGGGACCAATATATGCCCTTCTACGACATCTATACAGAGGATGTGCGCTGCGGCTGGGGTGCCTCAAAATCGGGTCCTGGCACGCAAACCGCGAACGTGGTCGCGGGCGATGAAGTAGGTTTCGTGATAGGCCGGAGCGCAGACGAACCGCTTGAACCCTACATCATCTACCATAATGGCCCGGGCCAAGCCTATTTGTCGAAGTCCCCGACGGATGATCTGGACCATTACGAAGGTGGTGGCGAATGGTTTAAGATCGCCTCTCTTGGTGTAAAAAATGACACATACTGGCTCACGCGAGGTCAGAGAGGGGTGAGTACGCTTTTGATTTCCAGTAACTCCAAATATCTCTACTTTCAACATTTCTCTGGGATCTACCGCTGTCTTGTGTGGACCCATTACCCCTCAGGACCGACCCATAGTATTCTTCCCGCCACCAACAAATCATGTTTCTCACACGCTTCTAGATGAACTTCACCCTCCCCAGCACTACACCTCCGGGTCTCTATCTCTTGCGGGTCGAACACCTCTATGTGCGCTCCGCCTTCAACACAACACAATTCTACATTGCCTGTGCACAAATAAACATCACTTCTCCTCCTAAGACTACCATAGGAACACCTGGACCACTCGTCAAGTTTCCCGGTGCGTATAAGTTGGAGGATCCAGGTATGTATGAATTATATCAATATCATGATAAAATTCATAAGAGAAATTTATGACGCAGTGGTTGAGACTGACAGTCTTGCAGGTATTTGGGTGCAAGACAACTATTATGACTGGCCGCCGAGCGGGTTGTTGAATTATGTTCCACCTGGGCCACCTGTCTGGACCGGATGAGAATGTAATAATAAAGAGTTGTGGAGGAAATATAAGCATCCAGAAAAACAGAGGAAAGTACATTTGTGGGAGCCTAGTTTTACCGTTATTATCTCCATATCATCCTAGAGCGCCTAACAAATTCTTCTCCCCTCTTCGCATTTTCATTCCTCATACAACATCAAACCCATGTACAGCACTCGGCCACTGCTGATCAAGAACTTCGCTCACACGACTTAAGATCCTACTCCCTCCAAGCAAGACCTGGAATTTCTCTATGCGCTGTATAGCTGGCATAAGAATAAAAGCCGGGAGACCAAATACACTAACTGTTTTCAAAGTCTGGTTAGATGCAGCTCGCAAGCTCGACGTTAGTGGTAGATTGTACGAATTTTTGAGCGAGGCGAGAGTAACTTGTGCAGCAAATGGGTTGAGTCCCGTACGGCGGAGGAAGAGTTCCCACTGCTTCATATTAGCTTGGCGCATCGTGCCTTGCCCGAATGTGTCCATGCATAGGAAATATGGCTCATGCGTTGCCTCATAGTAAACTCACAAGAGTCTCTTCCTGCAGCAGCCTCAGCTCCCCGATATCTTTACTCCCATGTGGTAGTCCCCACTTCGCCATCTCTCCAACAACTATTCTAGAAAGCACCTGTTCACCGCCCTTAACATATCTGACTAGGATCTCGGCCTCCATTCTGGTACCAAATGATTTGAGGTCCATCAATGCCTCAATGTCACGGGAATCAGTTAGACGACCTGTACTAGACTCTTCCAGCTCCTTATTGAGTCCTTCGCTAACAAGAACAACAAGTCTTTCATATCTATGTTGAAGTTCTGAGATGCGCTCTCTAATCGGTGAGTGGTTCGGCTGACCAGGAAGTGCTTGTTGTTTGATATTTTGCAGGGTTGTGAATATCAGACCCGTTGATGGAGAAAGTAGAAGGTCGGCTTCTTTGGCTGGGGAATGTGGTAGGCTGAAGTCGCGCTCTATGAACTCAGCATTCGAATAGAAGTTCTCAATTTGACGAGTCAGACGGCGTTGCTGAAGAAGTGTTGAGGAGATAATGAATGAGCACGGGGATAAAATTCTCGGGACTGGTGGTAGTTTTTGGGAAAATGGCAGCATTTCTGAACTTTCAGGATGATCCTGTAATGCCACTCCAGTTGGAGCGTCACTATGTGCGCTCTTGGATGCCTCTGTAAGGCCGGCGGAGAAGCCAGAAGTAGCGTGCTGCATTATTTGGTCTTCATAAGCCTTTCTACCTCCGTCTACTACCTTTGCCGGCAGCTTCCCATGAATCGCCATAAATTTGTGGAGGGCCGTTGAAGCAGAAAACATGCCTCCAAACATAATGTCATCGTCGCGCCTACCTAACGACTGCTGTGGCTGAGGATGTGATATTTCGGCTTGGGAAGTAGCAGGCTGTGGTTCCTGTGACGGTGGGTTTCGCTTGCTGGAAACTTGGAGCATGTACTGGCCTTGCGTATTTGTGCGTCCGATTTCCTCGTCCGCCTCTTCGTCATCAATTTCAATTTTTCTTTTTCTAATTAATGCCTCCATATCGTTAGTCGGAGTGAAACTCGAGAGTTCGATCTCCTCATCGCTGTCCTCTTCGTAGTCGAGAATCCGTAACCCTTCCCGCTTCCAGATGTTAGTTGAGCTCGTCATGATGTCTCCAATAGTTAGCTCGGCCATTAGCTTCTCTAGCACCCCACCATCATCTTTGAGGGATTCAGAGATCATAATGGTAGCCATATGAGATGGAAATGGGCTCCAGTGCATATCTCTTTCAAGTTTGGACACTCCATGCCATGATGAGTCTGGTTTTAAGTACTCCCTTTTCACTTGCAAAAGGAATTCCCGCTGTGCCTCTAACTCCGATCCCGTGACTAGCTGCTTTCCTGTCTTCTTGTTTGTAGAAATCTCCCAGGGAGCTGTTGGTAGGGAAAAGTCAAGAATCGGAACGTCTACCCGCATTGTTGTATCAACTTCCGAAAGCTTCTCGTTTTCAAGCTTCCTGTTGACCTCTTCGACCGCAGGTGCGACGTCCTTGAAGAAGTCTGCGAAACTATCATTAGGGCTCAGAATATCGTCGCCGGACTCGAAGTTAGATGGCAGTTCGGGAATGTATTCATGAACAATCTCTGGAAAAGATACCGATTTCAATTTCTTCATTGGAGATTGGGGAAACAAAGGCGGAGTAAGTGGACATTCTACTTTGAGGTCCTCTATCTTTCGTTTCATAATCCGCGGCGATTCAATGTCGAGAGATGCCGGCAGTAGATCAAAGGCTTGAGTCAAGTCATCGCCCTCAAATAGCATAGGATCGCTGGCATCCGACCCTTCCCGGACAAGTTGTGGTATAACAGTAGGTTCCTCCATGATGCGCTCTTCGAGCATCTTTGCCTCCGCAGCTACTGAGTTGGGACTCTCTGAAAGTAATTCGAGACGATTTCCTGGAGAGGAAGGTATGTATGGTGTAAATGGCGGTGAGACAGGCAAAAGCGGCGGAGTCAAAGGCTCCAGGGCTGGATTCTGTAGCAGTCAATAGTTTGAAATAGTCCAAGTTCTTGTACACATACTCTATTATAAGTAAGACTCTCTGCTTTGATCTTCTCCGCATCTAGTAGAGTGTAAGAGTCGTTCACTGCGGCTTGGAGAAAGAAAAGAACATCCTTGGAGACTGTAATCTTTTCGGCTTTTACCTGCTCTTTGCATTTTGCTGGGAATGCATAATATCTTGAAGGCCATTCCAATCCTTCATCTTTCTCCTCGTCGACGGTTTCAAATGGTATACTCAACTTGTTGAAGCTTGGTATGGCTAGGCTACCGAAATCTTGAAGATCTAGCTCGTTGTCTGAACGCAGAATTGGAATTTCCATTTTCAAGTTCAGTATCCGTTTCCGATTATCAGCGATCAAATGCTCATTCTCTGATTGCTGTCGTAAAGATTGAATGGCTTTCAGGAACAGCGCGGCGTCTTTGCTAACTCCTAGTCTTTCTTTGCTCAGTTCATCGGCTGGGTTAGGAAGAATATCCTCTGTGAGTTCCATGAGATCTCTTTCAATGTCATCGCTCGATGGGGCGTGATCGACTATGATGCCAAGCTGCTCCAGCGAGAAGTTGCGTGTCAATCCGTGGAACCTCGAGTACTCTAGGACTGTCGGTTCCCGCTCCTCGAGGTCGAGATCCATATCAATATGGGGTTCTGAAAGACCTTTTCTAGTGATGAGCGTAACAAAACCTAGATAGCGTGCATCTCGGGATAGATATTGATGTCGAGTGAGAGGTGCGGCTGCGCCTTCCCAACCTTTGAAGAAGTTCGTGCCATCACGTGGGTTTGCGTTCCTGGACCTCGATCAAGACCTGCAAGTAGGAGCTTTATGATTTGGGGGATTTTTACGCCGGGAATCGATGAGACATAGGGTATTGCGGTAGATCATTGTGAACTCACTTATCTAAGCCGTTCTTCTGTAATAGTAAATTGTGTTTCAATTTTGAATACGGGAAACTAGGAGGCACTTAGCTTATCACCAAGAGCGTAAACGGGCCATCAGGGAGGCAAGGGAGATGAGGCATCCACAGCAATGCCTAGGACTATGTTGGATATCTCGGCCTAGGATTGTAGCTAGGGAGAAAGTTCGCATCTGGCTAGAACTATGAGTCCTGTATTTATGCACCTTAATAGGCTTTCTTGGGATCCTTTCCAAAGACACGTAGGTGTTCGTCACCAAAAGAACTGAGATATATGTTGAGAATTCAGCTGTCTTAACGAATCCTCTCACCACTGTGCCACCTAAATTCGGCTCTAGATAATCATACATAAAAGCCGTGCTCTTAGTCTTAGCACACTAAGAGCTATATAAAGACCGACCAGCGAACGCCAAGAGCCCATCCAGAGTCCGTCCCTAGCATCTAAATCCTGTAGAAAAATACGCACTCCTAGAATATCGCTAATGCAGCACAACGATCAAATACGAGCTATCGAGAGCCTTGAAAAGAGACTAAATATTCCAGGTTCCTTTCGCTCAAGCCGGTAATGCATATAACCCGAGGGCTCTGTTCTCTTTTTGTTCCTTTCGGTAGATTTTAATCAAAACTATATCTTCTCTTAAACACACAGAAGCCAAACGCGGCCGCGAGGAAGATTAGGATGAGGATAGGGCGCATGGCCCACCAGACCCATTGCGAGATCGAGCGAGGAGCACTTTGGTGAGACGTCAGATTGTCATGTACCTGGGACATCCAGAATCGAGTATGTTGCGAAAGAGTCGGAGGCTTAGAGGAATAAATTTTGAATTTGTGAAGGGTACCACACGGGAAGGAATGAGAAACGGAGTGGGTTTGGGTATTGTAGGGATTTGTGCAAACAAACTAACAACTTATTGCTCCTTTTCATACCCCTCTGGTTTTTCCATGTTGTTGGTCTCGTAGAACCTCGAGGTACATGAATAGCCGTTCCAGTCGAAGTTGTCCTTGGGGTTGCAGTGACACTTGTGGTCCAGACGATACTGCTCGCCAGTGGGGCAATGCGTGAAGGGAACGTGGTAATACGCAATGTCGTTGAAGAAGTGAATCTCTTCCTTCTTCAGCATGAGGCCAGCAGCGATTGAGTGTACTGGTGCGTCACCCCATCGCTCATAAAAGAAGCCACCGGCGTGGTCAAGAGAGTTAAAATAGTCGATGTAAGGTTGCGACCGAAGCCAATTAAGATTGCCAATTTCGAAATTGGACCAGAAGTGGCAATGATTGTAGGTCTTGCCGTCATCGTCGCTGAGGAATTTCATCGAATTGCCGTCGACAAGGTGTTGCGGGTACGTGGATGTGAAGTTTTTCACAGCATCCCAGAGTGTAGGGATTGTTTCGACGTATTCATATAAACTGAGGACGAAGCTGTACTTCTTCTTGTGCTCTGACATGAACTTGAAGGTATCGTAATTGATGTCGCAGTAGAGCTCAATGCTGGGCTCCACACGCCAGTACCACTCGTAATCGAGCATCAATGGGTGACGGAAGAAGAAACCGGACTCGTAACGACACATGTGCCTATAGCTAATTGAATCGCCATAGATGATCTTCTTTTCTTTCATCTCTTCACGGACCTTAGCAGCGCGATCTTGGTCAATGAAATCCGGGAAAGACCAATGCTCCTTAGGAATCTTGCCGTACTTGGTCTTGCCAGAGACCAGTGCAGTAGTTACCTTTTTGAATTCATCATTGAAATCATCGTCGTTGAGGAAGACCCAGTCATAATTGAACTTGCGGTTGAAGCGATCTTCGACGTTACGGATCGACTTGGCGATTTCCCAGACATCAGAATTGCGTGCGAGGGTTACAAATGTGGCATTCATGCGATCACCAGGCATGGTAGCGGGCGGGAGTTCCTTGGCGCCATCATTTGGGGTTGTTGTTGGCTTCTCCCCTTCCTGGTCGTGGCCCTGAGGCGGTTGCGGACTCGGGACCGATTCCGCTGGGCTGGTAGCTGGGTTGTTGCCATAGGCCGGCCAGTTGGCGGAGGGGACACTAGATGACGAGGAGATGAAGAAGAGGAGGATAAGGCACTGTAGAGTATTAGTCGCGCCCAATGTTGAACCTCAAGTCGGGGCCATACGATGAGGGCAAAGACGATGTAGCGGAGGTACCGTTGCGTGCCTGCCATTGCGCCGCGAGACTGCTGCTGCTGCTGGTATGGGGCTTCGAACCGCTGGTTCTTCTCCGGGCTGCTTATGCCCTCCACTTTGCCGGCTATGGGACGCTATGGGCGGCCTGTCGCGTTCCGGGCGGGCAAATTCGAGGCCTCGGATCGATGTCGTCGGATGCTCAAGGCGCAGACAGTGTCGTGGGTGTCTGAAAGGACGGGGCTGCGCAAGGGCGTTAGGAACAAGCAAGGGCAGAAGAAGCACAGAGGGCATGCATGGACAAACAGTTGGAAAGAAGAGAAGACGGGTAGCAAGAAGCGGCGAGGGGTGGGGAGGAGCAGCGGTCGCGTGAAAAGGAGACGAATGCAGGTTCCAAGGCTCTTGGAGAGGTGTGGCTGATTCGGATTTCACTGCCACCATAAGGTTAGCCCGTCGCGGATTGGGCAAAGTTTCCTCTAAGCTGCGGCAAGTCCCGCCGGGTGCCAGAACCACGCACAGCGCTCTCCATCCATCCCACCACGGCCGGCGACCCTCCCCTCATTACTGTCGTATTGCCTATCCCCAACGCAACCCACGATAGCTTCAAAGAGCGCCGATGCTGCGGCCGCCCTGTTGCGCTCTCACCTCCTTCACCTCTCCTGCTGGGCACCTATTCAGCGTGGATTTTCCACCCACACCAGACCACCATATTCTCTGCCTCGACCGTGGGCCACAAGCCTTCCCACCATCACCCACATTGGGCACTGCTCGTCATGTCTTTCTTTGGCTTTGACACCACGCTGCCCAAAGATCAGGGCCATTCCGCCAATGCGCCTGGCTTCGGCCAGGTTCGAGACGCGTTTGCTGGGCTAGGTGGGGGAGCTCAGGATGACGACGATGCGTATGTTGCACTACGAAGACACGCAAGACGCGACTAATTCATATCCATAGGATCGATTTCGAAGACACCTACGATGGACTCGGCGACCAGCTTGACGATACCGACGACGCCTTCAATGACGATACGTTTGGTGGCGGACCTGCCACTCAGCAGTCAATCGGCAGGGACTTCGACTTCGCCGGCCAGACGTCTCAGATAGCAAACACCATACTCGAGGAGCAGATGCTCTTCCAAGCTCGCAATCCCCAGCATAAGCAGAAGACCCAGTTTGAGCAGAAACCTACGCCGCAACCCCCGAAGCCTACGAGAAGCGGCTATGAGAGCTACAACGACCCCAGTTACATTCCGCAGTTGGAAGTACGCTCTGACATCTGGGGAATCAAGCCGAAGACCGCACCCGCGAAGCAAATAGAGCACCAAGCGCCGACTGCGCCAGCTAAGAAGATAATGAGTTTAGAAGAGATTGAGGCAATGATGCGTGCGCAGCCTACTCAGGAAACATCTGCACCACTCCCAACCCAGCCTACTTCAGCCCAAGCCTCATCTATCCTTCTCCATCACCAGCAAAATCTAATTCCCCATAGTCAATCCCAACTAGGCGTACCCCCGCAATATACGCCCCAGATTCTGCAGCGACCACACCAGCCTTCCCAAGCCCCACCAGCCTCTAGACAGCAACAGCAGGTCCATGTTGAACTTCCTGGCCATCCTGTCCAGGCTCCGCCGACGCAACCTACCACTATCTTGCAACGACAGAGGTCAACGCCAAACGAACCTATGGCCCAGCACCAACAGCAACAGAGGCATGCACCGCAACAACTAACGGCTCATAGGCCACCCTCTCAGCCTAGGCAGATTTTGAAGAACCCTAACCGTCTTTCGGGCCACGGTCAACAGGTTCAAGGACAGCGTAGCCACGTGCCGGGACATAGCCGCGGTCCTTCATTTCCCGGGATGGCTATCACTCATCCAGACCAATTACTCCAGATGACAGAAGAAGAGCGCACCTCTTATCTTGAAGAAGATGCGAAGCGCGCGAAGCGAAATCACAAGATTGCTCTCCTCTCGAAGGACAACGGATTGATGACACCACAGGACAAGAATTTCATCACTCGCATCCAACTGCAGCAGCTCATGGCTGCTACAGGAAATTTGGAGGGACAAGGATCTGAGACCGCCCTCGCCGAAGATTTCTACTTTCAAGTTTTTAGCCAAATCCGTGGTGCACCGAGGCAGACACCACACCAGCCAGCCAATCAGTTTGCGCAAACCTATCTATTCCAAACCAATAGCAGATACGGACCAGGCCGTCGGCAAGGACGTGGTGGAGATAACCACATGCAGCGTATGGAGCAACAGGTCCAGCGAGCTGTTGAAGCGGCAAAGGCAAAGCCGAAAGGGAAACAACTCGTTATTGAAGGAAGCTTGGGGAAGATTGCATTCAGCAACGCTAAGACCCCAAGACCGCTGCTGAGTATCAAACGGCCGGAGACAGGTGATAAACACCCAAGCAAGACGCACAAGTCCTCAGTTGCGGACCGCAAAGAGGTTCTACGCAATATTGAAAATGTGTACATGACTCTGATGCACATGGAGGACCATGCACGCCTACTCCCCCCACCAATCAACGAGGAGAGCCCAGCTGAGGCCATCCAAGAGCACTTAGAGTGGCGAACGAAGATTGAAGCTTTGCACAAGAAGCTTTGGGAAGATATCAAGATAATGGAACCGATCAATCCACAGTAAGTACTAGTGTCAGCTTGACACTGTAATTTACTCACATAGCGCAGTGCTCTTATTCCTCATCCATTCATTGCAATATTGTCCCATGCGAAAGGCAAGAAGGCCATTTCCCGCATCTTTCGTCACATTGATGAGCAGGAGCGTATCACGGTAGTCACTATGATCGTGGTTCACTTGGACAATCTATCCGTTGTTTCTCATGCGATCGCCACTCCAGACGAACCTCTAACCCCAGCCATCCGTGAAGAAGTTGAGCTTTTCTCTCATGCAGTTATGCCTCCGCTATTCGCGCACATTTCTGAATCACCGCTAAACATCATTATTGGCCTTCTTGGGCTCCTTTTGGACCGTACCAACCTACATATCGTAGCGCGCTCCAAGGTCGGCGTGTCTCTCCTTACTATTCTAATTTCGCGCGCCGAACTTTTGAAACAATCCACACCGGAAATTGACATTGGTGACTGGGAGCAATGGACCGAGCTTTACAACCGGTTATTTGACGTTGTGGAGCCTGTCTTGCCAGAAATCTTCCCTGGAACGGTTAACGATACCGACGACATGTATGTCTGGCAATTCCTGGCTGCAATGGGCGTCGGTGCAAGCCCAGAGCAGCAGCAGAGGTTGGTGATTGGAGTCAAGGACCGAGTTATGGAAACCGTGACAGTCTGCAAGGCGCTGCCGCCAGAGATGGCAGGCCCTCGCCTTGCAAACGTGAACCTCTTTATGAGGGCTATTGGGTTGGATGTCGAATTGCTTGGATGAAATGGGGTTAGACATATATTGAGAATAATCGAAAGTGGTACCACCCTGAAAGACGAGAGGTCCCCTACACTAAATGAAAGACACATCTGCTAGAGCGAAAGAAGGTGCGGTCGGCTCTTTGGTAGGATTGTCGATGCCTTCTTAGTCGACCTGTTAAGGAAGAAAAGGTTATGTGTGTAAATGGCCAAAATGTATACTAAGAAGCTATCGTAGACCATGTGACGAGTAGTTAGTTGTCCTTCTACCATTCTCATATTTATGAAAGAGACACTGGTAGCTGGAAGATGAATTCAACAAGATCTGTGTGTATCATTGTCGATAGCTTCAATAATAAGAAGTGTTACTACAGCTAAAAGCAATCCTTCAGGCCCTAATTTGATGTCTCGTCTAATATGTAAATTCTTGTTCATGTCCCAGCCCATGCTGAAGTTGAACCTCGCCCTGCTAATTATGCACCTACGACCCTCAAATGCATACCCGTTCCAAATACTATGTCCAACAGTTGCCGCCAGGCCGCATCCACGATGTTGTACGCGCTGCACAGAAGCTCAACGCCGTCCTAGTTTAACGCCTTCCCCTCGATCTTGTCCAATCGGATGTGTGAATTGGTCGAGCCCTGTACAAGCCTACGACATGTCCAACAATCAGCCCCGCTCCTTTCATCCCCAAATAGCAGTCACTCCATGCGGTTACCTTGTTGGCCGACACCCTTCGAAACACAATAGGGAGAGAGTGTCGTTTCGCCGAGCGTCAGGCGCCACCATCGCAGGATCCATCTAAAAACGATCAGCCTGGGCACGTGAAACATGTTCCATAAGGAAAAAAAAAGGAGGCAGCAAGGCTAAGCTTTGCCATTTGCTTGTCTCGACGCCGCATCAAACGACAGGCCTGGACTCAGTGGTTACGTGACGGCGCATGGACGGCGGTTTCGCGTAGCCAAGCCCCAGCAAGCCAAGTGGGGAGCCTGTTGCAGCTATGAAACGAGATTCGTAGGTGTCGTCGAAATCTCGTCCAATGCTAGTACTGGTGTCCCAACAACCCTTTACTGCCGTTAACAGTCTCCGGCAGTGCGCGTATGAGGTCTACGAGTCTGTGGAGAATTCGACCACAGTCTCCACCAGACATTCACCAATGGTGCCGTTATGAGAACGCTAAAGTCTCGATTAGGCAATCCACTAACTTTTTTGGGTCCTGATCCAGATGATTTGGAGAAAATTCGGACTCTCACATCCAGGCGCAAAGCTTGATCTTCCCTAGGATGCTTTTACTAGCGCAACGCGGAAGCCTCTCGATTAGATGGCAACTGCCATATCTCCCGCTCTACTCGTGTCGCCGCGTAGTCCCTATCCCCTGGCTTTGTGGGTACTTCCGGTTTTCCCTATAATTCTGGACGGTAGGTCCATGCATCAGTATCTGTCATGGCTCTGAGTTTCATCGGCTTGTCTTATTCCATTCCTTTTTGATCCACTGTTCCGGTTTCGACTGTCTTTCTTTTAACAAGTCTGTTGCCTCGCTGAACGAGAGAATTCGTCCCTTCACTTCAGGCCGAGCCTTTGATTCTCTTCGTGAGGGAGTAGTAAACCTGCTCTTCTCTTTTTCTTTCCTTCATTCTTGTTCATATTTCCCGGACCATTCACTCCCTTTTCGTTAACGAATACGTATTCGTTACGGCTGCCGGTCAGCATTAGCCAAGATGCCTTCCATTCGTCTCTTCTTCCTCGTCACTCTTTTAGCAGCTATAGTTCTAGCTGCCCCAACTAAAAGTAAGAGGACGAAGCTGTCAAAAAGATCCTTTAAAGTCCCTCGCAGCTTGAACCCAAAGCATCCCCGTGGCCTGAATGGCATGGATGCTATGCGGAAAGTTTACATGAAATACAACTTCAAAGGCGGTTTTATTGCGGCGACCAAAAATTCTGAGTCGGAAAATAGTGGTGCGGTAATCAGTGCTATAAACAGTACCAATGGAACGGGGACTGTTGCTGCTCTTCCAGAAGAAAACGCCGCTCTCTTTCTTTCGCCCGTCAACATCGGCGGACAGACCTTGAACTTGGATTTTGATTCTGGATCGTCAGATCTGTAAGCTATCAAGCAAATACACAAACTGATTTAAGCTAACTGCTCTCTACAGCTGGGTCTTCAGCACCGGATTACCCCAACGAGCCATTGGTGGACACTCTGCTTTTGACCCCCAAAAGTCGACCTCATTCAAGCTTATGCAGGGTGCTCAATTCTCTATTACCTATGGTGATAACTCAGGCGCAGCCGGTCTCGTCGGCACAGACACTGTCGACATCGGTGGTGTGGTCGTAGAAAACCAGGCTGTCGAACTTGCTACTGCTGTGTCTCGCTCTTTTGTTCAAGACACCAACACAGATGGTCTTGTCGGACTCGCTTTTAACCAGCTTAACACAGGTGCGAGTCCTTCCCAATTCTCAATCCCCTTCAATAATTCAAGGCTAAATTCTATGCCCAGTGAACAACGGTGTCCAAAAGACTCCCCAAAAAAC
This sequence comes from Lojkania enalia, assembly GCA_010094045.1. Classification (NCBI taxonomy): domain Eukaryota; kingdom Fungi; phylum Ascomycota; class Dothideomycetes; order Pleosporales; genus Lojkania; species Lojkania enalia. Next base: position 46,818 of record ML986603.1, read on the forward strand.
TTTCTTCGACAACGTAATGAACGACCTCGACCTGCCCGTCTTCACAGCTGATCTAGACCCCGATGGCACCGGCGTCTATGAGTTCGGCAAGATCGATACCACAAAATTCACTGGCGAAATGGCGTGGATTCCGGTCAACTCGTCTTCCGGCTTCTGGCAATTCGACTCCGCTAGTTTCGCCATTGATGGCCAAGTACAAGACAATCCGGCGGCCTCCCCTGCCATCGCTGACACTGGAACTTCCCTCCTCCTCGTCGACCAGCAAGTTGCCGATGCGTACTACTCTCAAGTTCAGGGAGCAGAGAATAATGCACAAGTGGGTGGCTTTATTTACCCCTGTGATACTCAACTTCCGGATATCTCGGTCGCTATTGGATCTGATTATATGGCTACGATTCCTGGAAATCAAATCACATTTGCAGCTGTTGATCAAGCCAATACTACTTGCTTTGGTGGTGTACAAGGAAATGGTGGCGCTGGGCTCCAGATCTATGGCGATACGATGTTCAAGTCGCAGTTTGTTGCTTTTAATGGTGGAAATCAGAGCTTGGGATTCGGTGCAAAGCCTACGCAGTAGTTACAAATAGGAAAGAGTTGAAAGAGATATTCTGGTCGCTTATAGACCTAAAGGAGTGCAATGCAGTAGGGGCTTGGAGTGTAGGGAACAGAATTGCGGTGGGTTGGAGGACTTGTATATAGTTTCTATTTCCTCGAGAATGATTTAGAGGGGAGCGATCATCACGCAGCCTAGACACGAAAAAGAGCTGATATAGCTTACGACTAGATATGAATACATGTGTAAATAAAACAAAGATTTTCATACCTAATTAGCTCTTCGCTAATTTCCATTTGTGCCCATGCAACTCATTACCGTCCAAACACACACTCCCAACGACTTCAATCTCTAATCCTCGAAAGATGCTTCCCCTAATGTCTCGCAACACTCATTTCCGATGTCCGCTGTTTGTAAGATCCGTTTCGACCCTCGAACATCTCGAACATGCTTGAAACACTAAGCCTTCGAAAGCTTGTCCTGCGACCATGCCGTCTAACCGGCGTGAAACATGCTACGAACGAAGCGAGTATTGGCGGATGGCGTAGATCAGGCGGGTTAGGCGTTCATTCTGTATCTGCCTAGATTACGGCATCCGACAGGGATCAATTGCGTACTAATAGTTCGGCATGGGGTCTCATCTCTCTATTGCGGACGCACATTCGGAGGGATGGTACTTTAGATTCTTATTCTCAGCAAACATGATATCTACCTTTAGCGTTATGATGACGTGATCTAGAGTTCACCATTCTTTTAATACGTAGACGCTTCATCATCTTTCTCATCTTTAGTCAATTCAAGTCAACTAATAATTTAGTGGTACATAGTCTGAGTAGTCCTTTACGCCAGGGACAGCAAATATTTGGCAGTAAGAAAAAACTTCTCAACTAATTCCCATAGGGCATCGATACCTTTACAAACACTCCCCTACTTCGTGGACACGCCGGATATCCATGCTCTCCTTTCAGCATATATTGTCTACATTGTTCCCCGCCTCATTTGATCCCTCAGACTTTTCTTGGATGCCTATTGTGATCTCCATCAACTCCTGCCATTAACCAAAAACTTGTCATCGCAATCTCACATACTGCCTTGTCTCATCCAACAACGTCGCCGCAAGCAACGAACGCACTCCCTAACCTAAGTCAGCATACCAATTCGTAGCCCCTCAATTCACACCAAATCACTACGTTACAGCCTAGGAGATGCATACGGAAGGAACCCAACCATCCAAATCAGCACCAAACACCCCACAAACATTCCCCCAACTATCTGCAGTCCCACGAATCCTGGCCTGTCTTTCTCAAGTGCAATGGGGTGAGCTTGCCATGAGAGCGGTATCACGGCCTCGCTCCAGGCAATAGTAGGCCACGGATGCTGTACATGCGTTTGAGAGGGCCTTGTGGGTGGTGACTCGAGAACTAGGAGGCTGGAAGTCGGGGCCAGCGAATCGGACGTGGATCGTAGAGTAGGTGACATTTTGTACTTGTTTATTGCGCACTGTAAAGATTCTAGCAAACCTTGTTTCTCTTTTCACGTCGTCCCAGTTCTAGCTGGTGAGACTTTGTTAACTGTATTGAGGGATCAACACCGGGAGCTGGAAGAAGTATATTGAAAAAAAAGTCAGAGATTGCAAGATATCGAAAAGCAGTGCTGTTACCCCAATCATAGATTGCGATAGGTTTGTTGATAGGAAGCGGAGGACCTGCCCTCGAAAACAAAGGCTGTTGGGTGTGGTGGATCGGTCCTGGTAAACAAAGGTTGTTGGGAGCGGCGGACCAGCCCTGGTAAGCAAATGTTGTCGTATTTCAAATGAGATGAGTCTTGCTCGGTAATTTAAGATACTGGGGGCAGCGTTGTGGCGCCAGATAATGCAATAGAGACAGATGGATGTCGAGTTAATAGAAAGCAGGGTATCGTATGAACTTCGGGAGTGTAATAGGATACTGTTAATGGGCATGTGCGAGGACATCTCAAGCGCTAACAAGATTTGACGAACGATAAATAGTGTTGAAAATTCTAGCATAGTAAATAAGGGATGAAAAGTTGTGCTGCAATTCCATCACGTCATTGTAGAGCCTCGGTATCTGAAAGTCCCACAAGAGAGTCAACGAATCGGTATTTTATTCCTAATCAATTACCCTAGATTGAATTCATCTGCCATGCCAGCGCTCATCATGAACTTCTCCTTCGCTCTAACAGCCTGCTTCATCCTAGCGGCCTCATCACCTATATTATGAGCTAGTGGTACACCGATGTCCGCCCTACTATCTACGCCCTTCTTAGCCTTGACATCAGCGCCCCGAACCCTTGCAATAGTTCTCTTGCTCTCTCTACCGGCACCGGTCCTCAGTCCAGGAACCTTCATACCACTCGGTCGCTCTCTCAGCGCGAAAGCTTTTGCTAGGTGACCAAGGTGGAGCTGCTTGATGTCGAAGTAGCCTCGTTCTTGAGCTACGTGCGTCGCGTAGGCACGGACATGGCTTTGATAAGCCCTTCGTGCACTCTCAAGACGGGTAGGCGATGCTAAGGCCCATCTTTCAATAGATAATTGTAAATCTGTGGCCTTGTCCATGTAGGCGTTCTTATCTTTCGTCACGCCAGATGTAATGAGGCCCTTCTTCAATATTTCGTCTGCATCTTGCCGGGTGACATGTATGCCGGTTTCACCGTCCTTCCGATCACTTTTTAGAATGTCAACGTAGCCTTCCTCGCAGCCTGGCATGAGGAATGTGCATGCTCTCCCGTCGCGACCAGCCCGAGCAGTACGACCGATACGGTGCAGGTGATCCTCGCGCGCGAAGGCAGGATCAAATTCGATGACTAGGTCCACATTTGGAAGATCAAGACCACGAGAGGCAACATCAGTGGCTAGCAAAACAGCTGGCTCAGAATTCTTCGTAAAATGAGCCAGCGTGGATGTTCGAAGGGACTGCGGTAAAGAGCCATGTAGGCGATAGGCGGTTACCGAATGTGAAGTGAGTGACAAGACGGGTGATTGTGTATATGTGACAGTAAGCTTCGTAGGATCCGACTGGGCTAAACCCTTCGTAGCCTTGGACTTCTTCTGGGGTGATGTAGCTTCTGATGGCTTATCCTCCTCTCCTGCATCTAAATGTGACTTCTCGTCTGAATCTTCTAGCTTGCTACTAAGCACGTCGAAGTGGAAATCCACAGAGTCTGCGCAAGAAATGAAGACAATAGCCTTCATCACAGATCCTTTCCGTGCAAAGGATCGCTTTAAGAGGCCTATGAGGCAAACTAGTCGCAGCTTTGGAGCTACTACAGCGTACGATTGCTTTAGCTGCGCGGGGGCGGAGAAAGCCTGGTCTTCTTTGCTTTTAGTAATATTTTCTTCCTTGTCGACGGGATCTCCGCGAATGTGAACGGCATCCTTTAAGCTGATCTGTCCCAGCCGCTCCACGTCCATCTTCATGGTAGCAGAACAAAGAACTGTTGTCCGTTTCTCGGGCAATCCGGTAATCCTGAATGCTGCGTCTTTCTTCGCTCGCATGCGCAGGTTAAGGTTGCCAACGATTTTCTGAATTTCTTGCTCGAATCCGAGCTCCATCAAACGATCTCCTTCGTCCAGAACTAGCCACCGCACATTGCTAACGTCTAATGCCTCGGTATTCTCCAAGTGATCTACCAAGCGGCCCGGTGTTGCAACCAGGATATTCAGGCCTTTGCGTAAACGAGCCTTCTCAGATTTCTTTTTCTCTCCGCCAATGACAGTCCCAGCCACAAGCCAATGCGCGCACCGTAGCAGGTTCTCCAATACCGTTGCGATCTGTTTACTTAATTCTCGGGTCGGCGCCAGGATGATGGCAAAGAGCCCTGAATTTCTTTGAACAGCCTCATCCATCTTCCTCTTCTTCATGTTTGCTGAGAGTTCCATAAGTCTTTGGACTAGGGGTAGCAGATATGCCAATGTCTTTCCTGAGCCAGTCTCTGCTTGTATAAATGCATCGGAGTCATCCTTGACCAACTGTGATATGGCAGCTTTCTGGATTGCTGTGGGGGCTTTTAAGTCCATCTTGTTTAGAAGATGCGTAGCAAGAGTGGTTGATATCCCTAGAGAAGTAAATGTATCGAGCTCGCTCTTGAGGGGGGCGTTTGAGGGTTCGACGAGCGGAGCATCCTGAGCTTCGGCGTTTGCGAGCGACTTCGTAGTAGAGGTGGGATTGTACGAGAATAACGACGAGATAATCTGCTTTCCACCCTTGGGCGCATCATGCTTCTCTCCTGGCTTCTTCGTGACATTTGCGTTTGACTGTGGTCGAAATTCCCTAGAGTCGCCGTCCTCTCTTGCCGCCGTTCTAAACTCCCCGCTGACTCTGGCCCTCTTCACATGGCGCTCCGTAGGTCTCTCAAATGCTACGTTTGGAGACGCTCGCCTCGTCCTGTGCCCGAGTTTCGTATGGTTCGCATTTTCCGACTCGTGCTTTTCTCCGTTTAAGCGCTCGCTGGCCTTGTTGTGCCACCTTTCTGCCGCCTTCTTTGCCGTTAAGCGATCTCTCCAATTTCCGCCCTTGAACCTTGGTTTGTTCAAAATGCCACTGTCGGGAATGGAGAAGTTGAGGAGCATGCCATCGTCAGCCATGATGATGGTTGCAATCTGTCCGCAGCGGCTGCGGAGATGTTGTGGCAAACGGCCGCGGCAATTAATGCCCACCATTTCTGAACCCAAAAACTTTTTGGTGGAGCAGCATACGCGCACGGGCCGCGCGCTCCCCATCATCAACCTCGGCTACCACGTGACTAGTGCTCACATCTTCAGCGCAGAAAGCAGTCTACAAACTCAGTTTATTTCCCAATTCTTTGCAATGACCGCGCTCCATCTCTCGTTAAGCTCACCTCGTGCGGCTGAGGGTTCGCATCACGCTTTTCATCCGAACCCATCGCCCTAGGACCTAAACTCAATTTCCGGAGCTTCACCGAGTCCTTCAACACCATGCCTGGTTCTCTCTGGTCCTCAGCTAGTATACGACCTCAGCTTGTGCCATTGAGCCATGAGACTAACTGATTGTAGTACCGAGAATTAGCCGGAGCTTCTGGCGACTGACCTCCCCAGTATCCATCCAACCCTTCCCGACACATGCCTTCCGATGTATTACTACTACTGCGGCCCTATGCTCTTCGTCATTTGCACCCCAGGCCAAGATCTTCCATCATGTGCCGCCGCTACGCGAGTTTAGACGCGACCTTCTGTTAAATAAACGAACGGTCGGGTTAGTCCCAACTATGGGGGCTTTACATGAAGGGCACCTCTCGCTGGTCCGACAAGCTGCTACCGAGAACACAGACGTTTTCGTGTCGATATATGTGAACCCTACCCAATTCGGGCTGAATGAAGACCTGGAATCATATCCAAAAACCTGGGAGAGCGATTTGAAAATGCTGGAGTCCATAGACAGAGAGTTGGCGAGCACAGGACAAGGTCGCATATCTGCCGTGTTTGCGCCGAGCACAAAGATCATGTACCCAACCCTACCCCCAGATAGTAGCATTCCCGGCGTTGGATCATTTATAGAGATGCGACCTCTAAGTCAACTCCTTGAAGGCGCCTCACGGCCCGTCTTCTTTCGGGGTGTAGCAACCGTGTGTATGAAGCTTTTTAACATCTGCGGCCCGGAGCGGGTGTATTTTGGCCAGAAAGATATCCAGCAAACTGTAGTCATCAAGCGCCTGGTCAAAGATTTCCATCTAAACATGGAGGTCAGGATAGGGCCCACGCAAAGGGAAGAAGATGGGCTGGCTCTGTCGTCGCGGAATGTGTACCTCGGATCTCGCCGTCGAAACGTAGGAATTGTACTGAATCAGTCCCTCCGCAAGGCAGAAGAGCAGTATAAATCCGGTAATAGAAAGAGAGCAGACATTCTTTGGCCGGCAAATGCCCATGCAGACAAGGTTCTCTTGGAGCAGGATGAATTGGACCCCACAAAACGAGCCCGATTTGAAGTTGACTACCTAAGCCTGGCAGATCCAGAGACTATGGAAGAACTAGACGTTGTTGACGAGACACGAGGAGCTATTTTGAGCGGTGCGGTTAAGATGCTGCCTGTGGAGAGCCCGCAAGAGGGAGAAGAGTTGGGAGTTGGAGGTGGACAGATCCCCGTCCGATTAATCGACAACATTGTACTTGACCCTATTGCGTAGATAATTCATGGTATAGAAAATCATCGTACCCTTAACACACCATTGTTGATGTAGATCTTGGTAGTCATACTTTTTTTCTTCCCCGAAAATTTTAAGGAGTCATTTTGGGTCACGTCTGTAGAACAGAGCGAAACTTGCTCAGCCCCTTCACCTGCAAATCAGTTGCAGTTGCCAGCTATTAATGCCAAGGCTCGCGTGCTGTCGGCAGCTGCCTTCAAGTCGACTCCAAAGCCTTGCTTCGACCGTTTCCTTTCCTTGCTCGAACCAACGAGCTGTACATCGCTAACGCCGCAGCACAGCTCTACTTCACATACCGTACCATTCCTTCTATACACATTCGCTTTAATCATACATAGCCTTTTAGGCATCAACTCAGCACTTCATCAATCACAAAACACTCGCCTTACTACCTCCTTCCAGCCGTGGTTGTATCCGGCTATGAGCACTTTTGGTGCATCTTCCTGACGCACCACGACTACTCCAACTCAACCACTTACGAAAAGGTCAAAATGTGCTACACAGTGACATGGAAGCCTCCTTGCAACATCTTGGAGCACGTTCAAGCTATGGAGCACACTTGCCATGCCGTCAAAAACGGAAACCTGTGCTCCGGCCGCAAAGGCGTAGTAACCTTCAGAACGGCTTATTGCTCACATTGCAATACCGATGATCCTAGCACGAGATACTCGACTTTTGGTGAGCCGTACAGTCTTCCAGGTCAATCTCATTCCGGGCAAGGTACAGGTAACGGTCATAGCAGTGGTCAGAGTAGTGTCCAGCAGGGTGGACGAGGACCTCTACAGTCGAGTCAACAGCAGAAACAGTCGGCCAGTCGCAGTCTTAGTGATATTCGAGGACATCCATCTCAACCTTGGGCGGATTCACGGGAGCTTGAAGGTGGTGATGGCAAGCTTTCGAGAGCCCAGGGTTGTAAGCCACAACTTACAAATAATGTACAGGACCTCTACCTACGCTTCGACAACCCGACATTCGAAGGAGACAGCATTAAATGGTCAACTAGTCGTAAGGAAATTGGCATCGGTCTCGAGACACAGCCTTCCACCCAACCACGCCACAACGAGTCTCGTAAACCTCAGCTCACTGTCGATGCGAGCTCTAGGAGTAGGTTACACAAAAATCGAGCCTTGCGACCGGATTTCATCGTCCTTGGCTTCAACCCACCGACAGAACCCAATAACCATGTTCACATTCTTTATGAGAAACACCTCCCTAAAGAGGATGCGGTTAGAGCTACCATCAAGCAACATGACAACGCTCCTGAAGTAATAGCAGGCGTAAGGACAATTTCTTATACTCTACCGGGCCATCCAAAGACTATTCACAGCTCCCGTGACGGTGTAGCACCAGCTAGACCGTATTCTCAAGTCTCCCTCCTGACTACAGCACTTAAATCCGGTAACGCTCCAAGTTCGCTTCCCGATCATATTCCCTTTCCAGAAGCATTGGATTCACATGACTATAGCAAGGGGATAGATTTGGAACAAAGGCCATCCAGGCCCTCACTCACTAAGTGCTTTCCTAGCTTGACTTCATCTAACCCCTTTCGTCGAGGACCCGCGTTTAATGCTCACTAGCAATGATATAGCCATTAGTAACGATGAAGTTCTTAGTGCGCTCTCATCTAGGCCTACTATAAGTGACTCAAGGTTACTTGGATCGCGAATGCAGCATGATGACTCGGTATACTTGAGGGGAACGAGGAATACTGTCCTCTTGAGAAACGGGTAAAGCGGGATATGGTTGCTTTATAAGGAGAAACGGCCACAAAGAGATGCGGATTTCTTAGTTGCCGAGAGAAGGGTATAAGATTTTGGCGCTGACTTGGTTCGGTTGAATGGCGATTCGGCTGGATAGTAAAAGTCTTTCGAAATGCATTTGCGTTTCATGCCATTGTTTGTTCGAGACGATTAAAAGCATAATTTCCTGTCGGGACTCCATGCGAGCTTAGATGACATGCACAATGATCCTTAGTACAAGGAGGCTGGCAAGGCTAAAATGGTTTCTGTAGATAAAGACCATTCTACTAGGACTCTTCAATGGCCTGTCTGCGTTGAAATTGTTTGTGCCCTAGTTTCTGCAATAGAGTCCAGTCTGTAAAGTATTGAGGCAGATGGGTAAGAGAACTGCGTTGATTCATATCTATGGAGGATCAAGGCTATTTATACTATCTGTCCTAGTATCGCAAGATATCAGGGCAAGCCCTTAATAGGGATCGTGCCATATATATAACATTACACAGTCTTATTGTGGATCTAGGCTGGAAAGCTCTGTCGAGTGATGTCTCTAGAATTTGCTAGTATTATAAGAGTGCTTGGCGGCTTGTTGTGTGGTCACTAACGTGTATGGCTTTGTTGGGAATGGTAGGATGCCGTTGCGTAGACCTTTCGGCATGGGCTCACCATCAGCTTTCGTTTGACCTTTCTATCAATAAAGGTAGCCCTCTTCTATTGAAACCCAATCTTTTTGAATCGTTCTAAGGTTCTACGTTTCACAATGACTCGAGATAGCTGTGGTATAGTTCAGATAGGCAGCGCCCATCCTAAAGAAGCCACGTAGGCATTTAATCTACATTCTTTTCTCTGCTCTCCTACCTTTCTCTTTTTGGTACATGCGCATGTGCGTGCGAATATGTGAAATATAGTGCAGTGGGATATAAGCTTTGGATAGTGGATTCTCCGTGCTTTTATCGAGGGAATATGGTGGCCGAAATATCTAGGTATAATCCTCCCACCATGCTTCAGTTCAGAAGCTACTCGTCTCGCAGCCAAAAAAAAAAAAAAAAAGTACTTTAGATCTTACCTTACAAAGATGTGCAAGTCGTCATCGTCCTTCATCATGCTGGGAGGAGTCCATCGCATCAAGCCAACCCCAATCATCAAAAATAGTAATTTTCCAACCGAAAGCCAGAAAACCTGGGGCTTCCCTGCGATGCATACTTCGCTTGTCTTCGACCAAGGTTGCTGGACCAGATCTATTTCCCGGGTTGTGTTCTTGTGGAGTGCCAAGGACGCTATGGAGCGATTCGATTCGTGGAACAATCGGTTATTCTATACGGACACCGAGGTCCAAGGACTACAAGCCTTATACATGTGCTTGTCCCGTCTGTGCAGGTCCGCTGCAGATGAGTATAAGAAGGCTGCGGTTTCCCGATCTTCATCACTCTTGCAAATTCCCTAGACGTTCCGCCGGATTTAAAGGTCGCGTGCCAAGACCTCGGACTTAACAGGAGAAGGTAGAAGGGAGTAGGGAGGCGTAAGAGATGGTAATAGCAAGGAGAAAGTGCTGCGAAATAAACATAGGATATGGTTTCCAAGTGCTGGCAAACGGTCGATGAATGAGCTTGATGAGTGGCTTTCGACGAAAGAGCAGGATAATTTCCGGTTTTATAGAAGAGATGTATGGTATGAGAATGAAGTAAAGGAAAAGAAATGGCTGAATGCAAGAGTTGAGGACTAGTGGGTTGTATGGAAAGAAGAGGGGAGGGCTCAAAGCCCAAATCTCCACGTCCGCCTCTACCAGTCGATTTCGTACACGGGCAATTGCAAACAATTCGGATTCCAGGACGATCCCACCGCACAATGTCCTTGTATATTTGCTTATTAGTCGAATGGGCAACCTCACGGCTCCAGATTCGCCAACTAGAGATACCCTAGTGAATCGTATGGGATAGACCTACTAAGTGAGGACATGACCGACGTCTTTATTCTTCTAGGCTATCATCCCTAAGGAGGCCTAAATCATCCGGACGCTACTCTCGAAGTACAAAGTCAAAGACGGTGACTACATGAACCAACTTCAATAGACTCACTCGTTAGTGTTTGGTGGGATACGAAGCTGGGTTAAGAAACGTTCCGCGAGACGCCAACTGAGCGTAGTTTTCCATTCTGAGCTGCATGGATCGATACTTACTACCAAATTACTTGGCTTCCTCCAAAGCGCCCATATCAGTGGCATTGATGATGAGTTGCCCATTCGCCAGGATCAGAGGAAGCCTGAGAACCTTGAAGATCTAAACGCGGTATGTTTGTCCCAGTACGTTGAGGGAGATATCCGGGCTCTAAAGACTCAAATCGGCTATGTACAACACTCATGGGGAACCATAACAATGTGGAAGAACGAAAAGGTAGATCGATTTAAACATACCCGTGGATACTCTATAGTCGGCAAACCAACCAGCGCTGCTTCAAACTACATATTTGTGCAGCTTTTAGGGCCAATGGGGGTGGGAGCCCCTTTGGAAATTGTATTTTGTGGAAGAATTGTCTTGGAGGAGGGCAATGAAGAGCCTGCCAATGGGAAGATCTTGAAGCAACCCTACTTCAACAAGAAACAGTTATATTCGGTTTTGCCTGATATTAAAAAAAAGAAAAGTGGTAAAATTGATATTGAATTAGGGGGCTTCACACGAGAGAAGTTCCAGGGATTCACTGCGAATGAGTAACGGTATCAATTCACGCAACTGCGTGCGAGCGACAAGAAACAAATTAAAAAGTGTACCATAGTATAGTTCAATATAATCCCATCCATCTTAATTCGAAATAGTATGATTGGTATTTCATCTTTAAATCACATTTGTTTACACAAACGGCTCAATTACAGAGGTGACTTTCTCGGCATTTCTATAAAGGAGACAATAGGTTTTCCTATTAGTAGCACGATAATGGCAGTATTGAGACTTAGCAAATAGGCTTGGCTTCACTCGGTGAATTCACTAATTCAGCTCTTATAGCCTTTAGCAGTAGAAGAAGTACCCCAGTCTCCTACTACAGCGGGAAACTACCACCTATCCTAATAGTAACTAACTTGTCTTATTGTTTGTAATGAGAGGCGAATCTTGTCTCAGGGAGGGAGATGAGGAACTGAACTGCTTGATTGAGGATGGCCAGCAGGCCATATTTATGTACATAGAAAAAGGGGTATATCAGTTGATATCCGGCGTAATATCGTACGACGGTATCCGATACAACTCGGCAGACTTGCCAAAATCCCTATCACATTGTTATTTCGGCAAGGTGGTAGCTGGGTGAATAGAAACTATGAATACTATATTAAAAGTAAATAGGGCCTAGGACCACAAGCCCTAAGAATAGAAATGTGGAGGTAGTACTAATCAGAGAAAGCGTTTAGGGTGGCTGCTAAGGAGTGAAAATTACTCCCAAAGCCTCCCTTCGTAATGATCTCATCATATTGATTTCTTACCTTGAGACAGAGGTCGTATTTTCTTCAACATGGGGAGGGTCATCTGAAGCCTTTATGTTCTGGGTCACAAGATTGGACTGTGCTAATCCGATGACTGTCTCATTTTCGTTGCCTTTGAATAGGTCCTTCTCGTCTAGGCAAGTGTTTGAGAAGGAGCTTGCTTGTGTAGAAAGGCCGCATTCCATACACCACAGTATTATCTCTACATGTGGAGACGTAAAGCACCTCAATAAGATGGCCTAAGATTGGAATATCTCAGAATTTCATCGATTGGGGGTGTGCAGGACGTTACCCAGACTACTTGGAAATCACGATAGCTCTGAGGTTGCCCCCGAAAGACTTTTTGGTGGAACGATGAATTACGTTTCTCAGCTGGTGGGTTCGAAGTTTGTAACAGTCTTCGAAAGCGAGAAAGGGATTATCTCACGAACTTCGCACTCGTATCCATCTTACAAGAAATTATGATCGCGGGAGATAGATTGGTAGACTATTTAGAGACACAAAAGGAATTACTGCGCCCTAGACCTCCCCGGACTCCCCTAGAAGTCTTCAATATTTCAATACTCGTAGAGATAGCCGGAGCGTAAAAGCCATTAAGTTATGTGGCTCTTGGAAATACTGATTGAAGCATTACTGTGATTATACAAATGAATTTGGCCTTATTCGAGTAAACGATGTATTTCTCAGGACAATAAATATGATGCCTGTCGAGTCCATATATTCTGGATCACCCTAAGAGAACACGCCGACGTTTGCAAACCAACTAACCCAAGTCTATAATCCTTGTTTTCTTAAAACTTGTACAGCTTGACCTTATGAACTGCTCGTGGACCCAATAACCTTCTTTTGCTTCAGTGTACCCTTGAGAATTTCGACAGAAGGCCACAGCGTCCATTAGGTAGTATTCTCTTTTTTTTGGAGACCTACTCAAATTAAGATTCAGAGATGAATTAGTGCTGAGTTCATTTGATGATTTTTTTTTTTTGGGGGGGGGCAATAAGGATGATGCTTCCCAGAACCACATATCGAGTATATCTCCATACTTTATTTCATTTTGTTCTTCGACGATTCCGAGGACTATTAGGCTAGACTGACATATTGTAGGTCACTTCAATTATGCCTGAAGGTGCTTCCAAAATGGATTTGACAAAGCCCTTTCCTTTCTTAGATAGCTTGTTCTCATATTTTGGAACGAATTATGTATCCGTGCTGTCACCAACAGTGCTGTTGTTTCATGGGGCTGTCGTAAAGTGGATTCTGTTGTTAAAGTCGAGAGTTCGCTATACGGATGCTGCGCTTCAGTCTCAGGCTTTTCTTGTCATTGCTAGTCATTATACTAGCTGGATAGCTTAATGCGCTTTGTAGCGTCACAAAAGGGCTTTGAGGCTTGTATTTTGTCTGGATTAAAGGAGACAATCTGGCAACACCACATCATGAGCAATCTACTTATGGATACTACTGGGCTATACAGACGGTTTAGATTATTTCTAGATCACTAATATTAGACAAGTGCTAATGCAAAGGTACAGATGTGTCGAATGCCTCCTTTTCAACTTTGAGTGTCACAGTTGTTCAAATGTAGAAGAGATCACAAGAAGCTCCCAGCAAAAAGATTGTCCAAAGTTATTCTGTATATTCAGATATTTCATGAGAGGCTTTTTAGATTTCTAAAGGTATATTATTACCCTACGAAGTCACTGGGACTTACTAGGTGTGCTTATGGAAGCGTCTTACAATCTTGCTCACTCCTTCATGGAACTCTGCATCAATACTTTGCCTGCTTCACAGATACCAAAGATATTAGTGGAGATATTATACAATACTTCCGACAAAATAACTGATTCTGTCCCTTACCCTCCACCTCTTTTTTTAGAAATGGCCTACATCTCTGTGCACACCCCCCCATACTGACATTAGAGGCCAGAGCAGCTCAACCCTTCTCGACGAATGCTTAGACCAAGGTGAAGCGAGTTCTCTAGTTTCTACAGCATAAGCCTAGTCCGTCAATGGACGCCACACGTTGCACAAGGCCTCGTCTAGATGCACCTTTGTTTAATTTGTGTACCATGGGATTTCCCAAATCCCGGGTTGTGCGTGAGCTGAAAAAGGAACTCTTGCTGAGGCGAGCTGTACCGAAAGCCGCTCGTACATGGACAAACGCCTCCCGCCGATCGGTCTAGTTCTGGCAATATCTCTTCCAATTTCCCAACAAAAAATAAAAACGGGAGTTGCTCAACATTTGGTTTTCCTTGTTCGACGGCTGGAGGATGAGCACTCCTGGCAGCCACCAACATTGGCAGCATATTCATCTCCTTGCCTCTGCGGCGGGGAGTGGTGGGTCCGAATTGACAACGCAGCAAGAGGTACCTACTGCAGTCGCTGTGGAGAGGACACAGCATGTGATGGTGCTATACCCTGCTATAGCACATATACCCTATGACTTCGGACACGCGACGCAAATTTTGCTATCCACTTGACAGCCCGGACCACATATGAGTAAGGTTTAGAGGGCCCTCAAAACTGACAGCTGTTATAGTGTACTGGGTTGAGAATAGAGCTGCAGCTAAAGCAATTGGTAACGTGGAGTGCTATTTGCATGGTACAAATATTAAGCTCGATTTTGGAACGGAGGGACCAGGGTACTCCTCAGTGCCGTGCAGAGGGTCCGAAAATCATCCCCGGAAAGCCTTCTGGCTGCGGCGCAACCCCCCCCATGTGCGTCTGGAGAAATTTGGCATCTCGTATGCCTTGCATGCACGCCTCTGCTGTTGTTGCAACCCACCCCAGGGCATTTTCCCCTGCCTACCGGTCGACGCCTCTCCGCATTCCGCTTGACCTGGCTAAGTTGCAGGCCATGCGCGTCTACGTTCGGAAAAGGAACGTCATTGTACTACGGCTTTTCAAGTATCCACGTCGCCTTTTCGTTCTGTGTAACGTCGATCTTGCCTACGAGTGGGTCACTGCTAGAACATTTCAAGCCACCGGACTCTAAAAAAGATTGCGCGTTCGGAAAGCCCATCTACGATTCCGAAAGACATACGGCTTTTTCATACTGAAGGATCTCCCTTGACGACACGAGGCTTCGAGTACCCTGGCAGGCGTCGCTTTTCCCTCGCGCCCCCCTCGCCGCATGAACTCGCTATTGACAACAATTCATTGTAGTTGTCGAGCAATCGACTTGGCAAATATGGAGCATAGTTGCCGGAGACCCTTGCGTTTCCTCTCACATCCCCCACAATCTCAAGCTCGGGCAATATTTCTCAGGTTGTGGGGTTATGCTTAGCAACTCAATCTCCGAAATGAACTTGGACCAACAAGCTGGAGGGCATGAAATGGCAAAAAGCTTCTCGAACGTTTGATTTACCTATGGCCGACAGGGCCGGCACTCCTAGATCCTGAGCCCTTACCATGGCTGGGCTAAGGACAGCCTTACAGGACACCAGTCTCGATATGGGTCTTGGCTGTTGCGTATGCGGTCGGTCCGGTCAGAGCCGCCTGACTCGTTGGGACAGGGTAGACACGTTCGTCGCATTCGCCATCCTAGATGCGTTTCGCAGAGTGCGTCATCCGCTGCTATTGCCTACGATTTAGCGAGTATAAAGGAAATTTATCGACGTCGCGCTAAGAGAGCCTCCGCGACGAACTGCAGAGTTCTGGCCGGCCGCGCCCATCCGAGTTATTCATCTGCACAAAGCCTGTCTATAGCAAGACCAGGAAGTCAAGCGAACGGCTGCGGGAACCGGGAGTGGTCGAGTTTCTCGTACGATGGTCCGACTTGTATATTAAAGACTACGCATGGCTAGGGAGAAAAACGGTAGCGATGTCCACAAAGCTTCTTCGCTACTGCAGTGATGCGATAGTGTAGCGGTAGTATAGCGGTAGTATAGCGATAGTACGAAGCTTAAAAAGAAAGGGGGAGCTAAAAGAGTCAGTTGAAGAATAACGGTCCGCAAGCGAACGGCGCCTCTCCTTGTGAAGCCATTCCGGTCCCGCCGCCTACGTGTCGTGAGCGTCACGATCTCAAAGATCAGATATGATCGCGAGCCGGCTAGGATACTCGGGTGACTAGCCTCAATGTGAATCGAACCCCGAGAGGCGCCGTTCCGGACCCGCGCAGGATTTTGTATTTTCGCGAGAATATATCTGGGCCATGGCTGTGATTGGCCGAGATGGGCATGCTGGACGAAAAGTCACACATGATACGAACAGCTGCCGCCTATGCTGCATTAGCGGGCTACTGACTACCCGTCATGTATGCTGTAGGTACAGGGGATACCTGTCGTGATCGTCTTGCAGCGTGCTGCTGTCGAAGCTGTCAAAAGACGCCTTCTGTATCGCCCGCCTCCCTGTCAATGCGCGTGTCGCTTGTTCGGTACCGGGCCTCTCCACCCTGCCAGATTAGAGAAGTCGCCTTATTCGGAACAATGTCAGTAGTCGGCCGCTCCGATATCAGGACATCGCATCCTAATCATACTCTCGCGGCCTTTCTTGTCGACCATGTCTCGGATTCCACGTCGACAGCTTCTGGAGCCACGGCCCTCAAGCTGCCCTGAGCGCTGCATCTGATAGTAAAAAAAAATTTACTGCCATCTTTGCCCAGAGGCATCGACTCTGCCATCACGAGCGTGTGACCCGACCTACTACGCATGTAGCATACCGTCCTGGCCAAGCAGAAGGGCCAAGGCTCCAGGCTCCAGCGACGGCGAAGGAGAGGAGAGGAAGACCTGAATCATGAAGCCGTTGACATCAAGGCGCGTCTCCTCTGCGAGGATGGAGAAGTCCGCACCGCTGTTAGCTCAACTCCTTCGACCTGCATACAGACGCAGCGTAAGCAGCCTCATCCAGCGGGACGGCCCTGTCCCTCATCACGAAGTCACCAACGGACGCCTCGAGGCGCAATCCAACCTTAGGATTCCTCTCGTCGTGGCTGCTTCCCACCCGCAATCTTTGACGGATTTGGAATACACAACCTGGCCGTGTTTTCTGCCACGCTCGCAGCTGAAGGCGGTGAGGCAGGCCTATATCAGACACCTGCTAATTATTGTTGCGGACCACAGAGCTCTCTCTCACCACCAAGCCCGCCGTCGACGGTTCCTTTAGGCTAAACGCCGAACAGGTCGCCCAAAACAGCTCTCCCTCCACCACCCTCCAGATCACCAGGAACCCTTTCCTGGCCTGAAGCCCACCCCTGCCCCACATGACTTCTGGTGCTGGGCGAATGGACGTAGAGAACGACGGCGCGCTAAGGAGTACAAGTCGGTACATGCATCCAAAGGCTCAACCAGCGTAACGAGGTACGCATGCACCCTGGTGCGCAACCTTATTTCCTCGCTGCGTTCCCCACAATGTTCAAGCGCAGATCTTTTCGAGGTTCGCTTCCGGTTCGAGTCGAGTACAATTTTCCAGAAACGTTACTCGTCGCGTGCGGTGGATGCGATCGCGGGCGGGTGCAGCACCAGATGAGATAGTGGTGCGCTGCTGTTTGTGGAGACGGACCTGCACGCTCCAGAACAGAGGAGCAATGGAGGCGCAAGGCCGTTTTGCACATGGGAACTGCAGCCCTCCAGCAGCAGCCAGCCCAGGCTATCCGCCATCGCCTAGTAGACCACGAAGGGCATAGCCCGTCCATTCACCGCATCAGTTTCCCCCGCCGGTATCGCGCCCCAATCCATTCCATCCTTCGCAAAACATTGTCATTGTTTCGGCATGTGGAACAACGGTGGAGCTGAGCCGAGTCCGTCTTTAATTCCTCAATAAAAAAAACCGGTTCTAGAAGACTGTCTAGCGCGAGCGCAACGGCTCGTCGGGGGGGCGGCGATCATTATCGACATCTGGGAATCGCCTTCCGGTTCCCTTTGAGTATAATAAATCCGCAAAATCGGATCGTAGATGCCCCTTCCCCCAATTTGATGTGCTGCCACTGCCCCATCCAGCCACGCCTCCCGATTTTTGTCATCCAAACATCACGATCCCGTATTTTCTTCTTCTTTTTCACATTATTTTTGCCGCCTTCCAATCCTTGATTTCCATAGTGTCCGCACCAAGTCCGGAGCAAAGCGCCATCTCCTCCGCAACTAACTACAGTACCCAAGAATTGAAAAAAAAATGATCCCTGACCTTGCACAATGTATTCTCCGCGTGCCCTCATACATACAAGCCAAGCGCGGTCCGTGCAAAAACATAAAAGCTCACGGTGTCGATAGGATTGTGGGGTCGCAGTCACTCAACCCAGGTTTTACTCGTCATTCATATACATAGATTAAACCCACAATCAAACCCACACTCTTCTCGAACATTGGAAAGTGTGGAGAAGAAGAATGATGTGGAGGAGGGCGGGGGCTGCACAGAGAAAGCACTGATTGCAGGTTGGCTGGTTCAACATACATTGTTTGCTCTTCCCTACTTCCCCCCCAGACGCATTTCGGTGGTGGACCTGCGCAATAGCTGGATAGCGCAGTGCTAGACTGCGGTGTCACCATGAAATACATAGGTGGTGACCTGGATTGGCCATGTTGCGCTGCACCGGCGGAAAGTAGTATCCCGGTGGAGCGGAGAGGAAGGGAGGGGTTCCGATGGACATACAACACAGCACGCATGTGGAGGCTTGAGCCTTTCCTTTTTTTTTTTTTTCTCTCCTCTTTGCTGTGGTGGAGTTGTCATATTACGGAGGCGTTGGTTGACGGCATATGGTGCTACCGGATTAGGTATTGGGGGCGTTATTTGTTTCTTGCGGAGTAGGTGTGCGGAGATGTGCGGAGAGGGCTGTGGAAGGAGGTGATAACATATGCGCATTAAGCTGAAACTGGGCTTCTCAAGCAAGGCCAGGAGGGGCAAACGCCTTTCTTCTTCCTCCCACTAAGATCCGGCGTAGCAAGCGGGGAGGGAGAGTCTGAAGGGAGAGACCACCCATCGTTGCAGGACGACAAGTCATGAGACTGTCGAGCAAGCCGTACGATACATGGCCCCAACCGTCGCAGCTACAGCACTACTAGATGGCCCACTAACGAATTGGTGGTGGGCGGAAGACAAGCGTGCAGGGCCGAAGACTCCTCTTCGACCAAAGAAAGTGCTTCGAATCTGGGGTGCATAGCAAGTCAGCCAGTCAAGCTATACTCTGGCCTGCAAAAGCATGCAGCGTGCCCGGTCCGCTCCTCCCCCCTCCATCTCCCAATTACACGTCGCCCCGGCACTACCGCTTTGGCTTTCTGGCAGTCTTCCATGCGCACATGAGCACACCACCCAACCAGCCCTGCCAAGTCATTTATCTTTCTTTCTTGCAGGAGGCAGGAGGGGGTTTTGGACGGAACAAGGAAGGGATCGACGAACGAGGAAGGGATCGGCAAACGAGAGAGGTGCAGACAGTTCTGTTTAGGATCGAATCTTGATTTTGCTGCCCGTGCGATCTGAAACAGGCGCTGCAAATTGATAATGGTGAAAGTTGGTATAGAGGCGTGGTGGTGGTGTGGTGGTGGTGGTGGGCGAACGAACGAACCATGGCGCGGTGCGTTTTGAATCCATACTGGCAGAAATACTCAGTGTCTCGCGCAGATAAGGGTCCCTCCTTACTTCAGATATCCAGATATCGGGGACTGGGATAAAGGGAACGAACATGCAATGGGGAAGTAGAAAGAGGAGGACGAGCAAAAAGTTTGGTAGCGCCTGCCATCCGTCACATGTAGCAGGATGTATCCAAGTACCAAGTACCAAAGAGCTCTGTCTGTCCGTCTCCCTGCACACCCCATCACGTCGCATCTGCCTAGCTCAGCTCCCCTTTCGCAGCTCACAATAGTCATGGCGCAAATCCATTCCATCCAGCTAGCCCGTTGCATGCCGCAAACCGCAACCCAACCCAACCCAACCCAACCCGCGCGCCTCCAACAACAACAGCAACAACAACACTACAGTAGCCCTGCCTGATATCCGAGCCTACTCCGCACAGCGAGAAGGGAGAAAGCCCCATTACGCACATAGCACCCATAGCAATAGCGAATCCCACATGAATAAATAAATAAATAAATAAATAAATAAATAAAAAAAATTCCCCGAGCGCCATTTACTCGCATCAATAAAAAAACGCCGTCGTGATATTGAGCCCTTCATATGGCCGAGCGGAGGGCACTACAGCACAGCCAGGCCGCCACCTTTCGCCAGAGCGTTGGCGCAAAGCCCGGTGCACATCAGCCAACGGCGCCTTGCTCCGCCCTTGCGCGCTTCCGGCCTCCGTTGCGTTGTGAGATCCATCTCCGGATGGAAAAGGGGCCGCCGTTATGATAAGTTATGATAAGTCATGTTGATAAGGGTTGCGGTCAATGTGGAGACGGTTATGTGGGTCATCCATCCAGCGTTGGTTGTGCTACGGTAGGGTGCAGGGTGCACGGGTAGTAGGGAGCGACTCGCCTGAAACATTATATCGGAAGGATGCTGGATATAGTACCGCAAGTGGTGAAACGAACGAACGGGCGGTTTTCGATGCAAGGAAAAAAAAAAAAACTGGGGCATCAAAGGCCGTTGATTTGCATGGGGTTGAGGTGGTCAAGGGACCACACCACATCATTATTTGGCGGGTTTAGTTATTATTGATATTCGCTCCTTAATTCTATGAGTTTGCGTGTTTTAACTTTTATATGGGTCCGCTGTCTTGTCCGCGGCAATTAAAAAAAAAAGGCATGCCCAGTCGGATTGGCCCGCTAAACCCTATGCGTGACATTCCTGCAAAAGTGCAGATGAAAGTGGGAAAAAGAGTAAAAGAAGTGGTATAGTAAAGGATTCCCCAGCGTTCCTTGAACATAATACGCTCTTGCTTCGTCCGACTCGTGACGCCTCGTTTGCGCTAAGAATACGACAGCAATGAGATATAATGTATCGAGTACAAAAAAAGGTGCATGGAAAATAACAATAAACCACCATTTCGATAGACCGTGCCGCCAGCCCGAAAAATAATTACTCATTTGGGGTAGTATGGTATGTGAGAACGCCGAACGGAACAGTAGACGTCGAGACCAACCGGTATTGTCAAATTCATTCCAGCCCAAGAACTCCTGCCACCCAACCGAGTCCTATTTGATTTCATTCCAGCCCACCCGCAATTGTCTCCCCAAGCCTAGAAACGGGGAAATGGATAAATTGAATTTGTTGCAAGAGAGGAAAGCACGTTTTACAATGATGTAAGCGATAGCAAGTGTGTAGCATAATAGTTGAAGGTGAAGTTTGGGAAAGGGATAGGGAGGCTATTTTGTGTGTAACAACTAGAGTGCGAGACCAGTGCCATCACCGGTCCATCGGTATAACGAGAGCATCTCTCGGCGGCGCAGCTGCGCAACCTCGGCATTCTCATCCATGCCTCGTCCGCGAACTTGCTGTAGGGCTGAACGCATGACCTTTCGGAAATTTCGCTGCAGATGTTTGGTTAGCATGATGCCAGTCATCTCGGATGAATTGGGAAAAGTATCGAGGAAAAAAAAAAAAAATTTTTGAAACTGTGGCAAATGAAACAAAGGCTGAATGCACAATATGGGATACCAGAGTCACCCGTGCGGACAAATGAGGGCTGAACTGTATCCCTGCTGGAGAATACAGCAGGGCACACTGTTGTCCGCCTAGGTCATGGCCAGTTTGCGGGAAAATTGGTGTATAGACAAAACGATAGAAAGTAAGAGTATTGGCTTACCTGATACTCCGTGCTGAGCGTTACAATACAGGCTTCGTGCGCCCGTACAATAGTCTCGCACGCTTTGACAACGTTGGGGTTCGCCTCTCCCTGAAGCTTGTCGGCTATTAGCAGCAGGAGGAAACTACCTTGCAATAGATAGATGCCGAAGAAGAAAGGCATGAAGCTAAGGTCTGGATCATGTTCCAGAACCTCGTTGAGGGCTTCGGCGGCTGATACTGCGTGTCCTGTGGCATCGATGAATGACTGAGACGATATCCAGAGGTCGTTATCGTCTAGGAGTGCAATCGGATCCCACTTCCCGTTCAAGAGGATGTGTAACGTGTGCATCACATGAGTACCGTACGCCACAACAATCCTCGCCCGCATTAATGACTCTTGAGCGCGTGAAGTTGACGAGTTGACGGATCGGGCAGAGGGGGTGCCGGGGTGCATCGGTTCGTGAGCCTCAGCATTGGCCTCGGCGAAGGCTCGATTCTTGAGCTCTTGCAACGACTCACCGTAAGCTTCGAGTTGTCGTGAGATTTCGGCTGCATGGTCGTCCCAGTCAGAGCCGTTGCGGAATCGAGTTCCGATCCCGAAGCGGGGATGTTTTCGCGCGAGGTTCAGGTCGACGATCTCCCCCAAGATGGTCATGAGAGGAAGGAAAAATCCGAAAATGGAGTGTCCGGTGCACTCATGAGTGGGGCCTCGTCGTCGAAAATAAGGGGAGGTTGGATCTGAAAACGATTGAGCGGAGTCCGCGTAAAATTCGCCGGCTTGCCAGAGGGAGTCATCTACCGGTTGAAGAAGCCCTTCGCATTCAATATCAAGAAGGGATAATGGGCGGTTGTAGCACAAAGCCAGGTGACTGGAAACATGTACTATTAGCAGGTTGGTGAGAATGACGCACTGCCAAAATTCATTCTAAGAACATTTTCCGCTCTAGTACGTTGTGGAATTGGGGAAAGTCGTAATACGTACCGATCAACAGTATACAGCAGCCACCAGATGCGCCTGCGCTCTTCCTTCTGCTCTTCGGAGAGGTTGACAGGGCTATTTTGACCACTCGGGTGCGTTCCATTCATGTGTTCCATGTCCACTTCGCCAGGGGCATCTGTCTCGTCGTGCTCTGGTGGAGGGGTAGTTGGTACTTCTTTGCCAAGCTTCAATTCTCTCGCCAAACTCCAGGCTGCATTCCACCACCGCAGACTGGCAGCTTTGTATTCACTAGCCGAGATGACAATAGCAAGATGCATATAGGTTGCAATATCATCCACTCCGCCGGGTGCTCCAGGCAGGCCTATTTCAGACTCTTGGGCAGGCATGCCAAACCCACCCAGGTTCACGCCACTAATAACAGAGTTGCTGAAGGTAGGGCTATCGTCACTTGGGGAGGTATGCACAAGCGGCTTTAGGAGGCTGATGGTCAGGTTGATCAGCTTCTCGGAAAGGGCAGTGCGCGCCGAAGGTGAGGATGACAGGTAGGGCGACTCGCTAGTGAGAACACCAATCCAGAGCATGCTGGCTAGTAGCGCAGGGCTACACACGCGCGGGTTATTTTGCCGCAAGAACGAGCGCTTTCGGAAGACGTAACCGAGCACATAGGGCGATACTGGTTGCATAAAGGCGGACGACGAACTCTGGAAATATAGCTCCAGTAAATCGCAGGCCAATGAGACGGGTATGATATTGGTGAGGTGGGGTATCAAGGGTTGCAGGACCGGATACCGCAGTTGTTGGGCGGCGTTCGAGTGCTGTGTGCCCGCGTACATGGTGGTGGAAGGTGATGGGAGTGAGAACCAGCCAGGAGAACCAGCCACGGGAGAGGTGCCAACAAATCCAGGCATCGGTGATTCAGCAGCGGGCATTCTGAACGCATTAGGTGGTGCTTGCGCGCTCTGTGGGCTCATCATCGAGTATGGGCTATCGGAGTACTCTGGCATGCCGTTGGAAGGAATTATCGGGTGTCCCATGCCGTTCTGCATCATAGGATGAGGAGACTGGTGCATGAGGTTGCGATGGAAGTCATCCATTGACGTGTACTCTGGAATGGGGACTATTGGCGCTCCACGGTCGTGCATTGGGAGTCCTTGGGTCTGAATGCGAGGGGGCTGCATCGGCATCCCATCGTTCGAGACTGCAATCTGATGATGGACGCCGTTCTCCGGCAGGCCGTCAATGGCTCCCATGCTCATCGTCCGCGACATGGGTGCTACTTCTTGGTAGATGGGTGTTCCATCCATACCCCGAGTTGTCGCCATGCTTGCTGACCGACCGACAGGGGGCAGACTTGGGGGAGGTAGATCGGGTAATGGCCGCTGAGTAGTTGATGGCTCAACGTCATTCTGTGCCGGCTCAACCATCTTCTGCTCGTCGCCGGCGAATCCATTGCTGCGTGACTGCGGGCTGCCAGAAGCTGAATCGCCCGATGGCTGTGCACTGCCATTTACCTGGGCTGCAGCAGCGGCTGCAGCAGCGGCGGCTTGCTGCTGGGCAATGTCCTTTCTCGAGGCCTTCCCTCGCTTCTTGCGCTCACGCACGTATTCGCACGTGAGACCAAACTCTGTGGTTGTGTTAGTGTGCCTTGCTTTTGCGGCGCCACAGCTGTCAAAGTTCTCTTGGTGAAGCTTGGTGAGACGTAGACGTACCTATACAATGCGCACACGGCGCCTTGCCGTCACATTTGGTCCTCAACTGATTGCACTGATCACAGGCTCGGCTGATGCGTCGTCGCACCGGGCCTGATGTTGCAGAGGCGCGGCCGGATCGTTCGTGGAGCATTGAGTCACGTCTGCTGTGGGGCGCAGCCGCAATCGGCCCGTTGGCATATGGTAGGCGATGCTTGTTGACGATGCTCTTGCCGCTGGGTAGCACATGGCGGTTCTGATGGAACTGCAGCGCTGCATATTGCGAAGTGTGGGCTAGCGTGTCGAGCGGCGACGGACCCATGTGCTGGGCGGCGAGATGGTGTTGATGGTGCTGGTCGACCATGTTCGGCGTGGGTAGGTGATGGCTGAACGCCGGCGTGTACTGGTGCAGGCTGGCGGACATCATATTGCTAGCGTCCGTGGCCTCGGCCACAATTGCTCTACTCGTCCACAACGGCGCGGGCTGCTCGACGACGGCGGAGAGGGTTCAATGGCAGCGTGCTCGCGAGGCTGGACGGACTGACAGACCGACAGACAGCAACAATGGGGGGGTGCTGACGGCTGCCGGGCGCGCAGGCGAAATGCGCAGGCGTGTGGTGGAGGGTAGACGGTGGATTTTGTATGGTAGATGGGGGGTTGGATGCTTGGATGCTCAGCACGCAGCGCCGGGCTGGACTGCTGGACGTCGTCGAAGAAGAGATAGGGAGAGGGAGAGAGGGTAGACGATCTGGTGTTCTGGCTCTGCTGCTGCTGGTTGCTGCGGTGTGCCTGGATACAATATAGCTGCCGGTCGCCGTGCTCTCCGCCTTAGTGGAGGTCGCGGGGTATAGCACAGCATGCCAGTTCCAGTGCTCGCTCGCGGGTGCAGGGTGGCCAATACCGGCGGGCATGGCATGGGCATGGACTTGGACATGGGCAAGCTGTCCCATCGTCCCATGGCCAGGTCTACCCAGCAGCGTCGCGCGTCAGAGCGCTGCAAATGAGCGGCCGGGCTGCCTGGGCTGCTGCTGTCTTGTCTGCTGCACTGCACAAGCACAAGCTCCTGTCGCTTGCTCCCTGGCTCCCTGGCTCCCTGGCTCCCTGGCCCGCGCGCCCAACCGGGGGGGTGAAGGGGGGAAGACGGGGGGGTGAATGTCCTCGCAGCCTCCCCCCCTGCTGCAGCAACGCTTCCACGTTGAGCTCAGTCCATGGCGCCGCTGGATCGTCGGTGCCGCGAGCTTGAGCGGATGCACCCCAAAATGCTCGCCGCGGCTTATGTATGTAGGCCCGCAATCAAAGTTGATATTGGGTGATCGGTGCGATCCCGACCCTATATGCGGCCCTCTTAAGTCACCGCTCCGTACCGATGCCGGCTCGACATGTACCCTCTCGTACCTATGAACCACCGTACCACCTTGAGGCCCGCCCCAAGCCATCGCTGGCCGATCAGGAAACAAACCGCGCCCCCATTGGCCTCGTCCGCCGCGTTTCTGTGCGTCCGCCAGCCAGCAGAACGGCCACCTGAGCGCACGGGACCTGGCGCCGCTCCTGTACTGTCTGCGCCCACCGCCGCCGCCGCCGCCGCCGCCGCCGTTCTGTACAGTAGCCTGTCCGTCTGCCGTGGTGTGCGTATCTGTCCGTCTACATTCCCTCCAGTACGCCAGCCCTCGATGCAGCAGCGATACATACAAGGTCGTCCGCTGCCTGCCACAGCTGCCGGTCATACTACATCCCAGCGAATAATCCATCCATTACCCGTCCGGCCTACCGGCCTGCTTGCTTGCTTGCCTGCGCTGATCTGCCTCTTCATCCAGCATTCTACCAGAAGAAGCCGGAGGGCATGAATCAATGCTGGCGATGCGCCGATGCGATCCGTCTCAACGCCTTCTAAAACCCTTCCAGAGCACCCATCCCGGGACATCGGACGGGGGCCTGCCCCAGAAACAAATCGCTTACGTCAAGCTCTTCTCGAGGGCGTGCGCATGATAATGCCGTCCATTATCGCGCTCGGTAATGCATGTTATGAGGGTCCTCCACAGTATGAGGGCTCTGGGTTCGTCACCTGCAGTGAGGACAGTGTCTGGATGCCAGATTGGGCCTGGAGAAGGCTTGGGACCCAAACTCTGGACTATAATACGCCGTGTTAAGACCAGACG
This sequence comes from Lojkania enalia, assembly GCA_010094045.1. Taxonomy (NCBI): domain Eukaryota; kingdom Fungi; phylum Ascomycota; class Dothideomycetes; order Pleosporales; genus Lojkania; species Lojkania enalia. The sequence goes on from ML986603.1 coordinate 73,182, forward strand.
TCCAAAATGAGAGGTCACGGCCCGGCCATGTCAGCGTGCCTGGCGAAGTCTGGGCGGCCGCCTCTGACTGGGCCACCGGTGGCGAGCGTGCAGACGAACGCTGCGCTAAGGGTCTTTCTTCCTTCCGTCCTTGACCCTTAACGGTGTTCTTTGCTCCGATCATAACCATAGCGAACCTGCTGTCTGAGTCTGACCACGATGGGGATATCTGCTCGCCATCGCCCGCTCGGGACGGAGTCAACGGGACTTGGCCTTGCGGCGTCAGTCGACCTCATGCCAGCTCGCGGAATGATCATCGCCGACCTAGGATTGGCCGGCCACTGTCTAAAGCCAGCGGATCGCTCCGCATTTCAACGTCCAGGTCCTTACCTCATTTGCTCCAACGCGCTTTTGACGTCTTGGCCGGCTCGCTCTGCAGGAACGTCCATATGGACTTCGAGAAGATGGTTGTCCTTGCCGGCACATCCCTCCGGGCGATCAATAGCAACGACCCTCTAATGGCCAGGAGGGCAAGACGCGTCCTCATCAAATCGTTAGGTTAATTTTGGTCCAATTTCCCTAGGAAGGCCCTTTTCCGGTGCTTCATAGCGACATGGACAGGGCTAGAAGGCAGTGATAGCATAACTTGTGAAAGACGCTATGAGGAGAAAGGGAGCTTTGCTAAAGTAGGCATTAAGTGCTGAGTACGACGGCTGCCGCAGCGTGCTCAGCGAGTAGCAAGATTTTCGAGGACAACTGGGGTGGTAAGATGGATTTCGCTCCACGCCGGTTCGGGAACGGCTAGTATTCTCCGCCAGCGCAGCCTCACAACAGGCGCCTTGGGAGGGAACCGTTCGTCGTCTGCGCTTTAATGCCCTCTTTGCTGATGGCACCTCAATTGACCTGTTTGTCGGTAAAGCGGCAGACGAACCGGGCAGTAGCCGTCTTGAGTGCTTCTGAACCACTGAGAATGGCTTCGCACCCTCCATGAGCAATAAGCTGGTCCAAGCTACTGACTTGCGAAGAGGGGACCCTTGGCCGAGGATCGCTCTCGAATCCTGCCAAATACTCGAGCTATTCCTGAAAACGGTAGTAGATGCACACCGCGTCTCGATACGTAACGGGGCAAGAGAACTGCACGTGGATTAGCGAAGCCACTGAACGAGATCTGTCAAAAGTTGTGCATTAATATCATCCAATAGCAATCTTAGAATTTCGGGACTTTGTATAAGCAGCTTTCTATCTCGACGATGCATTGTTATGCAGTTAATACCACCTGAACAGTAGTTACTTACGAATCCTGTGCTCATGGAGCGCAATGTCACCCGTATTCTAAGAAACACGAATATCTGGCTTCGTCAAGGGGAGCCGATATGACCATCGCCACCAATGTCACTAGAGTGGTACAATGTCGGCACCTCCTCATGGGGGCCATGGAATTGCCCATGTTTGCCCAATCACGAGGACGGCTTTTCGCTCTAGCGGCTGCTTTAGGTAGGTATGTATTTGTGGATGCAGGCGGAGATCCTGGAGATTGGATTTGACTGTGGGCCCACCTGGACCAATTTCACAACACTTGAACAGCGCGTCGTAGGCCTGAGCTGGATATCGAGATAGTGGGACATGAGCTGATTTCGGGGACTCTAGAGCAATGGCCAATTCTTGGGCCAACATAGTGCCCGTCCTCGACGTAGAACTCCAGGCTCAAGGTCGATGCCAGCAAAGGACGTATTGCGACAGCGACAACAAGCATTCCAACGAGACCCCATCAAACCCGATCGGCACTTTGACACTCTCGAGCAAAGTACCGTGATCTCTGAAGGATGAAAATCCGGGAAATTGAAGACAAGAATGGAAATTGGATTTGCAGGGCAATTACGGCTCCCCAGGCCCGATTCAAATCGGTCGCTGATCCACAGATATTGCTCTGCAGCAACGTGCATCTGGCGTGTGGAGAAGGGCGTCGGACGCAGCTGAGAACACGACCAAAATGTTGACAGGAATGAGAAATGCCACCTACGCCTCCCTGGGCTTCACGACATGTGACCTAGCTATCTACGTATCTTCCCACCTGATCTTTGCAACTCCGCTTCTGACCAGATTGCCCCCAGCTTAGCGATAGAGATTCAAATGGGGCTTAGGTTCCTTGTTGGACATTTGCTGACAGTGGCGAGCGAGTTGGCTAGTCCGACATGTACCCTCCATAGTGTCACGGCAGAGACAATCGTCAGCGTTTCCCAACGCTGGGCTAACGCGTCGCCGGTGCAGATATGCAAGCGATTGTGTTGCTTTTCTTGTTTCTTGCGGGCCGAGAGGTGGATTTGGGAGGATGGCGGAGGCAGTATCACCCTGATTCCAGGTTGGCGTGCCATCCTTCGCGCAAGCTGAAGGACTCGGATCCCCAAGTGTCCCTGAGTGCGCACAGAGGCAACAAACATGCCTGGGACCATGTGCTGTTACCTGCTCTTCGGGATCCCAATATCTCCAAAAGAACGTGCTGATCTCCCTTATCTCCTGCATCTCTGACCTTTGTTATCGGTTCTGCTGCTCGACGAGCAGAGGGCAGACATACGATAGGCAATACTCACCGCCGCCGCCAGAGCCTTGTGGAGTACCGTACGCCCCTGATAGGTAGGCCCTCGAAAGCTTTGATGAAGACCTCACCTGAGTGGCAGGCTGCCGAGAGCAGACTCAGCGAACTTAGCGGAGGCCCAGTCGGAAGAGCCGCGCCATGGCTCCAATCAAGGCAGGCCGAGTGAACGGCGAAGTCATATACAAGACACTGCCCAACACGGATGCCCACGATGATCAGGTTGATGGTATAGTGATGGCGAAGTCAGGTGGCATCGAGATACCCAGACGTCGCAAGAAAGCACTCGCCTCTAGGTTGGAGCACTAGGCCGCATTGGGCACTGGAGCGTGATGTCACCGGAACCGGCGTCTTTTATCGACAAGATTGATCGTGAAGCTTATGATTATCCGCGACACAGCATTGGTGCCCCCGCGTTGCTCTCGCCATCCAATTAATCTATCGTCGCGGTCACGCTTCCGTCCACGCCATCATGTCCGTCGAAGCCATCACCACCGTCTCTCCCAGCACCAACAAGCCAATCCTCACGCGCAACGGCCTCGCAGATGCTGATCTCCAGTCCATCCCGGAGGCGGCCGCCCGCGCTTTCGACTCATATCGACGGACCAGTCTGTCAGACAGGCAGGCTATCGTCAAGAAGGCCCTAAAACTCCTCACAGAGCGCGCGGATGAGCTGGCCAAAGAAATCACCGAGCAGATGGGGCGACCCATTGCTTACTCTGCAAAGGAAATCACCACGGCGGTGGCACGTGGCGACTACCTCCTCAAGATTAGTGATGAGGCACTGAGCGACACCGAGGGCGAGCCCGAAAGGGGCTTCAAGCGCTACATCAAGAAGGTCCCGCTAGGCCCCGTGTTGATTCTGTTTCCGTGGAACGTTCGTGTGGCAAGAGCTATGTTTAACTTCGTCCCATGCTAACATCGCTTGCAGTACCCATACCTAACCCTGGTGAACTCGATAGTGCCTGCTCTACTCGCTGGCAACTCGGTCATTCTAAAGCCTTCGCCCCAGACGCCAACGAGTGCCGAGCAGATCCAGAAGGCCTTTGCCGATGCGGGCCTGCCTGACGGTGTCGTCCAAGTCTTCCACAGTGGGTCGCTCGCCAATATCGAGGCAATAGCCCGTTCCCCGCAAATACAGCTCGTGTGCTTCACCGGCTCGGTGGCCAATGGTCTCACAGTTCAGCATGCAGCCAGTGACCGAATAGGTGTTCGTGTCGGCCTCGAACTTGGGGGCAAAGATCCCGCTTACGTTCGGTCGGATGTTGACATTAAGTGGGCTGCCGAAGAGATTGTGGATGGTGCGGTTTTCAACTCCGGCCAGAGCTGCTGTAGCATTGAACGGGTTTACGTGGACGAGAAGATCTACGATGACTTTGTCTCTGCAGTACAAGGTGTTCTTAAGGGTTACAGGCTTGGGGACCCGCTCGATCCCAACACTCACGTCGGACCGGTAGTATCCAAGCGCTCTGCAGAGATCATACAGGCCCACATCAAAGATGCTTTGGCCAAAGGGGCAAACAATGCGACCCCTGAAAATGAGAGTTTCAAGTCGCCACCGTCAGACGGAAACTATGTTGCCCCTACTCTGTTGACAGACGTGAATCATGACATGACCGTCATGATGGAGGAGACCTTTGGCCCCGTAATCCCCTTGATGAAGGTCAAGGATGATGCCGAAGCCATCAAACTAATGAATGACAGCCAATTCGGTCTGACAGCAAGTGTATGGACCAAGGACGTTGATAAGGGTCATGAACTTATTAACGATATCGAGGCGGGCACCGTGTTCGTGAATCGCTGCGACTATCCCAGCCCGGTGAGTGCACCTGAGATGCGACGACTATATCTTCTAACACAGTCAGGATCTTGCATGGGTTGGTTGGAAGGATTCAGGGAAGGGGCAGACATTGAGCAAATTTGGCTTCGATCAATTCGTGAAGCTAAAGAGCTATCACATTAAGGACTACCCAAAATAGACACCCCCATGCGATGAGGTACAACCGTCTCCACGTCATCTCTAGAATAATATAACTACCAGCTGAATCAACGAGACTCGAAGAGACCTGTAAGAGGGGATCACCAAATCACCCGGTCATATATCCAATGGTCCAGATAGAAGCTGCAAATGAAGTATATGCGATCATGAAATGAGAATCGAAAATATTCGGAGAACAAGCAGTCAGCAACGCCACGTCTTGGAGTTCTATCATAACTGTAGGCTAGGAATGTGAAACCAATAGATTGCCTCTTTCAGGCAAGGAATGGATTGAATCATCGTGTGGCAACTCAGCCCATTTTCGTGGAGCCTCACCTCTCACTTCTCATATATCCTAGGGCCCTTGAAGCCTCACAACTCTCTGTAATAAGCCTCTCGGCCTTCAAATTTTCGGAAGAAATCAGGAGCAATAGCTTTTAGGTGCATTATTGTTAAAATCTAACAAGCAATCTTGTGTCATGAAGGGATAATAAAATGCGTTCGCTAGAAATTGTGAGCTTCCCGTCCTGCCCAAGGTACCCTGCTAATCCCATATAGAGTCTGCCAACAGATTTCAGACACGTCGACTTAAATCTCTGCATGCCTGGACTGTCCAAAGAAGAGTAGGTTCTGTCTTTCACTAGTGGCCATCGAGTCTTGAGCCGGGATTTTCTCCGTCCTATAATCTGCTCCACTTGATGAGGGAACAGACGTATTATATAGTCTATTCTTAGGAACTTTATGTCTCTAGTACCTTGAACTTCAATATCTACACCTTCGGAAATATTACTTACGTGGTCCATTCGAACCAACTATACATTATTCCCTACACACTCTTCGAGGCCATCTATCTTCTCTCTTCGAACACTCTTCTACTGCTTCGACTATATAGGGCTTTTCTAAACCCTATTTTACTACCGCCGATATCTCTCTAGGAGAGACTATATCTGCGAACGAGCCTCCACCGACGCTCGTCGTGCCTCTCGCCTTGCAGTCACGCCTACTAAATCAGTCTCTTCATTCGGATTCAGCATCTGACTCCCATGTCCCTTCCCTAATCTCCCGTGAGCCATCAACTACACTTCTTAACGCGGCCTCTTCGAACCTCCCTACGAGTACACCGACTCTGTCACGTCAGAAACATCCTGACTCTGATCTCCCCACATATGCGCATGGCCGCATTAACATATTTGGGAGCATACTCATCGACTCGGCGCATCACTAGGTAGCCATAGTAGTAGCTATAAAGGCTTAGAGGATGAGAAGGTGTTTAAAGAGGATAGTGAAAGATTGGGGATGTCGGAATTGGATTTTTAACGAATTAGAGTCTCCGGTCAGTGATAGGAGCACCTTCACCATTAGGCCCAGTGAGGCCGAAGGGGGCTCCGAAATCCGAGGCGTAGTTGGAGACAAAAATCCCTCCAGCACTTCGATCAAGGATGTCGGAACTACAGGTTGCCTAGAAACCCTACAGATGTGAACATCGGGGAAAGTAGAACTAGCGATGGAGAAGAAGGCTACGCTGATACCGTCTTTGAATGTAACCCCCTTGTCAAACATTGATTGTAGAATGTTCAACTTGAGATGGTCTCATCCCAAAGAAACGTAAATAGGTTGTACGGGGCTAGCTCAAGCAATATTTAAGTAGTGAGTGCCTAGAACGGGACTTGTAGGGGTAATGGTATCTAGCTAAAAGATCGAGCATGCTGCCTCTCGTCAAATCTGAAAATGGAGAAAAGATGATGTACTTGGGAATCGCCGCTGTGTGTCTAGAACCATGGTATATCTAGCGTCTCGTCGCTATGCATTAAAGACCATCTAAAAAATGAGTATATATATCAAGTTGAAATACAAATGCTCCATATCTAGTGTCTTGTCACCGTTCTCACCATCTCCGGTCTCTTGACGTAGACCACCCTCTCCACGTCCCCACTCTTCCTCACCCCAAATCCTACCCTCTCTCCTTCCTCACTCCTCATCCAAACCTCTTTGATAATAGCCTGTCCATCATTTGTGTACACCCTCTCCTCACTGATCACACTCCCGCTTACACTCTCATTCGGACTATTCGCACTCGCACTCCTACTCCCCAACTTCTCCGCCCCACTCTTGTGACCGAATCTATGCTTCCTCAAAAAAGTTCTCAAAGACGGCAAGCAGACCGCCAGAATGGACGACACGATCTCTACGAGCGCCCACACATCAATCGTATGCGTGATCTCTGCCTTGGGCGCCGACTGCACGAGTTTGAGCGTCACGAAGCGCACCAGCGCCGCCACAATCGATACGCTGCCCATCAAGAACACGAACGCCACGCCCGCCTTCTCCTTCCGCCCCAGCTTCGTCGCCATGAGCGTGGAAATCGGCATCGCTAGGATCACAATGTCTGTCGCGATGTTGGTGAAGGTGGAGATTGTGACGCTCTGCATGCTGTGCACGGCTGAGCATAGATGGCCCTCGTGCGGTATCCAGTTGGACGAGATGGGCGAGCACCAGAAGGCGATAAGGAACATATGCAGGAGGAACGTGGCGGCGGTAAAGGCGCATGCTACCGCCATGCCAATCTGCGCCCGTCGGCCTTGTAGCTGGAAAATCGAATAGTAGAATGCGAGGAAGGCCGCCTTGGACGCCCAAAGACTGATGTATATGAAAAAGAGACTAATCCATGACACGTAGAGCAAGTGTCCGGAAAGGTGCTGCGGGACCCCGTAGTAGAGCTCTGAGGGTGGGGTCGAGAGGTACGACTGTCGGAGTCGGTTTTTCCAGGTGTTTATTGCGATGAGGACTAGACCGGCGAGCCAGGCTAGGACTACGAAGCCGTCGGCGATGTTTGTGGCTAGGGAGTGCAAACCTCGATTTCGCTGACGGAGAGAGATACGGATTAGGATTGGGATGAGAGCGAGCGTCATCAGTGTCCAGTCTAAAGCTATGAAGCCCGCTGTGGGGGTTGTTAGTGGGCGAGATCATTTCGATATGGAAGATGGAACTAGCTGACTTACGGAGAGGCAAGTGTATATCCGTATACATGTTTCTTGATTAGGTACGGATGTCCGATGTATGATGAAGCAAGCTAGTACCGTCGTAGTGGATAGTGGATACTGGGTGTACCTTGCAGTAGACCGTCGGTGACAAAACGAGCACGGCTACAGATATGCTGATGCTGCAGAGCAGCCTGCCTTGCCTGTAATCAAGAGAGGGTAAAGATCGACTAGCAAGGGAACCAAAAGGTATATAATAGTGTCCTCAATGCATCCTCTAGGCCTCCAAGATAGTCAAGCAATACCCAGACACAAGCTCTCTCCACATGAAACGATCCAGACCCGCAAATTGCCGAAGCAACCAGAATAGAAATGAGGATGCAGTGGCTAAAGGAACTAGATGACTACTCAAGGCCGTGAATGACAAAACGCACAAGCAAACCTGGTCCTCGGAATCCATGGGTCCTATGTCATGCTCCAACGGCACGTTAATCCTAAGCCCCATCGCTATCTTCGTATGCGTCGCTGAAAGAGCCTCTTTAGCCCTGTGCACATTCACGTTCCTCTTCAGCTGGACCAAGATCCTTTCCGCTCCAATCAAATGTTTCAAGTCGCGTGTAAGCAAATCAAGAACTGACCTAATCCCACTGTTGCCGCTTCTAAAAACAGTCTGACGGCTCTCGCTAAACCCAGTTCGCGCATATTTAGCGTATCTGGGCTTGCTAAGTAAGCCTACTAAGCATAAAAATAGTGGCATCTCTCTCCACGATTTATGCGATCGTGATCTGGGGTGAGAGTTTTATTGGACAAGTATTCGGATTACAAGGTGTTTTGCATGATAATGCGGGAGTCGCCGATATAAGGGGACATTGTGTATTGGTTGATGTAGAGATTAGACTGAGAATTGGCTGTGCAAACATTGCGGATTAGAGCATCATGTAGTAAATTATTGCGAGTTAAGAGCTATTTTTAATGTGTTTCCAGAAGTATATCGGGGTTTCTTCCTGTTAAATCAATATCGTTGAGGACTATCTATAGACGAATCGCAATTTAGAATTGTCTGCTGCAAATGCTACAGTTCTCAAGTTTCTAGTTATTGAGCATGAAGTGCCTCTAGTTTTGCACGGGTGGACGGGTAAAGATAAGGTTAACATAATGGCATTGTACGGTATCTATAGAATTCATAAAGAGCAGATTGCTGCAACGACATCGAATGGTAGCGTAGACTTTCCGTTCCTATTGTTTAACCCCAGATACCTTCATGCATGAAGCGAAATAACATCTCGAATTCTGCATCGCCAATCTGAAAAGTAACAGTTCCCGGTTCCACGAATATGTAGGTGGTGCGGTCTTGTTGTGCGCTCGGCATGAATCGCGCGCCGAATTGCTGCGTCGCATGTTGCGAGGGAGGGGTTGGAACCAAACCATTAACGTCTTATGATTCGGACACTGCGTGCGATGATACATACATCAGTAGCGGTAGAGATAAGGAAGACATACGATCGCAAGATTGGAATAAAATTTCATGCTATCTTAGCAAACACAAAGCGGTTCCGGATACCCATAACTCGACCGGGACCCGAGTGACGATTTCGTCATTTGAATCTCATATACTGGGTCGAACCCATTCACAATAGGACAGTGTATAAACAAATGTACAATTTTTAGTCATACATGGGGGCCAGATTTGTTCGCCTGTCATTGGCAGTTGAAGGCCCAACTAGGAAGGCGGCGGCGGACTTTTGAGACACGCCTCACAGATGGCTGCTTATAATCTCAGAAGCATGATCAATGCCCCTGAAATGACCGCTCCTGCGGTAGCAGCTGAACATATGGCAACCGTAAAGTCGACTTTCCGAATTGAGATATATCGTTTGCTCACGAGGTCTTGGAATGTCAGTACAATCGAATCTTTCCATGTCAATGGCTTCATGTCCGCTTTAACCTCCCGCTCTTCTGGGAGTCCAGCAAGCTCTGCAGCCGGACTAGAAGTGATGTCTAGAATAGTCTTTTGCTTCTCAGCAGTCTCTTCGACCTCAGCAAATGATGGTACGTTTTCTGCGACGGGGGCAATGCTCTCCAAAGGTGTTCCCGCTGGTTCGATGACCTCATCAATTGTAGCCTCAAGGGCTGGGCTAGGTTGCAGCCATTCTGTCGACTGCGTAGCTGGTGGAGATGTCACCGCGGTCGCAGGAACAGCCCTCTGTGCCTCGAGGGCAGTCTTGATTTCTCTGACCATCCGCCTCCTTCTCCAAGGTTCGATAATAAGCAAGGAAGTCAGGAGTAATAAAATGTTGAATCCCATTAGTCCAAACGTTACCCACGTGCTGTTCCTTCGGATCGTGTCGCTCCAAATCTGCTCTTCGTGATATTGTGCTCGCTCGCGCTTCTCTAGCCGTGTCCTGGCCTCTTCCAATTCTGTTTCCCTAGCTAGGACTGCATCCTTCGCCTCTCTGATGGCCTGGTCAATGACGTGCTCCGCTCGTATCAATGACATGTATCGTTCCATATCGGTAGCAGACCATGAGTGCTTGCGCTCCAGAAGCCCCACAACTTCTTTCTGCGCTGTTGCTTGCTGTGCGTGAGCCGCATCAAAGGCTCGTTTTGCTTCCTCTACGGCTAAGCGTCGTGCTTTTACAAGTTGTTCTGATTGATGGTTAGATCCCAATATTTCGAGGTTGGGAATAGCCACTAGTACCTTGCTCCTTTATCTCTCTCCTCAATGCTTCAATGCCAGAGTAATCGGTGCCAGTGAATGTATTAACCTTCTGGGTAACAACAGCAAGCTTTGGAAGCACCTCATCCATCAGTTCCGAAATTCGTTTCCAGAAATCCCATCTCTGCTCTTCCCTATGAGATGGCAAGTCTTCGGCAGGCACTCGCTTTACTGTATCTTCGGCGGCGGCGGATTTGTGTGCGACATTCTCGGCGGTAGATTTAGGAGGAGCATTCACATCCACACTAGAGGATTTGGGACGAGCATATGCGTTCTCGTGGGTGAATTGGGGCAGTGTGTCTACATTCCCGGCGGTGAATTTACCAGAATCATATATATTTTCGGTGGTGGGTTTGGAGGGAGCATCTGATTCCGTTGGTGGGATGTAAACCGTCTCTTGTGATAATGGTTTCGGCTCTGGTTGGGGCTCGGATGTATCTGTAGGTTTCTTTTCGGAGTAGACCCTCGAGGATGAAAACTGACGTTGAATTGGTCTATCATACGATAGTTCGAGGCCTGCTTTGACTCTAGCTTTCTGCAATATCGATCCTGATGATGATCGATATTGACACCTTAGACAAATGGATGACGAACTCGATATCATGTTTCCAAGACTTGTCGAACACACCTTACTCGATCCCCAGGGACTCATAAAGGCCGCATTGGCAGACAATAAGCGCGAAGCATGCTGAAGCAGCGGCCTCATGCTTGCCGGTTCGTTCAACCGTACATCAGTGGTTGCCGGAACCGATGTATGGAAGGTAGAAATTTGGCCGAGCTCGTGTCAAGGTGCAACAACGCCAAGCCGACGATCCGGTTCCTAATCCCGAGTGACCGGCATTCGGCATCCCTATTTAGGCGAACGATGGCTTTTCCTCAACACTCAACGCCGCAGCTTTCTTTTGACTTCGTCTCTTATATTCTGCCGTATCGATCGAGCGTACCGTTTCCCATTCCTTCCCGTGTGCCAAAAATTAGAAGAAACTGGCAAGATGGGCGTTCAAAGTGCCGTGGCTGATCTACCAGCTATGAAAACCGACCCAAAGGTAACATAATATTATTACGCTGATTGCAACATGCTGAAAAATATCAGTACATTTTCTTCACTGACTTCGATGGCACGATCACGTTGCAGGACAGTGAGTCTGAGATAACTGTATCCGTGAGTAGTCGCTAAGAGCATCTAGGTAACGACTATATGGTAGTACAGCCATTTCGCAAGATAAGTACGGTGCTGATATTTCCATAGACCGATAATATTGGCTATGGCAGAGAAAAGCGTCGACAAGGCAACCTCGACACCCTTTCTGGCAAAATCAATTTCCGGGACTCATTCCGCGACATGATGGAAAGTGTTACCAGGCCGTACTCAGAATGCATTCAAATCCTCTGCGATAACATCAAGCTGGATCCATATTTCGCCGAGTTTTTTCAATGGAGTCTGGAGAACAACGTTCCCGTCGTTGTCCTGTCCTCTGGAATGGAACCAATCATCAAGGCACTCCTCAAAAAGTTGATCGGCCCCGACGCCGAGAAGATGCAGGTCATTGGCAACTACGTCAAGGCCCGCCCAGGAAAGACGATTAACGAGGAAGGCGGCTGGGAAATCGTCTTCCACCATCCTGAGAGCGGATTTGGCCACGACAAGTCGGTTACTCTGCGTAAGTATTCATCATTGCCGGAAGATGTCCGGCCCACCATGTTCTACGCCGGCGACGGTGTGTCAGATTTGTCTGCCGCACGAGAGACAGACCTGCTCTTCGCAAAGAAGGGCCATGATCTGATCTCCTACTGTGCTAAGGAGAACGTCCCCTTCACAGTTTTCGAGGATTGGTCATCTATCTTGGAGAAAGTCAAGGAGATCACAGCAGGAAAGACTACAGTCCAGGAGGCTGCCCATCAAGGTTACGAGGCCTACAAGGCTGGTGACGCTGGAATCAAACCCACTTGAGCTGTTGATAGGGCACATATCCGCATTCAACGCACAACCCATACCTATAGAGACAGATAGACACGAATTTATGATAGACCGCAATGCATGCCATTCTCCACGCCCCCAGCCCATTTCCCAACAGTTACACCTAACGCCCTCACGCCCAATCACAAGACACGGCTCAGCCAACGGGTCAAAAAGCCAAGCCTACTGGTGGGATTCGAGCTCCCTTGTGCCAAGCAGTAGGCTCAGTTTTGACGATTAAGCGACCAGTCAGCCGAGCTTTACTAATTAAAATTTCTCACTTTACAGTGCTGCTCTCTCTTCACACATTGCAATCTATTACAACATATTCTAAACACACTATAAACCTATTCCTTACTAAAGTAATGGATATTGCTGAGCTACTAGATAATTGAGGATAGTGTTTTGCAGCAAGCAAACTAAGAGATTAGCGAATCTAATACTATAGTATTAGAAGAAGAGGTGAATTCAAATAATTAGGTCCTAAACGTGTTCATAACACGTTACTAACACAACCTAGTGGGACTGCAGGGTAGCTTTCTCAGCGAGAAATAGATTAACAAAGGTAGCAGATTGAATTAGAACTATTAGAAATCAAGCTTAATGCAAAATAACTAACTATAAAGGAAAAGGAATCAGATTTTGCTTGAAAGACGGAGGCGTTCACAGCTGGAAGAACAATATATATGTCAGAAGCACGGCTCTACACCACTGCGCTGCTGCAACTAAAAGGTACGAATGATCAATATCGCCGATCATTGGGTGTGGAATAGTATATATACCCTTACAATATAGTAAACACATTCAGAACAGGTTTACATTCTTATGCTTTTTTATGTATTTTATGAGAATACGATTAGGAAAGCTCGGCTGACTGCTCGCTCAATCGTCAAACCTGAGCTCGAATCGCACCAGTAGGCTTGGCTTTATAATTCGTTAGGTGAGCTGTATCCTAGCCTAATCAGTACCCGCAAAAATCACATGATCAATAGCGGGGTTCAGTCGCAAGGGTGCCCTGCATATCGTTGTGTCAGCACACCAGCGTGTCACCCGGAAACGGGCAACCGCCATGGCGATGAAATTCAGCACCAATCCTTTCAGCACGCCCCATTCGACAATCGCAAAGCGGCTGTGGCTGAGAGACATCAATTGTCTCTCAGCGCACCTCCTTACTGCTCTTCTTATAATAGACGCCCTATCGCGTTCTGCCCCCAAAGGAGTTGAAGGCGCGTCGGCCAGAACCCCGCTGCTCCCCACCTCCGCACCAAAGATTCCTATACCCCAATCCCAGACCAGGCAACCAGCGACCCAAAACTTCGGCTTCAATTCCCTATCTATCCTCCTAATACAAGATTCCAATCGCAATGAACATCAACCCGCTGACCGGGCGGCCTTACCCTCCGTCCTCGATCCAACGAATCCTCTACCTCACACCCAAAGTACACATCTACCAGATACCGCCCCTAGCGTCTACAAAGGGCTATCAAGCCTCGGCCTGGACCGCCGACAACAACAAACGCCAGATCTTCACCGCGCGCCTCCGCATCCTCGAGATCTCCATTCCGTCCTCGCATTCTGGCTCCGAGGAAACCGTCGACGAGAAGGTGCACGTTACTATCCTGCTCGAGGATCCTTCGAGTGGCCAATTGTTCGCAGCCGCGCCGTACACGAGTCCCGGCGTGGTCGAGCAGGCGTTGGACAGCAGCCGGTTCTTCGCGATAACGGTAGTCGGCGAGGGACGGAAGGCGGTGCTAGGCATGGGCTTCGAGGAGCGCAGCGAGGCGTTCGACTTCTCCGTAGCCTTGCAGGACGTGCGGCGGGTCCTCGGCTTCGAGAATCCCACACAGGCGGGACAGAGGGGTGGGAAGCCGAGCAAGAAGCAAGACGTCGAGGAAGCGAAGAGGGATTTTAGTCTCAAGGAAGGTGAGACGATATCAATCAACTTGGGCGGGTTGAAGGGGAGGAGAGCGAGGCCTGAGGCGAGTAGTTCGAGTCCCGAAGGTCAGAAGAGTGAGCTAGATGCGCTGTTCAGCATTAAACCACCGCCGAGTAGCGGTGCTGCAAGTCCTGGGGGCGCTATGCCGCTTCTTCCCCCACCGCCGAGCGCTAAGAGTGTAAAAGAGGAGAGGAGAAGAAGTAGACAGACGTTCGAACAAAAGCCTGAGGACCTAGGATTCGATGATGGCGAGTTCGGCGAATTTCAATAGAGCTGAATGAATGTAAGGGGTTTGGAGTGCATGGTTAACATGGCATGGACTGGACGCTTTCGGCTTGCATTTCTGGAGTTCTGCAGGGCCGGATTGTATATGCATACTGCTGATAATAGTCCCTTTTATTCCATACCATGGCTATCTACATCATACTCGTCACATATTTGAAATGTCTTCTAAGAGGTTTGGGTATCATGTTGGAGACTATGGAAGGTCACCCTACGCTACCAAATGCAAAATATAAAACGCTGAAACGCTAGAGAGTATGCCACCGGTAGGCTTATATACTACCAATTTATTGGTCGCTGTAGGTGTGAATTGGGGATGACGTTATATCTTCGCAAGCGGCGAACAGGCGCTGCACCCATACGAGGCACACCGGCCAGCCGGGAGAAGGTAGGTACGATTGCTGGAAGGATATTTACATATTCGAAGCCCAGTCGTTTTCATGCAGGTACGGGTTGAATCGAAAAAGAATATTCTGTTGACGAATAGGGGGGAGCGGCGGAAGAAATCATGTCCTCGGTTGGGAAAAGCGGTCTTGTTTGATTTTTAGGAAAATCGACGCAACGCATTCATAAGTCGTGATCATTCGACACTCTGGGGTTCTCGCAAAGGTCGCTGATAGTTGTTCTTGATTGTCTTTCCCTGAGCTTCGTCATAGAGCTCATTGATATCTTTGATGAGATCTTCCGGGTTTGATCTTCCATCGCAATCCTTGAATTTTCCGTCGTCTCGGATACACCGAACCTCATTGTTAAGCCTGACTGTGCAGCTGACCGTGACGTTCAGGTCTGCGCTCCTTTGCACGCTGTCTCGTAGCATACCCATGGCGTATGCACCGTCGTCCCGGCTCACGCAATGATTGAGCTTATCGAAGTCGATCCCATGCTCCAGCGCGCAGTCCTCGAGGAATTCTTTATCTGGTATCCGTTGGTACTGCCGCTCTAAGCACATGGTATATCCTAGATAAATCTTAGGATCCGGATACAAGGACGCAGCACACAGCAACATGATATTCCCCAAGCACTCAGTCTGGCCATGCATGCACTGCACTCCATCGTCATCTTCGGTAGTTCTATAGCATCCTAGTCAGTCCCCGCATCGGAAATATGCGCATGCCGGGGCATAGCAATATAGTAGTTGGTGGGCGTACTTTCCGATGAACGACAGCCTAAAGTCGACTTTGTCGGAGACGTTGGCCATTGAGGGGACCACGAGTTCCTGGAGGCAGTCACGAGCATCGGGACACTTGGACCTGAGCGAAGGATTCACGGTCAGTATACTTAAGGTAGGCCTGGGGCGTAGACGCGGACGGGGTCTGTACGAACATGATATGCACCTCGAGCGGCACTTTCGCTGCTCCGCGCTCGTCATCGTGATGCGTCGGATCGCTGCACTGCCATGTTCGCGACGATATCCAGAACAAACTAATGAGCATGATGAAGACAGCGGCGTGGAGACTGCAGCGCTTGGGCGTAGACCGGCGAGGCTCCTCGCGGTCCTGCTCGGTCCGCGGGAGAAGAGCTTTGGCATCCATTGTGAGGGTGGGCAGCGAACGCAAGTAAACCCCTTATCCTTATACAGAATACGGCTTACTGAGCGATGGTAACTAATCGTAAATCAGAATTGTACGATAGTAGCTCCTGAAGACGTTGCGAGGCAAGTATGGTTAACAAGATAATGGCTTCAGCCCTACCTCTTGTTGAGGTTCTAAGAGCTCGAGAGTCCCGACAGTCCTTCCGCGGGCCCAGCCAGCCAGATCGAAACGCGCCCGATCGGGATTCGCCGGTGAAGCGCCCCTGCTACCTCAGCGTTCCGATTGCGGTGTAACAAGCCGAGTCGATCACACTCGAGCAAAGTCACCTCAGACGTGCTTATTCCAACGTCGTCCAGTTTTGCCTCCTATACCCTCCACAATACCAAGAACGAGCCGATCGTAGCTGTTGGAGCTGCGCTGGTGGATTGGCTTATCTTCTTTGTGACACCCCCAGCAGCGGCAGCCATCTAACCTAGCTGCATTCGTGAGGCGCACAGGAGGGAGTCATTCGGCACCGGGTTCGGGGCTTTCCTTTCAGCCACGTCCAAACTGTTGGAAGCGCATTCCTATTTGCTATGGACGTGAAGAGCAGCAAGCAGCCTGAGCAGCGGCATGAATTTGGTGTTACAGAGGCCCTCTCGGCACTCACTGGCTTCATAAACCAAAGCACGTTACTAGACTTGGCGCGGCGCTTCTCGGACACATATCGGTCCCTGGCGAAGACTTCAATTGAGCACTTTCTGGTCACGCCTGTCACAGCCCTTCCTTCAGGCAAAGAGAAGGGGAGGTTTCTTAGTATCGACGTTGGCGGTACAAACCTAAGAGTCGGCTTTATCGAGCTGCTGGGCGAGCTGGAGATTGATGCCCAAGATGTGCCGAAAAACGACGTCTCGAAAATTAGGAGGTCCCATGATAAAAGTTGGCCAATTGAAGAACATTTGAAGATGGACCAAGCCGAAGATCTTTTTGCGTGGATAGGAGATTGTATAGCCGAAGTCATCGAGGATGCACTCAATGACTTGCCCGCATCCGTGCAAACACCCTTTGGCGATGAGCTACTCCTAGGGATAACGTTCAGCTTTCCTATGGCGTAAGACTCCTTTAATTCATATCTGACGGGGACCTGGGCCATATACTTACTATTGTGGCCAGTCAAACCTGCCTATCAGAAGCGACCCTCCTCCCAATGGGTAAGGGATTCGCGATCACCTCCGACTTAAACCTAGGCAAGATGCTGCTTGCTGGCTACTCCCGCCATTTGATCGCGCCTGCTGTAAATGGCGAAGGCTGCCACGACGCAGCTCCCTCAAATAAAAAGAGAAGAATCTCCAAACTCCCCAGGATAAGGATAGCGGCCATTACAAATGATACAGTTGCAACTTTCGCGTCACTAGCATATGCAGTTAAAGCAGCGCCCCACAGCCGAGTAGCAATGGGGCTCATTGTTGGCACTGGCACAAATGCCACAGTACCCATGCGAATAAGCGAGCTACACCCGTCGAAGGTGAAGGAACTAGCTAACCCGGAAAGCGTCGAGACAGTGGTCATCAACACCGAATGGACGATAAGGGGTACAGATGTACCCCTCATTGAGCTAGGTATCAAGACGGCCTGGGATCTAGAGCTTGACCGAAATAGCGAAGCACCGGGCTTTCAACCCTTCGAATACATGACTGCAGGCCGTTATCTGGGTGAAATTGTACGGCTGGTGTTTGTTGATCTTATTTCTAAGGGATCAGGTGATGCTCAACTACCAGAGTTATTGAAGGCAAAGAACGCGATTCCGACAAGATTCTTGTCAGAAATTGTAGCACGGGCGGATGATCAGACTGTGACTACAGAGCTGGAAAGCCGATATGCGCCAGCTAGCTCTGCGACAACCTTCTGGACGCCTACAAGAGTAAAACTGATACGCGACATTGCGTATGCGGTCCAGCAGCGATCTTCGGCACTCATCGCAGCGGCCTGTGTAGGCTTACTCGACTGTGTAAACGACATTAGACTTGATGGCGAAGAGCACATTAAAGGGAACGGTAATAGTGCGCCCGATAATGGTGAGATGGAAGAATTGGTTATAGCTTACGCTGGCGGTACAATATCACAGTATCCCCAATGGTTGACGACTTGCCAGCGATGGGTTTGCACCTTGGTTGCGGAAGGGTCGCCGGAAAATCGATCAAAGCGCGTGGTACTGAAAGAAGCACTTGATGGGGGAATCATCGGAGCCGGGGTCCTTGCAGGCATGATCGACGATATTGCATAGGTAGAACAGGAGATCCATCGCAAATGCATTGAAAGAGCTTTGAAAGGCAATAGGGAATGAGGTCTGGACTGAAAGTGCCCAACTAGGCATTGCTCGAGCGTTTACTCCTTCGCTTTCCTGGAAGGAAAGTGTTGATACGATGCTGGCATATTGCTGGCCTGGCGTCTGTAAGCCGCATTAACCGTTCTCTTCCTCTGCCCTTTCTCAACCGCTCATCCCTTTCACTCTTTGGCTTCGCAAACCCTTTTCTCTGTATTAGTGATATTTCCCCAGTGCTCTATTCGGCGAGGTGGCAAAAATGGGATTTCATCACCTATGTAGGCAGGCAGGTGAAACTGTAACCATGCCAAGCCCTATCAAGAAAGCGGGCGCAGTGCATTGCCAAATCAACCTTGCACTGAGATTCCACACGATATTGTGACAAGCCGCCTTCCGAGTTCCACACCTCGCCTGTTGTCACTGTCACGTCCTTGAGGCGTTGCCCAAGGCCCCCTCCAAGGTTTCTATTTTAACTGCGTCACCCAGGCAAACGGTCCCAGTCAGAAGGTGCCGTCCACAGGCTCCGCACCCACAAAGCGTTTCCATACAGTAAACCCAGTCTTCTTTCCCCGCAATATACATACCGGCAGTCGCGTTACAATGAAGGTTTCCTTTCTTCTCGCGCTTGCCCTCCTCTTCAGTCGGCTAGCCGCGGCTGCATACGAACAACGATGCTACTACGATGCCGGAAGGCTCGCACCTAATTACATTCTTCCGTGCTATATGGAAGGGTTTGGACTGCCGGCTTATTCGTGCTGTAAACAAGGTTCCAACTGCTTGAAACAAGGCGCGTGCTGGGACGCAATTACCAAGGTTACGTACCAATATGGGTGCACCGACAGTACATACCAGGACGACAAGTGCCCCAAAAAGTGCGGACTTGATCGAGGTACCCAAAGCTATGACCTCACTGCGTTGGCAAAATCATTAACGGAGTACAGAAAAATCGCAATGGGTCGGTATGGTCTTCTGCGACGGAATAAACAATACGCCGAACAATACTTGGGTGAGTATGTAACGGTGGAGTACGGATAGCTTAGAGCTGAGACAAGATATAGTTGTGCCATCATCCGGACAATTGCGGTAACAAGGGCCATTGTGCTGATCACATCCCTTGGGCACCTGAATTGTTTAGGCCAGACGAAGTTATATGCAAAGATTTGAAGCTCCAGTATATCGCGATCGATTCGGAACAAAACATCGGATCCATCGGCGAGCTACCAAGGGATGAGAGCGGAATATCCAGCTATCTCTCTGCACATCCTACTACTTCTACGATCTCGTCCTCAAGGCCCACGCTACCAATAACCGATGCCATCGACACAACATCTACGGCCCCTACCACCCCGCCCACCACGACATCTAAACTGCAACGAGACAAGTCCACTGCCATCGGCATAGGTGCAGGCGTTCCACTTGCTGTCGTAGTGGTAGGCGCTCTAGTGTACTTCTTCCACAGACGGCATCGAGCGAAGGCAGCTAGGGCGAGGGAGAAAGAGATACACGGGAGCGACCACAGCTCGCAGCCTGGATATGCATTCAAGGCGGAATTGCCAGGTCGGGATCGGCAAGCCTTCGAAGTGGAGAGTTCACTGTCTCCGAGCTATGCAGAAAGCTCGACGATTGGCCAAAGCTCCCCAATGCATTCGCAGCGTTCGCCTCATTCGCAATATGGATCGCTCATGTCTCCCCTTAGCTCCGAATTCTCGGAGAAGACTGGCCAGCACCAACCGAACGACGATTCAGTTGCGTCGGAGATTCATGGTAATGAGATCTATGAACTACCTGCCTAAGTGATGATGGGCTCTGGCATTTGGACTGCTGACTAGCATACATCTGAGACAGGTTGATTGTGCAGAGGTGAAATCGGAGTTTCTAGAAAACGAAATCGGGCTAGTAGTAGTGCCTGCGGTGGATCGTCTTGCTCTAGCAATTTAGACCAAATGGAAAGTGAGTTTGAGAGAGTGCCCGTGCCCATGAATCTTTGGACGGAGTTGATTGAGTGTCGTGAGTCGAGGAGAGGCAGGACTCGAAGCTTCAAGCTCCCTTCTGCCCCTCCTAAGCTTCGATTCGAACGTGAGCTTTACAAATAGAGGCACCCCGCATTGTCAACAAACACGCCGGGGTCCAGTGCTAGCATCCCCTGCCCATGGAGCAATTGGCGGCGGATGGCAGGAAGTATCAGCCACCCCCGTCGCGTTCGCCTCTACTTTGACTTCATCAGCTTCGCGGTTCAGGTCTGAAACAAGGATGGTCTCAGCAGTGAGCCTAGGCTATTCGTTATTAGGCCGTCCACGTGCCATCGCTACCCTTTGCCCCGACGCTATTCACACCCCACAGCGCCCTACCCCGCGGAAAGTAGGCGCCCGTATCGGCTCCCTGGATCTCTAGAGATGCGAGCCGCAGCGGATCCCATGCTTCTGAGTGGACCCTGTGTCCATCATTGGCAGGCACCGGCTGCTAGCTTAGGATAGATGGAGTCTAGAGCGAGCTGTGGCTCATGCGGGCAGGGCGCCAGACTGCCTCCAGCTGCAGAGGTGACGATGGTGTTGGCGCTCGACCGAATGGGAGAGGGGCTTGGTCCTAGTCTCCGAGGATTCTCCTGTCAAGCGAGCTGCTCGGATTGGAATGGCGAGGATGCCCAGAAACGATGAGGTTCAAATGTGGCGCATGGCGCTAGCCACCAAGCGCGGCGCCCTGATGGATACTGAAAAACCAAAATAGAGTTTGTGGACCTCGACCATGGAATATTGTACTCACGGTTGCGTCTCCGTGCCGCGTTCGAGATGTTACCACAGTCACAGCACCTTGATCGAAAATTCTGAACGGCCGTGGACGAAAGAACGGCGGGCAGAAACATCAGGTGAGAATTGCTGACTGAGTTACGTCAAGCCACCGTTCGGTGAGCCCCGCCCCCTCCAGAACACGGTGATCCTCCCCTTCTCCTGCACGCCCATAAGCTACACGCATTGATAGAGGCGCCAAGTCAGACCACATCAGTAGACGGTGCATTGTTAGAGACTCCCTCTCCGCCCTAGCGAGTCTACTGGCTATCCGATGCCTGCCTATCAATACGATCAGACCGTCATCCGATGGTCCACCTCCACCTCCACCCCTCCAGACGGCCCACTAAAGCTTTGCAAGAACCATCACTGAGCCAATTGAGTAACGGTAAGCCCCGCCGGCGTCTCCGGGGCGCCGGACAGGACACAAATAATTCCGCTTGGGGACATGGATGAGAGGATATGCGCGGCCTAGGTAGCTGTGCGCGTTCGAAGGAGCTCGGGCCTGGTACTCGAGTTTGGGGTGGGGTTACCACCGCATACCGCCGCGTCGAGCATGCTCGTGATCGATATATAAACGCTTATTGTCCTCCGTGTTGTTCGTCTTTCACTCTCCCTCAGCTCATCTTCCCCTCCAGACCAAGGCCTCTTCTCAGCACCACACACACATCCCTCAGCTTCCGTTCCTCGCAACCTCAATTCCTTTTCAATTTCCCCAAATCTCTAGCAATGGCACAAGTCCCAACAGAGCAATGGGCTCAGGTCATCGAAAAGACCGGCGGCCCCGTTCAGTACAAGAAGATCCCCGTCCAGAAGCCTGGCCCAGATGAGGTCCTGGTCAACATCAAGTACTCGGGTGTCTGCCATACTGACCTTCACGCTGTAAACGGCGACTGGCCTCTGGTGAGTGTTCTCGGAATCTCGCTTTGGGATATATAACTAACTCTCCAATCAGGCCACGAAGCTGCCACTCGTCGGTGGCCACGAGGGTGCCGGTGTCGTCGTTGCGAAGGGCGAACTTGTTGACGATATTGAGGTGACCCTTCCTTGTTTTCCCCTTGACTCGAATTCGATACTGATTCTGCAAAGATTGGTGACCACGCTGGTGTGAAGTGGCTCAACGGCTCCTGCCTGGCCTGTGACTTCTGCCAACAGTCTGACGAGCCTCTCTGCGCCAAAGCCCTACTCTCCGGCTACACAGTTGACGGATCATTCCAGCAATACTGCATTGCCAAGGCTGCGCATGTAGCTCGCATCCCGAAGGATGTGCCTCTCGATGCCATTGCGCCCGTCCTCTGCGCCGGTATCACTGTTTACAAGGGCCTCAAGGAGTCTGGTGCCCGACCGGGACAGACCGTCGCCATTGTTGGTGCTGGTGGTGGTTTGGGATCATTGGCTCAGCAATATGCAAAGGCGATGGGTCTGAGAGTCATTGCGATCGACACTGGCGACGAGAAGAAGAAAATGTGCCTAGAGCAGCTCGGTTCGGAAGCTTTCGTTGATTTCGCCAAATCCCAAAACGTCGTCAAGGACGTACAAGCCGCTACCGAGGACGGTCTCGGCCCACACGCCGTTCTCCTCGTCGCCGTCAACGAGAAGCCGTTCCAGCAGGCTGCTGAGTACGTGAGGCCGCGCGGATCTGTTGTCTGCATTGGTCTCCCTGCTGGTGCTTACCTTAAGGCGCCAGTCTTCGAGTCCGTCATCAAGATGATCTCAATCAAGGGCAGCTACGTCGGCAACAGGAAGGACAGCGCCGAGGCCATTGACTTCTACCGCCGTGGCTTGATCAAGGCCCCATTCAAGGTCGTCGGTCTCTCGGAGCTCCAGATGGTGTACGACAAGATGCACCGTGGTGAGATCGCCGGACGATATGTCTTGGATACCTCCAGATAGACGGATTTTCCTTTCCTATGTTTGGACTTAAGTGGTTCGTGACGAGGCGTCGGGATGTATCACTAGAGGTGGGCGGATTTCCTATGTTAGGCGATGGAAAATTCGTGTGATGTAACAGGGGGTAACGATGACTGATGATTTCTACGAGAACGATGGATGATGAGAAGAATGGGGAGCAGAGAACGGCGTGCGTGGAATTACTTCAACTGTATATACTGTAGTGGCAATGGGAATCGTGTCAAATCAAATGATCGGTCAGGGACTTTGTGAGCAATCTTTCTTCCATATTTGGATCCCGATTGAACAGCTTCGGCCTTGGTAGACTGACTCATAGGAAGCTCCTTAAGATCTTATAGGCGGGAGAAATTATGAGAATGCGGGGATATGCATATTGAACATCATCTTATCGAAAATTGAATATCTTTGAAAAAGGAATTGGGACTGTGGTGCCATCAACAAGCACATATCCCAAGCGCAGGTCACATATCAACCTTATAAATCCCCTTAACATGTAAGGGCAACGACACCTAAACTCCAAACTCTTGATATGCAATAAGAACGCTCGAGGCCTGAACACTTCCACTCCAGCTAGGTCGCAATAAGCATGTGCCAAACCACGATGCAGAACTCTTCAAGATGTACCAGTCCACATCTTGCATGTTATACCGAGCTTTGAATGCGACCCCCACGAACAAGACACACCAATGTACACCAATATCTATCCAGTCCTCCAATACGCACACCCCCACCCTCTCAATCCCTCCTAAACGGCCTGGTCAGCAGCCCAAAACTCGGTATCGGCACCCCATTCAACACCATCCATCCGCTTTCCACCGCCTCCGTCCTAGCCTCTATTCTCCTCTCTTGCCTTTGCGAATCGTTCAATCGCGACTCCAGCACGCGTTTGGAAACGTCCTGTTGCTCCCGTTGCATGGCTCTGATTTTCTCGAGGGATGGCGAGATCAGCGGATGCGTGCCCGTGCCGATGCGGAAGAGTTCGTAGTTCGCCCAGGATATGGCGATGAGGGTGAAGAACGGGACGGTGCGGTAGGCGTGATATATTCGGGTCGGCGGCATTGTTAACATGGGGCGATGGATTCGGAGAACAGGTAGGTGAGTGCAATTAGGATGAAGGAGAGCGTGAGGGTGCGTATGGAGGTTGGGAAAATGGTGAGGGGTGCGGATGGATATGTCTCGTGAGATTTGCGCGAGGTTTGCGGGCGGAGGAGTAAAGTTAGTCTATCCTGGTTGGGCGGGAGCCTCGGTGGTAAGGTTGCCTACGAGCTAGTGCCTTGGCATCGCTGTTCGTTGCCAAAAGTTCCTACTACTAAATGCCTCTTGCATCGTCCATTACGCTCACGTCGCGACTCGCACATCTGTCTGCACAACCGTGACTATGGACGACCTCGAGAGCCTCGAATACCTCTCCCTCGTCTCGAAAGTCTCATCGGAAATCCAGAATCACCTCAACGTTTCCGATAAAACTCTCGCAGAGTTCGTGATTGACACCCATGGCAAATCGAAGAATGTTGCGGGTTTCAAGGCCACGTTGGAGGGTATGGGCGCCGAGTTCCCGCAAAGCTTGGTAGAGAGTATAGATCGTTTGATCTTGACTTTGCACCCGAAATACAAGAAAGGCGCAGCAAATGGCAAGAAGACGGATGCGGAGGAAACACAGAATGAAACCGACCGCAAGACGAGAGTCTTCAAGGGCCTAGCGATTCCGGACAAGGATTTAGACTACGAGGTAGAGGACGAGAAGACGCGAAACGGGGAGAAAGAGACAGGGCTTGATGCACTGGATGATACCTTTGCAATGCTGGAAGGACTTGCTAGGAAGGCTAGCACAAGGTCAAAGGAAGGTACCAGTCGCAAGAGGAGCATTAGTCCATATGGCGACAGCGAAAAAGACAGGAATAGGAGTAAGCGACATCGGTACACATCGCGATCAAGGTCGCGCTCCAGGAGCCCTAGGCGGTCGCGCAACGACGAATACGTCTTCGAGGACGAGTTTGGTCGCACAAGGACTGTGAAGAGGAGGGATCGCGAGGATAGGGATAGGAAAGGAAGGAGGCGGAGGAGGGACAGCAGCGAGGACGATCGCGATTTCCGACGGCCACCAACTCCTGAAATCGACGACAAACCTAAACTATACAAGATCTACTCAGCTAGGGTGTCGGGTATAAAAGCGTTCGGCGTATTCTGTAATTTGCAAGGCGTTAGAGGGAAAGTGGACGGCTTGGTCCACGTCAGCCAGATGCAAGCGGGCGCTCGTGTGAACGACCCGTCCGACCTAGTATCGCGAGGGCAAGAGGTCAAAGTGAAGGTTATTAAAATTCAGGACGGCAAGATATCACTTTCAATGAAGGAAGTAGACCAAGTCTCAGGCCGCGACTTAGCACCGCAGGTGCGCATAGCCTCTGGGGCGAATATGCAAGGTCTCGGAGGCGCTCCTAGCTCTGACGATGTTGTCCCAGTAATAGACGACAGTAACGGGCGGAGGAATGGAGTGCGAAAGCGCTTGACTTCACCTGAAAGATGGGAGATCAAGCAACTTATTGCGTCCGGTGTTATACCCAAGTCAGAGTATCCGGATATCGATGAGGAATATCGAGACGCTGTTAATGGCGAAGGCGGGTTCGAAGAAGAGGAAGATGTAGATATCGAGGTCCGGGAGGAAGAACCTCCCTTTTTAGCTGGCCAAACAAAACAATCTCTAGAGCTTTCTCCCATTCGGGTCGTTAAGGCTCCCGATGGCTCACTCAATCGAGCCGCAATGGCGGGTGACACACTAGCTCGAGAACGCCGAGAACTGCGGCAGCAAGAAGCCCAAGAAAAAGCTGCAAAAGAGGCTGCGCAGGTTGATCTTAGCAGCCAATGGAACGATCCCATGGCCCAGCAAAAACAATTTGCAACCGACCTGCGCAACACTCGGTTGAACCAGGCACAGGAGGTAATGCCGGAATGGAAGAGAATCTCAACCGGCAAGGATGCCTCCTTTGGCAAACGGACAAGTATGAGCATCAAAGAGCAACGAGAGTCCCTACCAGTTTTCAAATTTAGGAAACAGCTTCTGGAGGCAATAGCAACTCATCAAATTCTTATCGTAGTTGGCGACACGGGCTCCGGAAAGACCACACAGATGACGCAGTATCTTGCTGAAGCTGGATATGCGAATGAACTCATGATTGGATGTACGCAGCCTAGGCGTGTGGCGGCTATGAGTGTTGCGAAACGCGTGGCAGAAGAGGTGGGTTGTAAGCTTGGCCATGAAGTTGGGTATATGATCCGGTTCGAGGATATGACGAGTCCTGATACGAAGATCAAATACATGACAGACGGTAGGTAAACCCTGTCTCGATCTATATCAAATGCGTGCTAACTGCGCCAGGCATCCTACAACGGGAAATTCTTCTCGATCCTTGGCTTTCTAAATATAGTTGCATCATGCTTGATGAGGCTCACGAGAGAACGATAGCTACGGACGTACTGTTTGGGCTTTTGAAAAGAACCCTAAAGCGTAGAAAGGATCTGAAAATTGTACGTCGCCCACTTCTCCATCAGTGTTGTTAACTAAGTCAATGTAGATTGTCACGAGTGCAACCCTGGACGCTGATAAGTTCTCGGAATATTTCTATAAATGTCCAATTTTCTCAATTCCCGGTCGAACGTTTCCAGTCGAAGTCATGTACAGCCGAGAGCCCGAATCTGACTACCTGGATGCTGCACTGGTTACCGTTATGCAAATTCATCTAACAGAGCCAGCGGGTGATATTCTTCTCTTCCTTACGGGTAAAGAAGAAATCGATACTTCCTGTGAGATTCTTCACGAGCGAATGAAGGCTCTGGGGCCAAATGTTCCTGAGCTTATCATCCTACCAATCTACGGCGCCCTTCCTTCAGAGGTTGCGACTCGCATCTTCGAACCCGCTGGTCCAGGACAACGAAAAGTCGTAATTGCTACCAATATAGCAGAGACTAGTCTCACAATTGACGGGATCTACTATGTTGTCGACCCTGGTTTCGTCAAGCAAAGCAGCTACGATCCAAAACTTGGCATGGACAGACTCCAAGTCATGCCTATCAGCCAAGCACAGGCTCGCCAAAGAAGTGGACGTGCCGGCCGAACGGGTCCTGGCAAATGTTTCCGCCTCTATACTGAGTCGGCCTACGCGCAGGAGATGCTCCCCACGCCGATTCCTGAGATCCAACGGCAGAACCTATCTAATACAATCCTTATGCTAAAAGCCATGGGAATTAACGACCTACTACACTTCGATTTCATGGATCCACCGCCAACGAACACTATGTTGACGGCACTCGAGGAGCTCTATGCCCTGGGCGCGCTCGACGACGAAGGTCTCTTGACACGTCTTGGCCGTCAAATGGCGGATTTCCCTATGGATCCCACTTTGTCAAAGTCGCTTATCAAATCTGTCGAGTTGAATTGCGCAGAGGAACTTCTAACTATAGTCAGCATGATCAGTGCCGTTCAGCAGGTCTTCTACAGACCCCGCGACAAACAGCAACAAGCAGATCAGAAAAAAGCCAAATTTCACGATCCTTCTGGTGACCATCTGACTCAGCTCAATGTCTATAATGCCTGGAAAAGGAGCGGGTATTCGTCGAGTTGGTGCACGGAAAACTTCATTCAAGCACGCAATATGGCTAGAGTCAGGGATGTACGGGGCCAATTATTACAAATTATGCAGAGACATCGCCTTCCCATCGTCTCTTGCGGAAACAACACTATACGGCCAAGACAAGCACTCTGCAGTGGCTTCTTCCGGAACTCGGCGCGCAAGGACCCATCGGAGGGATACAAGACCCTCGTGGAGGGAACCCCCGTGTATATGCATCCGTCCTCGGCCCTTTTCGGGAAACCGGCCGAACATATCATATTCCACAGTTTAGTGGAGACCACAAAGGAAGTATGTTCCGGACCTCTTTTTTTTTTTTTTTTTCCTTCGGATTATTTGAACATTGACTGACCATTTTTAGTACACTCATGTTGTCTCCGTGATAGAGCCGAAATGGTTGGTGGAAGCAGCTCCAACGTTCTTCAAGGTCGCGCCGACGGATAGGCTGAGTAAGCGGAAGAGGGCGGAGAGGATACAGCCACTCAGCAATAAATGGGCTGGTGAAGACGATTGGCGGCTTTCGGCACAGAAGAGGCAGGGCAGGGGTGGTGGTGGGACTTGGGGATAGGGTGGATCTGGAGTTCTTAGATTTGAGGTTGTTGTGCGGAATAGATTCGATTCACTGGCAAGCAGTGCTGATTAAAAGTGTCTTCTTGATGAATGTGCTGTGTTGAAGTATTCACAATCAGTTCATGTCTATCCATGTAGCTAAGGAATGTGTTTAAAAAGATTCCAAACAAAGAACGGACAACTTGATTTCATTCACAAGCGTCCAACGTACGACAATCTCGCAGAACTCGATAGCAATGCGATCTTAATTTTAGTTTATAAGGCCACCTAATTACCCCAATCACTGACCAAGAGGTTCAAACTTAGATAAACCTTTACGCCGATTGCTAATGCCTCCTTACAAATCCTACGCGCACACACTTTGCATTTCTCCTGCAATAAACCAGCATAGTCTGCACTCACCGCACGGGCAATTGATTCTGCCACTCCGGATCGACCTTACTCTGCTTAAAGAAGCTCTTGCCCTTAAGCCACTGCCGATAGGCCTTGTACCTCTTCTTCCCACCATCGTCCTCCAATACGTCCAGCGGATTGTCCTGGACCCTCAAGAACTCTTCAAACTCCTCAATATCGTAGTCCGATGTCTGGAACTTACCTGCGCCAATGATTGGTGGTTCTTCTGGGTATGCAGGGGCGTGATGTTGATGCGAGATATGGGCATGATGGGCGTGCGAGAAGGGTGTTTGGATGGAGAGGCCTGCGGCAGAAGTCGGGCGCGAGAAATTGCTGCGGATAGATGCCGCGTCTGCGTCGTATCTAGGATGATTGAGGCGATGATGGTGGTTATGCTCATGAGCTGTGGGGGGTCGGATCGACGCAGTATCGTTTTCTTCGTGCTGTGTGTGCTTGATGCTTCCCTTGTCCATGCACAGATACTCGTAATATTCCAGTGCGCCGGGATCATCTGCGGAAGGGGTTTCAGAGCTCACCACGAGTGGGAGACTGAGTGGGTGCTCAACATATCGCGAGTACTCCTTTTCTTCTGCGATTGTGACACTTGGGTTGAGACTATTCTCGTAAAATTGTGCTAGTGTCCACTGATTTATGAGTGCCTTGTCAGCAGGCTTAAATTTGTTAGACTTAGATGAAGAGAGACCGGTGGACGTAGATGCGGCGAGCGAAGGGAAAGTACCACTGATCGCTGGTGCGGAGGATGGTATTTGGGTTTCGAAATGCGGGTTCACAAGAATAGATTGCTTGACGGGCGAGGAATCCTCGGGAAGACATAGGTGATGATCTTTCTTCCTTCGTGAGATAATACTATTGTGCCGGGAATCAGTTTCACTAGAAGGGTCCATGATGGTAACACCCTTCCTCTGCGGCTTCTTGCCTCCCTTACCTGGGGAGTCCTGATCCTGTTGCTTCTTGCGGACTACGAAAGGTGAGAGGTCTTGTTCGCGCGGTGGGTAAGTCTTCTCCGGCTGTATCCGCGGGGAGTTAAGGCGGAAGGCGAAAATTTTGAGGAAGGATGATATCGCACGAGGGCGGTAGTATTCAAGCCAGTAATCATCATGGCGACTGATTCCTTTGTCAGAGTGTAGAAGTTGCCTTTTACAGACAGCGTCGGTCTGGGGAAGGGAGCGTGGTTCGAGGTATGCAGGCGTAAACCACTCGATATAGTCACGCCGAGGTTTGTACAGCCAGGAACGCGGATCCTCATGGTGGAGGTAGTAGTCTGTCGTAAGATCCCATAACATGGGCTGATCCTGGGCAAAGATGTAATTTCCGAGGAAGAGATTGTATGCTTCCTGTCGTTGTGAATCTAGGAAGGAGTTGTGATAATAGCGCTTGAAGCTCTCAACCATATCTCGTGAGCTGCTTTGCCAATGGTTGAGTTTGCGATATGTGGCCATAGTATTGACTAGATGGGAGCCGCCATACTGGATTGCGATAGTATCACCGTGACCGTGGAACATATGAGTGAATATGTCTACGCAGTCCGTATCATACTCTACTGTGTTGCCTTCAATCACACCCAAGGCCTGAAGTTGCCTACCGAGTGCTCGTTTACCGACAACAAATTGACAAGCATTTGTTCGGTCAAGGCAATCAATACAATTGGTCCTTGCAACACCGTTTTGAACTTGTGGCGTATCAAATTCACTGTCCCCATTGTGAAAGAACCCAGTTTTTCGTAGGACTCTCTCCGCGAGATTCTCGAGTGTACTAATAACATCCTGGCCACGGGTCTTAGAAGCTCTCGCCATGTCGAATGCTTCGTACAGAATTTTCTTGTCAGCTGGGAGCGACTGATTAAGGTACCTGATCGCATTTTGATACTCATATAGGAGCTTCGACTCCCTTGGAGTACGCTCTCTTTGTTTGATCAAATTCAATACAAACACCGGAGCACCATATCTCTCAAAGAGGTTGTCAAAATGAAGAGCTGCTGCACTGTGGAAGGGGTCTACAAGATTGAGATCAATGTCAGGTTTAGGGGTCACACCAGTATTATCCTGCGTCCAATGCAATGGAATACTTCCTCGATGCTGGACATAAGAAGTATAGGTTGGATTAGCGTAAAGCCGAGGCCCGGGTGCATGGAAAGAGGTAGTAAGGGCGTCGGAAACGATCTGCTCCGTCTCGACATCGTTGGCAACGTAGCCTAGATCGTTCGCCCCGCGCTTAAGAAATCGTGCCCCGGCAAAGAAGCGAGACCTTCTGGCAATGATAGTGATGTAGACTCTCCGACCGAATACATCGATGGATGCTTGGTCAATGTACCCGTGGGTAATTGAATGGCACCAATCATCAACGTTCTTGATTGCAGCGCGCGCGGGCTCGAGCAAATAGTTATTCCAGACGAACATGTCCTGGCGATCCATCATGGCCTTTGATATGCCCTCGTTGAGTGCCATCCTTTCACGGACGATATTCTGTTGAAGACTTCGAGTTATGTTGTACGAATAGCTGAAGTAAAAGGATTTTGAGAGATCTAGGTTATTGAGGATGCTGAGAAATCTTGCTTCCTCAGGATTTCGATCCTTCTGAAACCTCGACGTAGATCCCGTTGTGAGCGGTATCAATTCAGTGCCGTCGACCTGATATACGTAATGGCCCCCAAGCATCGCCACCTGGGCTCGCTTTGTAATAAGAAGCATGTAGTAGGCTTCGGTAAAGCGAATAAACCCCAAAAGCCCCCAGTTAGGACATTTAAGCTTCATGCCTCCGGTACCCTTGTTCCCATCATCGATGGCATTTAATAGTTGATTCATTTCCCTCTTGTCATACACGATATCGTCCTCGAAGATGTTCAGATGTCCAGGCGGTGCGGTGCGATCGATCTTCAGGACGCGATACTGAGACTCCAGGCTATCCGCCCCAACAAGGTAAAACCGCGTACTCGTTTCGTAGAGAGAGAATTTATGCATTCTGTTGACGCCATCCTCACCAACCTGGTCATACGCGGCCCCCTTATTCCGCTGTAGAATTGACGGGCTAGATGATCTCTGAAACGAAACAGGGACAGCCGGGTCTTCATCCTCCCCAACAAATGTCATATGCTCTGTTTCCCCACGGGGCATCCCCGGTGTCTTGGCCAAGTCGGCCTCAGGCTTGAAATCGGTGGATGGAGCTTCATTGCCGACAGCGAGTTGGGAGCTGGGGGTAGTTATCGAAGATCTCTCTGATTCCTCAGCACGAGACTCTTGGACGCTTTCTTGAGATCCAGTGGCTTTTGAAGCTATCGAGCTGGGACGCTCGCTAATATCAGGTAGCGATTTTAGCTTCTGTGCTTCCATATTGGATTAGGCCAGAGGAAGACTGCTAGCCAGGAAATGTAATTGCCGTTATGGAGTCGCGGTCATGAGGACATGCTTGCTTTGTCCTAAGACCATGAAGCGTGGCGATGCCGCGGGTAGCGTTGGCGGGCTCATGAGTTGGCCAGTCAATTTATCTTTACTACAAGATCAATGTTTTCAGTTCCGGGGTAGCTCTGAGAGCAACCATTTGTTGGCGGGCTCTATTGAACGAAACGTTGATTTAAATCGATATGGAGAGGAGTGGCTTCCTGTTTGTGTTGCTGACAGAGGTTCTTGGCAAACGTCAGTGCGCATTGGGCTGAGCACGTGAACCCTGGTCGCGTAGGTAGAATATCACAGTATCAGGGATGGGCGACCGAGTAAGATGGTCTAGATATTCGAATATTAATCTACAGCATGAACTCAAAGGGCTCTCTACCATCCTTTGCAATTCCTCCCTCTTCAAGCGGGATACCTGCATATTCCACATTACCCTTCCTCCGTCCTTCCAATATCTTCCTATTCTGTCTTTTCAACACGACTCTCAGCACAACTGCTAGTATGCCAACTAACAGCATGAATATTGCGCATATGGTCATCCCTCTTGTATAAAATGGGGCATCTGTTTCTGGGAAAATTGAGGTGCCAACAAGCGGACCCATCTGCCCGATGATATTCAAAATCGCGATCCCGGTCCCCTTCTTACTATCATTTTCTTGGTTGTTAATAGTCCATGTTATGATGATTGTTATCGCGGAAAAGAATCCTGCGGCAGCCGGATAGAGAGCTAAATATCGAAACGTATTGTTTGGTATTCCTTGATAGCCACAGATTGCAATCGTGATATAGCCCAATGATGCAATGACAGAATGTAAAATTATGGGAACGGAGCGGTTCTCGTAACGATCCGAGAGATACGCAGTCCATAGAACGACAAGGAACGAGAAGAGATATGGGGGTGCGGACAGGGCTTGAGCCGTAAGCGAGGTGTGTCCCATGTCACGGATAATGGTTGGGAGGAAGACTGGCATGGAGCTGAATGCTACGTTACAGCTGAAGAACATGAACTACGAGAATTTAGCACGAAGACTTAGGCCAAGAACTCAAGACATACCGCGGTAAGATAACATTTAGGATCCATTAGGGCTTGGAGAACCTCCCGGAGGTTGACTCTTCCTCGTTCGCTGCCATAATTGTTCTTCTCCCTTTCTCGATCTTCCTGTTCAGCTTCTTTTTCTTGCCTCAATCGTAGGATAGCTACCTCACGCTGTCTCGAACTCAACCACTTCACAGTCCCAGGCCCGTCGGGTACAAACTCCCAAGCCCATACAGCGACAAGAATGCTAGGGAACCCCTCTAACAGGAACAGCAGCCTCCAAGAGCTTATTGGGCCATTTTCCCCAAGCTTCGTGATAAGCCAAGCCAGAACGCCAGCGAATGATGTAGAGAGTGGACTCGCCGATATGAAAAGTCCGGTCCTAAATGCCAATTCATGCCTGCGAAAGAAGAATGAGAGGTAGAAAGGGATGCCGGGTCCAAATGCTGCTTCTCCGATACCAAGAAGAGCTCGAAGAACGAGCAAGAAGCTAAATGAAGTAGCTAGGGATTGAATTGATGCTATTATGCCCCAAGAGAGTATACAAAGAGATATATAAATATGCGGAGGTATTATGCGGTACCTGGCCTAGTATTAATTAAGGCATAAGTCATGGTTGCACTATGTATACGTACATTAAGGTCATCCATTCAAAGAGGACTATAGCAAGTGGTCAGTCCATGGAATATTGTAACTTCTAAGCTTACGCGGAGTCATACTGTATGTGATGTAGAACGCCCTCAACAACCATTCATATTGGTTTGAATTCAAGTTTAAATCCTTTTGTAAGCCAGCTATTCGGGCATTGCCAATATCTATTAATTCCTATTAGTCCCCAGTCAGAATGCTACGTTCGACATCCACACACTTGATCGATCCAAAAAGCTCAAGCAATATAACAAGGCCATGAACGGAACCAACCTCCTATCCAGCTTCTTCAGAACCATCCGCTCCTCGTCTGGAGTGTAAAGTTCGTAGCTCTGAACCGAGGCCATCGAACCTCGACGTTGCGGTGGCAGAAAACTTGTATCCTCGTCATCCTCGTCAACGCCCATTCCGCCGTCCTTTGACGCCGGTTTCGGCGAAATAGACTTCAATTCGTAGGCATCAGGGTCTTCGATATATGCCAAGACTTCGTCGACAGAACCGTTGTCAGAGGGAGTGAGGCGGGTGGACGCATCGTCGGTGCTCTGAGAGGCTGACTCGGGGAATTTGCGGAGGGGTTCGGGGGAGCTAGAGGATGGCGGCATATTTGACGTTGAGCAATGGCCCTTATGAGGGTATGAATGGGTGATGAGATATAACCCAGAGCATTTGAAACTCTGATATGAAGAACTGCTACTAGAACGCACAAGTAGTATAATGGCCGGGGCCGATTTGTGCAATTGATGACGACGCAGGAACGCGCAGCGTCCGTGCATGTACGCTTACCCAGACTTGTCTTCCCACCAGTCTTATCTCAGCCTCAACCCTTTACTTCCTCCAGCCCAGGCCTATACTAATTGCATAGCTACGGTGAATTACGTTTGTTCCTAAGAGATTACAAAGCCCCTATGTAAGCTCAGGTCACGTGCATGATCAGCTATGCAGCCCTTGACTAAGCAGTCTCATATGCTATATATTCCCCTGCTGTATTTTGACCGATAGGTCAAGGACAACTACTAGCACAACCATCAATACATCCATCAATATAACCCCATACTATCTCCACCCACTCCTACTTATACCCTATCATTTAGGACAGTATTAGACAGCATTAGTTCTCCAGCGACGTTAGGGATTATTCCCGTTTCAGGTGGCAGATCGGTAATATCCAATACTTCTAGCACGTAGCGAAAATTCGCACACATTCTGAGGATTTTTAACATTTGCTTAGTGATAAAATACTCTAAAAGCCAGCCAATTCACTCATCAGGTTGAACTTGATACCTTCGAAAATATCATATACTGGTCTGGTATCATCTGCGACAAAGTTCCAGCACCATGGGTAACATCATACCGACATCTCAGCGTCCTCCATCTTATAGTCAATAGGACGTATAAACGCATCGCAATTTTCAGTGCAGTGTGTATAGGGATCTTGCCTTAATTTCGTCGCTGTCTTCGTCTTTTAGCGATAATGCATTTCTCGCACTCCGTCATAACGTGGCAATCCGTCATCCACTATGTATCCTTATCACATCGACGGCAGTGAACGCTTTTTCCCCGCTACAGTTGAGCCTTTCGCAGCGTAATGGCGAACCCTGTCAAAATATCTTGTGGATGTCGACCTCGTATCACTATGGGCAGAGTTCCTTTACCAGAGCACGTGGTGATGAGACTCTCTTCTAGATGTAGGTCACGACGAAAGGCCATTAGCAATGCCGATATCATTGTGTATGCGATATTGGTCTCAGTAATGCTAGTATGGTCGATTGTCACTCGAAGGATGTAAAGATAATCCAAACTTCCGATTTCCGGACAACGT
The DNA here is from genome assembly GCA_010094045.1 of Lojkania enalia. NCBI lineage: Eukaryota > Fungi > Ascomycota > Dothideomycetes > Pleosporales > Lojkania > Lojkania enalia. The sequence continues at coordinate 108,621 of ML986603.1, forward strand.
GTAATTCCAATCTTGTAGGCGACGGCCTGAATGTCGATGACCTTGATGACTGCTCTGAAGCTAATAAGGTGGAGGCCATACTGTATCTCCAGTTGTTTCAATTTTCTATCAGTACCATGGCCGACCATAATCACCGGTAATTTGATAGCTATACCAGACAGCTAAGTTGTATGCGAAACAAACATACTAATAACATCAAAGGGACGACTCGATAGGTATTGGAAAATGTCTAACCATATTCGGATATCGGGTATCGCTTTGCTAGTTTGTGCGAGAACATCGAAACCTCCTTCCGAGGTCAAAGGAGGCCATATGTGGGCGAAACGGCTACCTAAGCATCCCAAGAACGAGAAGGTCTGCATCCTAATCGCCAATCAATAAATTAGCTGAACATTCCATTCGAATTTTGATGTTAGGATAGGTGTTCAACTTATTCTACTGACCAAACTAGCATTTAGCGGTCAGATGTAGATCACAATAATCTCACGCCATATTACCCCACTTCGGCTGTAAAACGGGCAAATCTCACCCATACATGTACGCATCAGAACTTTGATCCCGGTCACTACATTGCAAGGTTAAGTCACATCTTCCTCTCACTGATCTCCGTCCCGAATATGGATATAAACCCAGCTGAATATCCTTATGATCTTGGCACCTATGGTCGCCCAGTGACCACCAAAAACGAAGTGGGACAGACATGGTTCAACAGAGGCCTTATCTGGAGCTACGCTTTTCATCATGAAGAGGCCGTAAGATGCTTTGAAAGGACTATTGCTGCCGACTCAAAATGCTCAATTGCGTATTGGGGTTTGGCCTTCGCCCTTGGGCCGAACTACAACAAACCGTGGGAGATGTTTGATGAGGAAGAACTCAGATCAACCCTAAGTCGAATAAGAAAGGCAATCAAAGATGCGCAGGAGTATGCTTCGGCTGCAACGCTGGTGGAACAAGCACTCATTGATGCGATAAAAGAGCGCATTCCCTCAGAACTGTCTGAACTGGCATACCGCGCTTCCAACGAGGCATATGCTGCAGCAATGGGAACGGTTTATCAAAAATTCCCTGACGATTTGGACATTGCCAGCCTGTACGCCGATGCATTGATGAATCTCTCTGCTTGGAATTTGTGGGATCTACACACTGGAGAACCCATCCCAGGAGCCCGCTCACTCGAGGCAAAATCGGTGCTTGATACCGCTTTGGGCCAGGAAGGCGCATATAGTCATCCGGGTTTACTACACAGCTATATTCACCTTATGGAAATGTCCAAGACCCCCGAAGCTGCCCTTGTTGCAGCAGACCACCTGCGCGGGCTCGTTCCTGACGCCGGCCATCTAGAGCACATGCCATCGCACCTCGATGTTTTAGTTGGCGATTATCGACGGGCTATCGCGTCAAACGCGGATGGCTGTCGCGCAGATGAGCTGTACCTCGCTAAATACGGCGGAGACAACTTTTACACATTCTATAGGCTCCATAATTATCACTCATTGATATATGCCGCCATGTTTGCGGGACAATTTCAGGTTTCGATTGACACTGTCACCAGACTAGAAGCATCTTTGCCTGAATCACTTCTCCGGATTGAGAGTCCACCTATGGCAGACTGGCTTGAGAGCTGGGTATCTGTTCGAGTACATGTTCTGGTGCGTTTTGGGCGCTGGAAAGACATCATCAGGATGAAACTGCCTGAGGATCAGCAACTGTACTCGGTGACAACGGCAATGCTCCACTATGGCAGGGGAGTAGCATATGCTGCAACTGGGGATGTGAAGAATGCGGAAAAGGAGCGAGATCTACTGTATGCCGCAGTTGATCGAGTTCAGCCTTCCCGTATTGCACATGATTTCCCTAATAAAAGCAAAGTAGTTCTACAAGTTGCCAAAGCCATGCTGGACGGCGAGCTAGAATATCGGAAAGGGAACTATGACTTGGCATTCCAGCATCTCCGAACATCCATCGAACGTGACGATAGCCTCGTCTACGCCGAGCCTTGGCCTTGGATGCAGCCAACCAGGCATGCTTATGCGGCCCTGTTAATGGAGCAAGGACGGGTCGAAGAAGCGCTGGAGGCATATGCCGCAGACCTTGGATTCGATGAGACACTACCCAGAGCCCGCCAACATCCAAACAATGTCTGGGCTCTTCATGGTTTCCACGAGTGTCTAGTGAAGCTTGGCCGGACAGAGGAAGCGAAGATCATCAAGCAACAGTTGACCCTTGCGACGGCTGTGGCAGATGTAACGGTGAAGGCCTCTTGTTACTGTCGTGGTGCTGGTGGAGTCGTTAAAGGTTAATGCGTGCCCATAGACACGTACTCACTGCTGGGGTATGTTTTGCCATTCCCAACATCTCCACTCCAAGCGATTATTACTTCAGAAGGTTACGAAAATTTTAGCGGCCCATGTAGCAATCCACAGCTGGTAACAAATGATAAGATCCACATATGCTACAATAGAGATTATATTTATTCATTTATGACATGCAATCTAAGTGCTACAACAACCACAATAACTATTTGCACTCATTTCATTCTTGAGTATGTCCTGCCGCCGTCACACGACGTGTGAAGGAACTATTATGATCACATTTATCTACACAGGATGGCGCTTTTAAATTCCATGATGAACTCCGACCAATCCAGAATGTAATTATTGTTCATTCCCAATCTTCCCGGATTGTCATCTTTGAAATAGCGTGGATATCGGGGAAAAGCATTGAGAGCTACGTAAGATCTACACGATCGCCACGTGGGCCTACCCTAGCAGCATGGATGTGGAATAGGTCGTCGCGCCTATTCATCGGCAGATTGTTTCAAAATTCCTTAAGGTTTATGGCTTCGGAGGTTGTCACCCTTACAAGAGGAAAAGCCGTGATGATCCTAATTATCAAATGCCAAGGCCATCATGGGGCCTTCGCTAGTTATTCGCGACCCGCGCGGAAAAGATCCAAGGTCCCTCATTGGTCAGAAAAGCTAGCCGATGTACGCCGATGCTTGGGCAAACTGATTGCCGACGCCCATTATAACTCCCTACCAGACACGCAGGAATATAGAGTATGCAATTAGATAATTTAACAGTGCTTGGACGTGGTCCACTCCAGCCATTTAAATATCAATATCCTTTCCGTGATATCAATAAAACGTTTCTTTGCTATCTAGTCGTGATGAAAAGCATGTCACAATTACACATCGCGTTTCGATTCTCAAAGTACTCTCGATCCGTTTAGAAGCATGGCACATCCTTGTTCCAGCTCCGGAGTATGAACCTAGGTATGGCGTGCAGCAAGAGGCGCTGGACCCAAATAGTGGAAACGATTGCCACATCTTTAAATGACCCTTGAACGCTGCGCGGAGTATTTGCCATTTTGGAAGAACTCCTAGACACTAGTGTCCCGAGTTCTCTCAACCATGCTCTCCCTTTGCTGCTCAAGTGAAGGAACTGAGGGTCCCATGTTTGGGCCGTTATGCTTCTGCTTTGAAGATTTAGTATTTCCTTATCTTTTTTATCTTTTCTTTTTTTTATTCTAGCGAGTTTCTCACATACAACTTTCGTGTTAATTTCGTCCCTTCTGAAGAAACGCAGCCACAATGACTGACGACCGTGGCCCTGAACTCCGTGCGGTAGGTTACGAGAAAATGGATTCCAGAACTTGTTGACTGATGAGTTTAGACGTGCATGTCATTTGTCATTCTAGCATTGATATCCGTTCTCCTTCGAATATATGTCCGCCTTCACATAGTGAAGGCCTTTGGTTGGGATGATGCTTGGATGGTTGTTGCGATGGTAGGCTTTTCGCAATCCTCTATCTGATAAGAATGTAGTGACATTATGGGTAGCTTAGCTTCATTATGTTTACCACAACTGCCATCGGCGGGGTTCACTATGGTACTGGACGTCACATGGCGGAGCTAAGCGATGAAAACATATTCATGGCGATGAGAGTAAGTGAGCCATTGCATAGCAATCGGTTTTCTGCGCTAGTCGATTGACAATTCGTTCTAGTACTGGTGGCTCTGCTATATCTCCTATTGCATATCTATGGTAAGAAAGACTTCCTTCGGCGGCATATCTCGACTAGCAAATTGCGGTTCTGACTTGGTCGTTACCTCTTTTTCCTACTCCAGCACATAAATAATATCGAAGCTAATTCATTTACCCTCATAGATATCCGTTAAAGTATCTATTGGCCTATTCTTGCTGCGCGTGACCGTCTCGCGAGTTCACCGGTGGATTATATATATTGCCATGGGTGCAACAGCTGTCACTGGCTCCGTATTCTTCTTTGCAACTCTCCTCCAGTGTAACCCAATCTCGTATTTCTGGGACAAGAGCCAGCCAGGCACTTGCTTGAACATGGATGTCATCATCGGGTTGACTTTTTGGTACAGCGCAGTCAGTGCTCTGTGCGACTTCACATTTGGGCTGTTACCGGTATTCTTAGTATGGAGGTTGAACATGGACAGGAGGACGAAAATTGCGCTTGTACCCCTTTTGAGCATGGGTTGCGTGTAAGAGTTACGCTTTCTTCATCATATTTTCGTGGCTAACCATTGATTTGTTCTAGCGCCAGCACGGCCGTCCTTGTCCGCATGGCCTTTGTTACGAAGTTTCGTAGTCCAGATTTCCTCTACGATACGGTCGACATTGCAATATGGAGTGATATTGAGCAAGGCCTCGCGATTACAGCTGGTAGTCTTGCAACCCTTCGACCGCTATATCGGATGGCATCCCAGCGGCTAGGATGGTCGAATTCCGACACAAATCGGAAGCCGACCGCTGAAACGCCACGTAAAAAGCCTTCAAATCGTCCATTCGGCCTGTCAACGTTTTCAAGGAACGGAGCGAGGTCCTCAGATGAAGAATACGCATTAAGAAATGCCCGGCCCATACAACTTCGAGATGACTTAATCATGGACAGCAGCGAAGAAAAGGGCGGGAAAGGCTTTCAATCATGGGAAGTTCAGGTCGGAGACGACAAGAATAGAGAAGAATTGAGTGCAAATACGGGAAACGGAGGAATCACAATCACAAGGCAGATGGATGTGTATCAAAACTCGGAATCAGAAATCAACAAATGATTATAGAAACCACAACATAGGAATACAAAGTATCCAATGTATCCGTTGAAATGCTAATGGCTCGTTGCGGGACCGTATTTGGCTCGTAATATTTCCTCCATTTGAATCCTCTCGAGTTTACCTTGGTTCTCAGTTTGGCGACTAAGCGCTAGTTGGGCTTGACCAAATTCCTCCTGGGGCTTCGTTTCGGGCTTTAACTCGCCGATTGCGCTCCTTGAGGTATCCTCCACATTTTTCTTATCTTTGTCTACGGCTCTCGGCATATCGGCAGTCTGATTCTTGTTTGACGCGACTAGAACTTTTCCGGTCGGCACCAAGTCTCCATGGTACGGTTTTTGCGTGTTCACAATCGCCTCTTTATTAACCCTCCATAACCCTCCTTCTGGGTCCACATTGAAAGAACTCTCGTCTACTGCAGAGAGCTTATCGAATACTTTGTCATCGTTTAGCTTTTGAAAGAAGATTCTTTTCCACACGACGCCCTTTTCCTCCTCTTCCCGCCTCATCTGGCGCTGGCCCTCTTCAATAATCGACTTTTCGTCCGCTACCCTTTTCATATCACTCCTATTCATAGCATCAATGACTTTTCCCCATGCTCTTCTCGTCTCCCAGGGATCCTGCTCCTGTCTGTTTGGGATGTCCATTTTAGCTGAACCCAAGACATCCACGTCGTATGTTTCGAGTTGTTCGCCGGTTCTTGCGTCTAAAATCGTGAATGAACGGTTCCACTGGCCCTCTATGGTATAAATATCCTCTGACGGCTTGTCGACATGATACACACGAGCTGCAAGTCCATTCTTCGTGCCCCCAGAGATAATCCCTTTTCCTTCAAACTTTACCTCAGAGATAAACCCCGTCGAACACGAGATTGAATACTTTCCACTCAACTCCGGATACGGCGTCCCTGTCAGCACACCCTTGATCTTGACATTCGGCACCGGGATCAGATAATCCTCCTCATACTCGTCGATATGTAGAATTGCGTATCCTTTCTGTTTGATACCCACACTCCCTGAGAATGTAATCTCTTGACACGTGAACCCTTCGGCTCTTATTCCGTGCTTATCATTCCAGAGATAGCAAGCAGTGATGGGTGGATGGTGGCTCACTTGTTCAGAAACTAGTCTTGTTTCACCAACATCTTCATCATTGAATGAGCCGAAGAACAGTTCCCCGAGAAATGCATTTAAGGGTTTCTTGATGCCTTCGAATTCCTTGCGCCCGGCATATTGCTGGTTCTTGAGGGAGCCTAGAAACCACTTTAGGACTCTTAGTATGCGCTCCTCGGGAGTAGATGCGAGTGCGGGTGATACGAAGAGACCTGGATGATCCGCCCAGTATTGTGGAAGTTCGACGGTAGAGCGTTCCGCTAGGACAAAAGGCGGAGCTGTAATGTTGGACAGGTCTCCCTGAATCGTTGAGATACTCGCCAAGAACTCCCTTAAAGTAGACCGGTTCGAAGAAATAGAATTATCCGACATAGCGGTATTGGCGCAAACTTATGTATAGCCATCTTCAACCTTGCGTTCCCTGAGATTGTGGACCACGATACTCCAAACGTGCCGTTTAGTCTATGACGTAGGCTATTTGTGGGTGTCTATATTCTTCCGCAGCCCGCCGTCCTGGATAGCGGGCCATTGGCGAACTTACCGAGAACATGTTAGAGGTCTTGGCCGCGTGGATGGATTATGCAGGTGTGGATTAGCATCACTGATAACGGCCGCGACCATCACCTTTGTGCCTGTTCTCTTACATAAAAAGCAAAGATTGTTGCTCTACTCGTAATGAGTCGTGCTTATTGACGGCGGAGATAGACGATGGCGTTTCCTTGGCAGAACGTGGACCACACGCGGGTTGTACAGAAGAGGAGAAGGCTAGGCACAAAATACATGCTTGCGAAGGATTTGGACGGAAGAGGGGAAGATAACAGTCTTGGTGAATGAGACTGAATAGGACGATGCCGAGCAAATGCTGTAGGGAGGTATAAATAATTGAGGAAGCTCGATCCCGAAGAATATCTATTCTACTCTTCCAGTTATCTCATCATCTTCTCTGCTTTCAAAATGCTATCCGCTCTGAACGTGTTGGGCTTATTCACCACTCTTGCCTCGGCAGCTCCAGCAGCTGTCCCGGAGTTTCCGCATATTTTGGTAACCCGTCAAGACATCCAGACCCCTGTCAACTCCAGCCTACCCAATGTCACAATCTTCGCTACGGGTGGCACAATCGCATCACAAGGCTCAACAAATCTCCAGACTGTAGGATACCAAATTGGACTTGGTGTTCAAGAATTGGTTGATGCCGTCCCCGAGATCCTCAACGTCTCCAATATTGCCGGATATCAGGTCTCCAATGTCGGGAGTGGTTCCATCAATGAGACAATTTCGCTAACACTAGCTCATATGATCAATGATGAGCTAGCTAAGGATGAGATTGCTGGGGTGATTATCACCCACGGAACTGATACGCTGGAGGAGACCGCATTCTTCATGGAAAGCACAGTGAACTCAAGCAAACCGGTCATCTGTGTTGGTGCAATGAGGCCTGCTACTGCATTGAGTGCTGATGGCCCGCTGAACCTGTTACAAGCGGTTACTTTGGCTGCTAGCCCTGCGGGAAGGAATAGAGGAACTATGATCACTCTGAATGAGTAAGTGTTTACGGCCTAGTCGGACTTCTGAGTTCTTGTATGCTAATCGGTTTTAGTCGTATTGGTTCTGCTTTCTATACCGTAAGTACATAAAATTCGCAATAATACTTCAAGCACGAGCATGACAGCGTGTTAAACCCCTCCCAAAAAAAATCACTAACAGTACCTACCTTTAGACGAAGAATAACGCTAACACACTCGACACTTTCTTTTCCACGGAAGCTGGCCAACTAGGCGTCTTCATCAATCAAGTTCCTTACTTCTTCTTTGCGCCGGCCGAGCCAGTTGGCAGGATAAAATTTGATGTTAGCGAGTTCAAGAGTCTTGCTCAAGTCGACATCATCTATGCCCATCAGGACATGAATCCGGCACTTTTCAATGCCTCGATTGAATCCGGGGCCGATGGTATCGTCATTGCGGGCGTGGGTGCTGGTGGCACTAGTAGTAAGGCTGCTTTGGCGGCTGAGCAAGTTTACAATGCCACTGGCATTCCATTTATTTCTAGCCACCGCTCAAGCGATGGTTTTGTCCCAAATAGGGAGGATAGCTGGAGCATCGGCAGTGGCTTCTACAACCCTCAGAAGGCTAGAATCTTACTACAACTTGCGCTGACTGCCGGATATAGTGAGGATGAGATTAGGGAGGCGTTTGCAGCAAGCTACCCAATGCCTTAAGCGATCGGTTATGGAATAGTAGAATGCGAAATGAGTAATGTACATAGTCGAAGAGGCAAGAGTCGAGACTCTGGTGCTCGAATTATTTAGACCTTGTATATAGACAACTAGCGAGATGATTCGTCTGAAAAAGGATAGAGTCAACACAACCTTCTCGAAAGCGTATAATCATCGATCAGTGTTTGCAAAATATGAACAGGATTTTGATAGCTCGCCTTACCTTATTCCGGAAACCACAATGATAAGGTACGTGAAATATGAGTGGCAAGAGGCAATAGCAAATTTATCGTAGCAAATTTGCCATTTATTTTGCCAAAAGTATTTAACTATAATGAATCTTCCCATGTTCATGGGCTAGTTTGAAGTAGTTCTTCGAAACTTCTTTGGGAGGGCTCCGTATTGGAGCCTTTCCTATGCGCCAAGAGATATATGCCAGCTAAATCTAGTGCTTCATTCGTTAGATCAGTGATATTTCGTGCAGGAATATTTGAGATGAAGCATGATTAGGTTACATTGGGTTTGTAGTATTTCCGTAGACCGAGACAATAGGGCGTGAGCAAGTTACTAGAATATAAAAGGAGAGAGAAATACCATGATAAATAGATGTCATGTCCATTCTTTACGCAAACGCCACAATACCGTATTCGTTAATTGGCATTAATAGTATGTGCCCTCCAAATGGCTTCGCCGATAGAATCGTTGTGGCTATTCCGGTCTCGACAAGCACCCCTTACGATATCGTTCCATTTACGGAAGTCTCTATAGCTGCCAATCGAATTGCATCTTCGGCCTTGCGCCCATCAATATTGAGCCATAGCATTCGAGTCTTTCTCTACGCAAAAACTCTGGCAGCGCATTTAGGATTCGCGGGTATAGAGGAAGGGAAGCTTGACCTCCTCTTTACGACCTGCATTCTTCATGACATCGGCACTACGAAGGAGTGCGACGGCCCGAAACGTTTCTAAATTGAAGAAGCCAATGCTGCGACATTACATCTGCAAGATTACAGCATCTCATTTGAAGATGCACATAAAGTGTGGGTCGCAATTGCTCTACACACATCGCCAGGTATTGCAGAACGGATCAGCGATCTTGCCAAACTGGTCCGGAAAGCCATGCCGATAGATTTTGGTAGGAGAGATGCCTAGACTACGGCCTTTGGAACCGAGAATGCGATGGACGACGGAACTATCCGACTACTAGATGAATTGCAAGGAGGTTTTGAGGAGAGGTATCCGAGGCTCGAGATCGAGAAGGTGCTGGGGGATACTGCGATTGAGCAAGCGATTAGGAGATCCCCGAAGGCGTCTGCGGCTTCATGGTCAAACAACTTGTACCAGGCCTATCTTGCTGATCCAGAGTCGAAGGGAGTGAACAAAGGGTTCTAAGTTGCTGGAAGATTGTATCCACCTATTCAACAATATAAGTGGTATGAGAGGCTTAGCTGTGCATGATGACAAGCACATCGCGGAAACATTGATGAATACACAGTATTTGATGGTTCTCGGTTCTAAGGTTGATAGAGGTCACGGTCTCGCGTAAGAGCCACCTGGCGGTGCAGGTGAGATGAAGCATGGACCACCAGTATCGGCTGGCTCGTTTGATAATGAACCCTAAATGAGATCTGTCTCTTGTCCTGTAACTATAACCAGCAGCCGTCCAATGTGCAGCGCAAATCAGAGCGGCACGAAGTCATGATAACGATTCTCCCTCGCTGAACGCCTCTATTTTGTGCCATCTTGCGCAGCATTCTTCCCTGCGAACCCTATTCCTCCCAAATAGAGTCCTTGTCCTGACTTGCAGTCAACAACCAAGCAATAGCAACTCATGATGAAATCCAGAACCAGTGCCCTCGGTTATTTGGCAACACTTTATGTCTTTCTTTCAAGCGCATCTGCTGCGATTGATCCAGCAGGTGGCATTCAAGAGCCGCTGAGACCTGTAATTGACCCCACTAAATACAAAGCAGCATGCCCGGATTACAAGAACTATGCTATGCGACAGCAGTATGCTCTTTAAATCACCTGCAAAGATCCATGCACTAATTATATCCACAGTTCTCCGTTTAGCGAAGGCCCGATGAAACTGCCCTTCCAGCGACCCTCGAAGCACTGCCGCACCTTCGAGTCTCCGCTCGTCGAGAAGGTCATTGATGACTTCAATGAGAAGTTGCTAGACAAAGATCTCGCACGAATATTCGAGAACGCATTCCCAAATACTTTAGATACTACTGTCCGTTGGCATGTTGATGGTACACAGAAGCACAAGAGCTCGAAGAGGAATTGGGATGCAGACGCCTGGAAAGGCCCGCAGAGCTTCATTGTTACGGGTGATATTAATGCCGAATGGCTGCGGGACTCTACGAATCAATTGGCACAATACCAGCTACTAGCTAAGAAAGACAAGACGATCCACAACCTGATCCTTGGAGCCATCAACACGCAGGCAGAGTACGTCATTGGGTCTCCCTACTGTAACGCTTTCCAGCCTCCTCCACCGTCTGGTCTTAGTCCTACCTATGGCGGCGACGGTGATGATGTGCATCCTGCGTACGAACCATCTTTTGTGTTCGAGTGCAAGTACGAGCTGGACTCTCTGGCGCATTTCCTTTCTCTGACGAACCAATTCTACAATCACACCAGCTCGACCGAGTTCCTAACTACTCGCTGGCTCCTTGCTCTTGATATCTTGCTGGAAACGCTCAACGCACAATCCAAGCCTACATTTGACCCCACGACTGGCGTGTTTATCCGTAATGCATACTCCTTTAAACGCCGTACAGACACGGGGACGGAGACTCTCAATCTCAATGGTGTCGGAAACCCCTTGAATAACGGGACAGGCCTCATCCGCAGTGCCTTCCGACCCAGCGACGATGCCACCATTCTCGGTTTCTTCATCCCGGCCAACGCTATGATAAGCGTAGAGCTGAAACGCACAGCCAGAATCCTTGAAAAAGCAGGCAAAAAGGAGATAGCATCGATCGTTCGAGAGTGGGGCGAAACCATCGGAAAGGGAGTGTGGGAACATGGCGTTGTGCAACACAAAAAGTTCGGCGATGTCTTTGCGTATGAGGTTGATGGCTTCGGCTCTTCGATCCTCATGGACGACGCCAATCTACCATCTCTCCTTGCGTTACCGCTCCTCGGATTCGTTAGCAGCGATGACAAAGTATACCAGAACACTCGCAAGATGATCCTTCAGAAGGACGGAAATCCGTATTATCTGACCGGTGATGACTTCCACGGTATTGGTGGCCCGCATGTTGGTCTGCAGCATGCGTGGCCGATGAGTGCCCTCGTGCAAGCTATGACAAGCGATGAGGATCAGGAGATTGAAAAGTGCCTAGGCTTAGTGAAGAATGTGAGTCGGAATGGACTGATACATGAAAGCATTAATGTTGATTATTCGTCCGATTATACTCGTAAGTGATGGCCTCCTATACAAAGGATGCTGCTAATGCTGCAAAGGTCCCTGGTTTGCATGGGCCAACTCAGTCTTTGCGCAAACATTACTAGATCTAGCGAAGCGGAAACCGCATCTCTTATTTGGCAAGGGCGCGGAATCGTACGTTTTTGGATGAAGATAGAAGACTTGCACGTGTCATGAAATGAATTTGTCTTTGCATTGGCCGCAGCTGGGATAGTGATGCAGCTCCAGTCAGGCTGACTCTGCGCAAGACGCCCCTATTCGACGCGCCTCCTGCGCCCTCACTGCCACATTATGAATTGTGCCATATTGACCCTCGCCTACCATTAAGCTGCGGCTATGTGATGCGAGCTTACAAAACTCGTTCAACTTACCTCCCCTATGAAGCGAGAATTATGTCTCGATGCCTTACTGTCATGGTTTATCTGAGCATGGTTCAACGGAAGCAGTTGGCTAGACCGAATGCGACCTTGCACTGGCTCCTAACCTCCTACCTTAAGAATGGTGTTGGGATACGAGAAGATTGAGTGACAGTGCGTCATATGTCTGGCTGGTAATGCATCTTGTACTTCTTGTTGGCCCTATCAGGCGCACGGTTTTGGAACTGTTCCCCGAGAATCTCGAAAATTAGTGGACTTTGCGGTTCGCAGCCTTCTTTTGTAGGAATAGGAATCTTAAATCGGAACACAGTGTGCTCCTTTGGAATTGCTGCGTCTATTAGCCTCTGTGCTCTTACCACTGCAGAAAGTCTTACTCTTGAGAGCATTGCCCTTAGTGATGATTTCGAACACGAACTTGGAATCCCTTACAACGATTCCTTTCAACCCAACCCGACTCACACACCGACTCCTGACAACCTTTAGCATTGCACCATGCATGTCCGCACTCGCTAGCACCGGCCCCGAGCTTGCTGCATTGACATATGCTCTCTCTCCTCCCACACCCAGTATCTCCCTCATGTACCCGAGCCAAAGGTTGTGCAATGGTTCATATATAGCGAACCGCCTCTGCTCCATGGGAATTTCCAAGAGTCCTAGGGATCGTTTCTTGGCAGCGGAAAGCGGGCGAGGCTTCCGGGCTTTGCGCTTCTTGGCCTTGTCTTGCCTCTCATTGCGCACGCGGCGGCGGAGCGCGCGGGCTGAGGGCGTAGGGGAGGATGGGCGGACATAGAGGGGTCGTTTGATGACGCGCTCGTTGTATAGGTCTGAGGCTGTGGTGGGGGAGTGGGCACGGGAGAGTAGTGCATGCGTAAGCGTGTCGGTCATGGCTGGCGGTGAGATGCTGGTGGTGGGGAGACTGCGGTGGCTGAACGGTTGTTCCGATCTTTGTGGGGAGATGAAATCGCATGCAGAACCGAGCTCAGTCGTGGATCGCGAGGCAGACTCTTAGGCGAGCTCTAGCGCAACCTGGGGTTTTGTATGGTGACGCGTAGCGCCTAGGCCGGCGCAGCGGAAGGATGAAAATGTGAGGAGTCTGTGAATGTGAAGAAGCGTTGAAGTCCAGATAAACGACGTGCGCGACCAAATTCGGAATGATTGGGAGCGCACGGAACTTCGGTGGTTTGCCAAGGCTCCCCCGGCTCTGAATTTCCCCCTGTCACTTCTCTCATTCTTAGACGTGGATTCACAGGTTTATCCATAGCTAAATACCTTCGACATGAGGAAGACATCCGGTCAGCGCGCATCCTCGAATCTTTGTTTTGACCGGTTAAGAGGCGCCAAACGTCTCCTGTTCTTGATGTCTCGTATTCACTCGTCTTCAAGCCACAACATCCGACACCAAGAACGCCATGTCTTCGCGACGAATACGAGCGCTGCAAGGCGTATCACGTTCCCTTGAGCTGGACAACACAGCCTCAGGTCATCGTACTCTTCGGATTCATTCTTCTATCTTGCCTTGGCTTTAAGATTGAAAACAGCCATATTGTCTTCCTAGGCTTCACTGCGCTCATTCATATCTGTTATGTGCAAAGTAGTTTTTGTCCCCTAACTGCACTCCATCATGGCCGCTCCACTGCTGCTGCGCCAGATCTGGACGCTCGCATGGAAGGACATTCTCCTGATTCTAAATCCTAAACGGAGAAACTCGACCATCTTCCGCTCTCTAACTATTCCTATCATCTTCGTCATCTACGTCTCATTCATCATTAAAGTATACTGGCCGACCGAGAAATATGGTGTTGCGACACCAAGCGATATAAGACCACTTTCCGAGGCCATCAGAGACGCTCCAGGGGAACGAAGGACGCTTGCGCTCTGCAACTATGGGCCTATCGGCGGTGACATCGATAGAGTTATCGAGGCAGTTGCATCAGAAGCCAGAGGGAGTGATGGTCAGATCATACAAATATTGCGCGATCCCAACGAACTTCTCACCCTGTGTAAAACATCCCTCTCGGCGGTCTCGAAATGTTATGCCGCAGCCGAATTCTTCTCGTCACCAAATGAAGGAGGCTCATGGCACTATGAAATCCGCGTAGACGGCGCCCTTGGATACAAAATCGACGTCCACAAGAATACCAACGATGCACAACTCATTCCAATTCCCCTACAGCACGCCATTGATGCCGCGATTGCTAGTGTGAACTCCACAGGTGGGGCACAAGCCCTACCCTCTAACATCAAGGAGTATCCATACACGTCGAAGACACAGAAAGAATGGGATGATTCTGTTGTAACTTCGATTCAAAGTGCGAACACGAAATATATCGCCATTGTCTGGTATATTGGTTTCATTGGTCTTTGCTATCAACTAGTAGGTGTCATGGCCCGAGAAAGAGAACAAGGTATGGCCGATCTATTGGAATCAATGATGCCGAATGTTAGACGGTGGGAGCCTCAAGTCGCGCGCTTGTTGGGTCGCTGGCTTGCATTCACGCTTGTGAGTATCCCTGTTCTACTGGACTTTACATAGATTAATAACATCTTTAGGTTTACTTCCCGAGTTTCATTATAATGGCAATAATTGCGAAGGCTGGGCTGTTCCCTAAGACGAACACAGGCATTCTCATCGTTTTCTTCATATTGACCGGCCTATCACTCAATTCATTCTCCCTCTTAGGAGCAGCTTTCTTCAAGAAAGCTCAGCTCAGCGGCATCACGGTCACATGCATTGCTCTCCTGCTCGGCATCCTTGCTCAAATATCCCAGAAGACGATATCAACGGGGGCTGTCGCTATTCTCAGCATACTATTTACTCCAATGACTTTCGTCTACTCCATGATCTTTTTGGCACGGTATGAAAACAAGCAAATAGCGCCGAACCTTGTCGAAATGGCGCCTGGTGCTAGCTGGAGGCTGCCTGGGCTAGTTCTTTGGATATTTATGATCATTCAGATCTTCGCTTATCCAATACTTGCTGCGCTTGTCGAACATTGGCTTTACCACACAGCATCCCAAGGAAGGAGCATCATCTACAACGACTCTGCACAGCCGGTATTACTAACTAACTTCACGAAGCATTACTATCCGAACTGGTTCTTCCGCAATGTAGCGCCTGTATTCAGTATCAAACGCACTATCGTCCGCGCCGTTACCGACGTGTCTATTGCTCCGATGAAGGGTCAAATCATGGTGCTCGTTGGTGCAAACGGTTGTGGCAAGTCAACCACTCTCAATGCTATCGCGGGCTTGGGCGGCGTTACTTCCGGCTCAATTACCGTTAATGGGTCAGGAGGCATAGGTATTTGCCCACAAAAGAATGTTCTGTGGGATCATCTTACCGTCGAACAACATGCAAAAATCTTTAACCGTATCAAGTCCAGTATAGTCAACTCTGCTACGGAGAGTGAACTCAGCAAGCTCATCAGTGATTGCGGTCTTACACAGAAGAATAAATCAATCTCTCAGACGCTCTCCGGCGGCCAGAAACGCAAACTGCAGCTTATCTTGATGCTGACTGGTGGGAGTCAGGTATGCTGCGTTGATGAAGTTTCTGGCGGACTCGATCCTCTGTCACGGCGAAAGATTTGGGACATTCTTCTTGCCGAACGAGGCAAGCGAACGATCCTGCTGACGACCCATTTCCTCGACGAGGCCGAGTTCCTTGCTGACCACATGGTGATCATGTCGAAAGGCAGTTTAAAAGCGGAAGGCTCGGTGTCTGAGTTGAAGAGCAAGCTCGGTGGCGGCTTCCGCTTCCACTTCTTGCATGGTTCTGGATATGGAGATTTGCCTGATGTTGAGGAGCTGTTTATAGGAGAACACAAGGAGTCTATGTTTGACCAGACTATCTACACTGTCAAGGATACTAAGCGATCGGTGAGGATTATTAAAGAGCTTGAAGAACGCCGCGTCAAGGGTTACCAAGTCACCGGGCCCACTATTGAAGAGGTGTTCATGAAACTCGCCGAGGATCCCGACGCGCTTCTTCCATCTCATGCTTCTTTATCTTCCAATGACGACCAGAACAGCCATAAAACTCCACATCATGAGAAGAATGCCAATTTCAGCGCCTCTGAGGCACCTGATGAGCCTCTTATGACCGGAAAGGCCCTCACTTTCTTGCAGCAGTCGTTCATCCTATTTCGAAAACGACTGACCATCCTCAAACGCAACTACCTCCCTTACACTTCAGCCTTCTTAATTCCGATCATTGCAACAGCCGCGATATCAGTTCTCTTATATGACAGAAGTTACGGCGGTTGTGAGCCAAACCAACAGGTCCGAGATGCTGATATCCAAACTCTAGATGACGATAGCGATTACAAGCCGTTTCTGGTCGTAGGTCCGCTCAGTGCTCTCACCAATGTTAACTTGACCGCATTTCAATCTATGTTACCACCGCAATTCGGCGACGCAAATTCCTCTCTGGATGCTTTTCAGGAATATATACAAATCGTCAACTCGCTTGATGAATTCAATGCTTATATCCGAACAAACTTTAGCAAGGTAACACCCGGTGGTTTCTTCCTGGGCGAGGAACCAGTGTTCAGTTACTGGTCTAATATTGGCTTCTTGGGTGTTTATTCTTCTATCTTCATGCAAAATGCTGTTGATATGCTTCTCACAAACACTTCCATTCAAACTACCTTCCGGTAAGCCTATTTTTGTATTTAACTAATAGCGAACATATTAGCTGATTTAGAATAGGCCTTTCAATATTCCCTGGCGCGAGGATGCTACTAATCAGATCCAGTTTATATTCTATTTTGGTCTTATTATGTCTTGCTACCCGGCCTTCTTTGCACTTTATCCAACCGTTGAAAGGTTACGCAAGATCAGGGCGTTACAATATAGCAATGGTGCCAGACCCTTGCCACTTTGGTATGTTCTTCCCTCGATCCTGCTCCATTATCCTCATCCCCCGCCTACAAATGTTAAGCTTGGGCCGTGGGCTGGATTCCAATCTCGTATGAAGAAACGGTTCGCAATAACCTTATTTGCTGATCATTACCACAGGCTAGCGTATTTGTCTTTCGACTGGCTCAACGTTCTCATTACAAGTGGTATCATGACCATCATCCTCGCTGCTTCTACAGCAGACAATTGGTGGAACATCGGATATCTCTTTGTTGCTCTATTCTTATATGGCATGGCTGCATTGTTGACGGCGTATATCGTCTCACAATTTGCCAAGTCACAATTGTCTGCCTTCGCAATTGCAGCAGGATGGCAAGGGTACGGAGCACTAATAATACAAATTCAATGGATGCTAACTGTCATAGCTTCATGCTTCTAATGTACTTCACCGGCATAATGAACATTCAAAGCCAACTGGACATTGCCAAAGTTGACGATGCTCTCTCAATCTTCAACTACACATTCAACACTGTCACACCTTCTGGATGTCTCATCCGAGCACTCATAATCGCCATGAACATGTTCTCGTCTCTATGTCATGGTTCTCCACCGAAAATGTCAACATATCCTGGAGAGTTTAGGCTTTATGGTCAACCTATCCTCTACCTTGTAGCCCAATCTGCCATCATGTTCATTATACTTTTGATTATCGATCATAAATGGGCATCTGGCTGGTTCAAGCGTAAATTTAAGGTTAGAGATGCCGAAGAACAAGAAACTAGAGAGCCAGAAGTCTCGGAGGAAATTGAACGCGTCAAGAAAGCAACCGATGGTCTTCGCGTAGAACATCTTACCCGCGCATTCAAGTCCCGACGATACGGATCCATTATTGCGGTAGATGATGTTACATTTGGTGTCAAGAAAGGCGAGGTTTTTAGCATCGTAGGCCCAAATGGTGCTGGCAAGTCCACCACAATCGGGATGCTACGTGGCGAGCTCAAGCCTACACAGCCTGGGGCCCAGATCCATCTGGGGAACATTGATGTTATGAAGGATCGACGTACAGCTCGCTCACGACTTGGCGTGTGTCCTCAATTTGATGCTGTCGATCAAATGACTGTGCTCGAGCATTTGGAATTTTACGCAGGTGTGAGAGGCGTTTCGGACGCTGAACGCAACGCTCGCCAGATCGTGAAGGCGGTGGGCTTGGAGAAATTTGCAAACCTTATGGCATCTCGGTTGTCAGGCGGCAACAAGAGGAAACTCAGTTTAGGCATCGCCCTGATCGGAAACCCGGAGCTTGTGCTTCTTGATGAGCCAAGCAGTGGAATGGACCCCTTAGCCAAACGCACTATCTGGAAGACACTCGCAGACTTCGTTCCTGGTCGAAGCGTACTGCTCACCGTAAGTAATCTTTATACCGATAACGTAACATAATTTGACAATCGTAGACACATTCTATGGAAGAAGCAGATCACCTCGCCGATCGCGTAGGCGTCCTTGCAAAACGCATGCTTGACGTGGGAACGACGGACCACCTTCGCAAGAAACATGGTCACGGTTTCCACATCCAAGTCATATGCAAATCGGCACCGCATACCTCTAATGAGGAAATGGAAGTTGTGAAACAATGGGTTGAAGCCACTCTTCCCGGCGCACAGCTCGAAGGCTTCTCGTACCATGGGCAGATGCGGTACAACATCCCATCCAAGATGGAAGATGGAGAAGAGAAAGGTGAGAATGGAGAAGAGCTGAGCGTTGGCAAGCTGTTTGTCTTGCTAGAGGAGAACAAGGAGAGACTCGGGTTGGAGTATTATTCAGTCAGTCCGAGTACATTTGACGAGGTGTTCTTAAGAGTAGTAGAGAAGCACAATATCGGGGAGGAGGATCTTACGCCGAAGAAGAGAGGATGGAAACTTGTCCTTCGGAAGTTGATTTTCCCTTTCTGGTAGATGGTAGGGTTTCGATAGATTGAGATCCGATTGAGCTTGGGGGAGAGAGGAGGGGGAAGCAGCATCGCAAGTTTGGATGAAAAGGTAAAAGTAAATGGTCTACGTCTCTCTTTTGATACCATCTCTATGCTTTGGTTATCCACTTTCGCTTGATTTTGGATGAACGATACCCGCTGAAGGCCGAGGCTGTAGAATTTCAACTAAATATATGCACTTAAGATACTCAACCAACTGCATCCACGAAAGATCATCTTGAGTTTATTCATTTATATCCTCGGCTAGTATACTATACGGATTATTTTGGAAGTTTCTGAACTCGTATGCGGCGTGCCTCGCTAACTTATCGATAACCCCGGCCTGCGAACAACTACGCAGAAAACAGCCGAAGCTCCCAGAACATGCGCAGCTCTCCAATTCATAAACACCTTCACACCACCGCGTCCAGCCCTCTAATGCAATTCTCTACGCTTTTTCCGTCTAACAACCTCCCTCCCGATCGCTAACACACTAGACTATCGTCGAAATGTTTGGCATAATAATATCTTCTCGACCCGTCCTAACCGAACCTTCCCAAGTAGTCTCAGAGGCCCAATTCGCCTATAATATCCCCTCAATACCCTCCTTCTCACACATCGTCGTCTTCCTCCTTCCCGGTACTACACTACCTGATGGTACCGCCGCAGCCGTCTACGCACAATTACCCGGCTCGACCGAGTTCAAGTTACTAGGCGCCATTGCCAACGAGAAACCGAGCGCAATCTTCAAAGTAAATAATAAAGCTGGGGGCCCCGCTGGTGGAGGAATAGGCGACGATGACGCAATGGTTGACGAGGGGAACGTCGCGCCCATAGATGGCGCTATTCCGAATCTCACACTCGGGATATCTGTTGAGCCAGCCGCCCAGGTTGCGGCCAACCTCGAACAGAAGAAGGCGCAGGAAGCAGCCGCGAATGCAATACCAGCGACGGGACTTGAACTTGTCCGGGCTGGCGATAAGACTGTCGAGACGAAAGTTTTGGCGCAGCGAATCATCAAGAATTGTTTTGATTTCTTGACAAGTTGGGGAAGCGGGGATGTGGTGCCTATCAAGGCGTTTCAGGAGTGGTGGAAGAAATTTGAGGGAAGGATCGATAGGGATCCTGGGTTTTTAGAAAGGAGTGACGGAGGCTAAGTGACTGAAGAGGAGGGATGGTGTTAAAACTAGAGATACCAGTATGGAAAGGTAATGAGTTATGATTTGTACGAGTAAAGGTGCGTTTGGTACCTGGCCTTGGAATTTAGGTCGATAGTTTGTAGGAATAAGTCATTCGTATCCCGGGTTGCGATTACTGTAGATCTTGGTCATCATTTCGGGGAGCGTCCGTAGTTCGTTTGCTCTCCAGTAGGAGAAGACGTAGAAGGAAGTCTCGTTCATATATTCCTCTCCGCGTAATTATATACCCTTCCTACGATAAGCAAAAGATATATAGTCCTTATCCCTAAATTGTACAATCCTGCTCAGATGCCAATTTATTGCCTGTGGATATCACCATCTCGCAAATGGATAGGTGATGATACGAGGTTCAACCATAATGGCCTTCTCATGGGACCAACTAGTTTCGAGCTACAGTGTCGGAATTGGGTAATCGTTAACTCCCGATATTCTACACAAGAATATCGCCCCGAGTATGCTCAATCAAAAACGTCAGCCCACAGTGACCATGGGTATTCCGATTATCTGCACTGGAAATTGACCTCAGTCCACCGAAGAGGTATAACCACGGCTAAAGACAGATATGGAATGGTCCAAGTGTTAATGGAAGAGAAGACCAAATATCTTAAGACAGACCCTTCAACACAGTTGCTTAATCCATGACCGGCAAATAGCAAACCCGATTATAATATTTCTGCTCTATAAAATTTAAGAGAAATGAGCACATAAGAAGCCTAGAATCGTTTTAATGCCACCAACTTCCAAAGGGAAAAAAATAACTAAGGGGCATGGTGGTGCAGGTGCTCCTTTTGTTAGCTTTTCATGATGTTTCTTTCTTTAATTAAAGTATGTATATATTCATTAATGTGGCTGACACATTCTTAACACGCTCATTTTACTATTCTGATTCTATATTAAAGTGACGTTTGGCACGTATAAGGAAATATTTACAGGATATAGAATCAAAATACTGAAGTTCTTGCGTGATGTTTTAGAGCTTCAGAGGGCCCTGGTTGGTTCAAAGACGTTCAGCGTTCGACTACCTCACGCCGCAACAGTGAACTTCAGGATTATAGGGATTACTTCTGCAGAACCTATTCATCAAAAAGGCACATCAAGGTTAAATGGCTTAGAATAGGCAGTTGAATCATCCAACCACAGCGATCAAATAGCTATGGTAGCCGTAATCCCAAACTCCCCAATTCCAAATACCCATCAAAAAACCCAACTCTAGCATCTCTAAACCCCAACAATGCAAATGTACAATCCACCAAGGCCCAAACCATCCCAATCATGAATATATAGTCTACAGAGGGAAACCCTACCACTAAGCTCTTTTTAATCTACTTCCTTCCCCAATCACTGTCCCTACTCCTTAACCCCACTAGCAAACCATGGCGCCCTCGGCGCTACAGCATCAAACGTCCCATTCTTCAACAAGCAATTACCACCTGGATCCCCATCCGCCAGCATATCGGTCAAATTCGCCGAATAAGTAACACCGCCACAATCTAACTTCTCCGCACACTTATCCATACAACTGCTGAAATTGTACATGGTATATATGCCAATGTTGTCGATGAACCGGCCTCGTCTATCCTTGGAACCCCGGACTCCGCGTCGACAGGTGATGCTGAACGTGGCGCCGATGGTGAGGTAAGGGTTTGGGATGTCGCGTGGGACAAATCGTGGTGCGGAGGGGTTGGTCGAGGTAGCTGGGTTGGGGCTACAGGGGAGGGATGCCATGCCTGTGGTTCCTGAAGTCACAGGACCTGTGGTTCCTAAGTTCATAGGACTTGTGGTTCCTGAGGTCATAGAACCTGTGGTCTTTGTAGGTCTTTCCATTTGATATTCTATTAGTTTCTCGATTATATGTACTGAAGGCGAGGAGGATACATACGTGGTGTCGGTTTTATTTGCGTAGTATCCGCCTACTGCTCCACCGACTGCCGCAACGATTACAAATGTCGCAATGATGGCGGCCACAATGATGAATGTCCTTTTTTTGAGTCCGCATATGCGCCGCTCTTGAGCGTCTCTTCGAGATTCGTGCTCCACGGACAGCAGCCCAGCATCGTCATGCGACACCTGCTTCTCATTCGAACTAGGCAAAGAAAGCACATATTTCTCCGGCCTCGCTCCCACTCCGGTCGTAGGCTGTGGATACGGTCCATTGGGATCGACCTGCAATCCCTCCACCTCCCTCCACGTCCGATCTACCTCTGGCGCGCCATCAACATTAACCTGTCTATCCCTCGGTGCCGTAAACGCTCGATGCGGTGCTTGACCTGGCGACGTAGGGGAATCTTGAATCACATTGATATTGGGAAGTCGCTGTTGTTTTAACATAGCAAACAGATTCTAAAGAAGTCGAATCAAGCTCCAAACGTCCATCTTATTCTCTAGGGACGGGGGGCGAGAGGCCTCATAGTCACCCAACGGACGTCGCATTAGGCAACCCGTAGGCGTTGTGTCAATCGTCCTCACAGCCGTGCCTACATTCCTGTAGTCCCCTCCAATCGCAGCCTCAGGACGCCAAACTCCAGTAACGTAACCGCAAACTCGGGCTTTTCAGCTGAGCGCCGATCTGCGGTACACGCTGGGTATTCGCCGAGCCATTTTCCGCCCAAATCTATCTGACGGTGCCCTGAAATGTAACCCCGCGACAAAAACCCAGTTAGTTCGTTCTGTATACCATGCATCCCCCCCAGTTCAAGAGAAGCCATTCACATGATCCAACCACACATCACTATGAGCACATCACAAATCTCCCATCCTCACTCTCTAGGACCACCCATTCACCCACTCAATCGCACGTGTTCGGTAGTCCCGAAATTCACTAATTCTTCGTTTCCAGTAACGCAAATGCAAAACTCCCTCCTTCCTTCGCTGTGGCATTAATCAAAATCCTCTCAGCCCCATCCTCCGAAAATCACTAAAAACAGATTCTCGTCTGCACATGCTACGCCACGGGGGCCACAAGGGACGCAGCAAAAGCAAACGCACGCCCAGTGTAGTACACATAGTAAAAGAGTCCAATCCCGCTTCGCGAGCGGGCGAGCGTCTGATTGTGTGGCTGCGTAGTAGGGAAGCGAGAGAAACATGTGAGGTAAGGCTCTGAGAGAGGGAGAGAGAGAGAGCTAGAGCTGTCCATACTACGCCGCACAGTCACCTCCCGTACCGCCCGGACATGCTGTTGGTAGCACATGCGACGAACTGGACCGCAAGGCCAGCCCGGGGCTGAAAAACCATCCATCCACCTGTCCCAAACACCCAACAATAGCCGGGCATAAACTATAGTAATATCTAGCCTTCGTAGCCGGTCAGAAGAACAAGAGGCGCATAGTGTTTTGTATTAGTTTGGATTTTGTTTTTTAATATCTGATTCTGTTACTGATTTGTGATTACATGCTATACCTGCGAATTTCCGCTGTGCGAATAAAATATTTTGCCCAAGGTTGGCTAGCTATTTCGCACATATGGAGTGAGGGCACCCGAGCTAATCTAAAGGTATCGTCAACCATGACAAAAAAACTAAAAAAGAGTTTGGACGATGCAACTCCGGAAATGCATGCATGCGGGATATGAGGGGAAAGGAAAGGAAAATCGTCACGCTATAAAGGCGTGCTGAGATGCGAGGCGGCCGTAGCCATATGCTATATACAGGTAAAGGGAAAAAAAAAAACAAAAACAAAAAAAAACACAAATGCTAATGTAAATCCCGGGGTATCATGCAGATGGCGAACCTCAAAAAAATAGTAGCCGCAGCCATACAAGATGCTTCTATGATAGGAATAAAAACAAAAACAGCACATGTCGCTTTTTATAATAGGTATTTCATGGGAAGCGTCCCGATGATTTCAAGCTCGCTGGAGCTTCCTCGTCGTCGTTTCGCAGCTTTTCGTGATGTATTAAGGTAGGTCTTCGTGCGGATATTACGGCGGAGATGGCAAGGGTGACGAGGGTGAGGAGCTCAGCGGTGGCTGCGCCGATTGCGACGTAGAATGCGACACCCTGAAAAAACGCATTAGAATCGCGTGATATTTCACGATGAAAATGTCGGCTTACCTGCTCAGAGCAGACGGCGCGGTACTGGTACCTTCCGTTGCTCATCACGTTCCTGTTGGTGCACGCGTATCGTCCAAGGCTGGCTTTGCTGGCCTTATCGAGCAAATGGAATGTTACGAGCGCGGCGACCCAGAACACTACCGCGAAGCTCCCCGCAACGATTCGATACATGTCTCGTGAGCGGATCGGGCGCCGGAACGCTTTCTTGAAGGACATGAAGACAATCGCGCCGGACGCGAGGAAATTGCCTGCGGCGACGGTGAAGAGGATCAATGTGGGCGCGAGGTTTGTTCGTGCGGGCCATGTCATGGGCAGCTCTCCCTTTCTCAGGTCTAGATATCGATTGCCCCGGTATATCTCGAGGGTGTGCACCAGCATTGTCACCACGGTCCCGCTGAGGACGATTATGAGGATTCGTAGACATGATCGCAGGCTGCTCAGCCAGTGCGGCTTGTTGGCGGAGAGCTCGGTAGACATGCGTGTGCTCAATCGCGATGGAGAGGAAGGGTTAGAGTGCCCGCCGTGGTTGTTGAATTTCTGGTCCCAGGGCTGGCCGCCGGGGCGCGGTGACGATATTAAAGGGGTGGACTTGGTGGAGAGGATTGGGGGGGGGGACATTGGGCGGGCTGCGAAGTTGAGATGTGTTCTTGCTGCGAAGGCGGCGGCGTAGGCTCGAGGAGCCATGGTCCGGGGAGAGGGTGGTTATGTTCGATGCCGCAGTAGCTGGCCGCGCCTCATAGCCTGGGCCAGGGCCTGGTAGTCGGGCCCCGCTGATGGAGTCAAGCCTTGAGATGGTCTGCGGGCGGCGGGAGCGCAGTGCAGGACGAGAAGCGTTTCAGGAGCTGCAATTGGGGGGGCACGGTGGTGGAGGCTCAGGGAGAGGACATGTCAAACGGAGGCAAGGGGAAGAGCAGACGGAAGTGTTTTAATCCCAAACGAGCCTGGATTGGAGGCTGAGGCGGCCTGTGCTGTGCCCCGGGGCAGGTGAGAGGGCAGACCGCGCCAGCAGCAGCAGAGGAGCGGCGAGGCTTTGTGCAAGCCAGGGGGGGGGGGTGGGGAGAGAGATTACATAGAAGGCGGACCCACAGTAAGTAAGTAGTTGCTGGAGATGAGCTCTACCTATACCTATTGCATCTACTTGGTTCTTGCTATAGACTGTATGTACCTACGGGGAGTGGACATCTGCGCTCAAGAGTCGGCGCGGACTGCCCACGGAGGCGCCTTCCTCGCGGTGGGCTGCAGCTGCAGAGCAAAAGCGTTTGGAGCGCGATAAGGCTGTGTGTCGCCTGCCCCCTGCCTGCGATGTCTGCCCCTTCGTGGCTGCCGCGCTGCTGCTTCAGGAGAGCGTCGTCAGATTGGGAACCGCGAACGCACCAGCCGTGCCAGGCCCGCCGCTGATTGGGTGGGCGTTTGGAAACGGCCGGGCTAGTGGCCCTCAGCCCCTCCCAAAAGCAGCGCACGGGGCGTTATGCCATGGCCTTTCATCTTTTTCTTCAACAACTCGATGCATCCCCTACCTAGACCGTCCGTCCAGACTCCAGACTCCAGACTCCAGACGCAATCGTGCCATGGCCGCAGCTCGGAGAATTTTTCGTTCCGTGCAATGCTCGAGATGGCCCCCTCCAATCCGCTGTCTGCCCAGCAACCACATGTCACCGTAGTCGGTCGCCGGCTCAACCGCGTGTCGTGCCACACCACAATGCCCAGCGCCCAGCGCCCAGCCACGCTTAGCTGCACACTTCC
This sequence comes from Lojkania enalia, assembly GCA_010094045.1. Classification (NCBI taxonomy): domain Eukaryota; kingdom Fungi; phylum Ascomycota; class Dothideomycetes; order Pleosporales; genus Lojkania; species Lojkania enalia. The sequence continues at coordinate 134,652 of ML986603.1, forward strand.
GCCGCCACCAGTACCAGAACCAGAACCAGTACCAGCATCAGCACCAGCACCAGCGCCAGCACCAGCCACGCCATTGCGCTGCGGTGCCCTTGGCCGGGGTAGTGCGGGCCGAGACGCGACGCTGCGCGAAGGCTGACTAGACGATCTCACCGCAGCTCACTTCTGACGGCGACATCTTCTCCTTAGGTGTATTAATAGTACCAGCCCTCCACTCCCCCCAGGCAGCAACGTCAGCGATCGTCTCGTAGGAGAAGCATGAGAATCCCCCGAGTTTCGCGCTTAGGACTGGGTAAGCACATATAAAGCGACGGCAACCCCCCAGCAGTTCGAGCTGTCCACGTCATGCGGAACGGCCCCTCTGCATCAACCCTAGTCTGGCGCTGCATCCGCCAACATGCTCTGCAAAATAGGTAGACTATTATCGCAATTCCCAGAAATCCCATCAAATGGTAGATTGTGGCCGATGGATGGCCTGAACATCGTCGTGCCATCACGCGGAGCAGAGAAACGCGGGCCATGTCGCCGCTACACGTCATGGGAGAACCAACTTGAGTTAAAGGCAGATTGTGATCTTCGATTTTGCTCCATTTCCAACTGACGTGCTAAGTAAGGCATCCAACTCTGGGAATGTCACCCGTGAAAGCGCAAATCTTGGTTTGGCACTATGGTTGTGTACTCCACTCTCCTGCTCTCACGCAACTATCATTGCTCCACAAAGCGTTCAAATATGACCGCAAGGATGAACATCATCTAAACTTACGTGTACAGTGCCAAAAACAGAAGGAGCTATCGGAAATTTTACGGGTAAGCAAAGCATTCTGTGACGGCCGCTGGATTGGATACCGAGACCTTAGGCCGGAAATCCTCCGCAATATATTACACGTGCGCGGAGGCGTCTGTTTCGTAGTGGGGCTGAGGCCACCCAACTGAACGTTTCAGGTGTGTTGTGGAACTCAAAAGCCAGATGTTCAACACTATATTGCTTACGGGGCGTACACGGAACTGACAATGCCATGTATAGAATGCTGGTGACGGGCGCGGACTCTACGTGGTTTGTGACAAGTCGATAACTGCGTTAACATCTAGCGTCGAATCGGCCGTCTAAAAGATCAACGGATTCATCAAACTGTATGCTTGCGTATGTTACACATCAATCGTCCAAGATATTGGGACAGAAAATGAATATTCCGTCACCTCTGCAAAGTTCGCGTGACTCCTACAAGTGTTGTTTCTAAAGTGCACACCACAGAGCATTCATTTGCAACAATAGCTCACCAAAAAAATTTTTTGGTCTTGTTTTGTATTCAGCGCGCCAGCATGCCATTTTCTTCATTTGCTCCGGAATGGATAATTTTCTTAGCCTCCTATGCAAAAGTATCTCCGTTTATGAGCTGCGTAGCATAGGGCCCGTAAATTGAGTAGTTATGTACAAACCTTGGATTACCAAGAGAAATATAGCTTATATGGCGTTGAAGAGCAGTGTTTGCCGGCCTCAGGGCAGTTTCCGACGCCTGAGGTTCCATAAAGGCCGGTGTCGTCGTATCGAGTATATATCTGCGTCCCCGCGCCAGACTGCACTGGGATATGAAATTCCTGATATGGCGTTTGGTCCGTGTACTGCTAACATTCTTTCCACCGTAGTTTTTCATTTCAACTCGCTCCCCTTCAAGCTATATCAAAGCAATTACGTGTTGGCGTTGCTCTGTGGTCGTGGTGTCCAGATAACCTAGAAGAATAGCATACGCTCGAACTCTAACGCCGATTTTAGACTCAGAAGAAACCAGGATAGGCACAAGCATTAAGAAGCATGGGTCTCCGCCATGTCACGTGCCAATAGAAACAATACTCGAGTGGTTTCGAGGAGAGAGTTAAGAGATACTTAGAAACTTATTTTCTTGTCAGATAGGGTACAAATGAGGAAAACACTCATTATCGCTTCGAAATCGAAGAGCCCTTTATCAAAGGTACGTGCTGAGGACGTAAATTTCGAAAACGCACGGATCCCATCATTTATAGGAGGACAAGACCAAGAAAAGTTCGATCATTCGGCCCACAAACTCCCCGAAACCCCGGACAAGGCTATCGCAAGTACCGGGAGCCGTTGATACGGATCGATGAATTTAGATGCAGAAGGTGAGTTGGCAAACCTAAGAGACGATGAACTGATATTCGCTCCGCCGGCACGCACTCTTCCCGGTGTCACGTGTTCTCCTTTTCTGCTCCGGACAAGCATAAAACTTTCGGCATCGTCTTGTTTTCCTTCTCCACGTCTCAGTCGGTTTCTTCATATGTAATTCAGTCGCACCCTTCTGATATTCGGTTTTTATTTTCTTCACCACTCGTCTACTGTTTCTAGCTAAATACTCCTAAAATGCGTGCCTCAACCTTTCTAGGCGTCATAATTGCTGCTTTTTCATCTTTATTCTACTACCTTGACGGCCAACTCGAGAAATTCTATATTTTTCAGCCAACTGAACTGCACGATATATCAAAAGAAGCTATATCTCTATATGGGAATGATACCGCCGCTGTTGTTAAACAAATCGTTACCAAGATGCATGCCAAGTACCCTACTTACGTGAATCTGGATGAGGAATGGATCTTTAACAATGCCGGAGGCGCGATGGGCGCTATGTATATTATCCATGCCAGTATTACAGAGTATCTCATCATCTTTGGTAAGAACATATGGACCCAGCAACCCCTCGGCCGTGTATTTATTGTCCATAGGGACGGCTATCGGCACTGAAGGCCACTCTGGCCGGCATACCGCTGATGACTATTTTTACATCATCCGTGGCACCGAGTTGGCCTACACGCCTGGCACTTACGAACCAGAGGTCTACCCGCAGGGTTCGGTACATCACTTGAGGAGAGGCTTCGTTAAGCAGTACAAGATGGACAAAGGGTGTTTTGCCCTCGAGTATGCGCGAGGTTGGATTCCACCAATGCTATTCTTTGGTTATGCCGATAGTAAGAGCTGCAGAACAATAGGAATTGGGGGGTTAGTATACTAACAGAGAGTTAGCTTTCTCATCTACGCTAGATTTCCCGACGCTATGGAGAACGACTTGGGTCACTGCTCGAGAGATGCTAGGAAACCTTGCGCGACTGAAGCTGTGAGGACTGGCATCTTGGCAGGATTCCGGTGCCTGCGTACGAGGTGGCGGTCTACTCTATTTACAAAGTCCTTAGAAGGGGGAAAACATCTACCAGATTCAAGCATCAATATAATAATTAATAGATGCTTATAGCCTCGCCTTCTCGCTCAGTATACTCTTGACTAAGCCCTCCACCTCCCATGCACTCCCCCAGGAAGATTGATAGCCATAGCCCGCATGCCCGTACGCATGAACCACCCACTTTCCGTCAATCTTCTCCTTCTCAACCCTTGGCCCACCGTTCCGCATCGGCCGCAAACCTACGCCATGTCGAATAACACTTAACTCTGTAACTTTACCTGTTTTTGGTGCTAACGCTGGAGCAAGCTCAATAGCCCTCTGCATGATCCTTTGCGCGAGATTGGGATCAGGTTGGCTCTCCCAGCTGCCATTCTGCAAGCAGCCTCCCAAAATCGTGCCACCACCAACTGCACGTTGCATAATATAAGTCGTTTCATCATCTCCGTCGTCGGTGCCACTTACCGTTGCCATGACGCCCGGCTCATTGCGTACTAACACAATCTGTCCGCGGCCAGGATAGACATTGCTATCCATAACACCGCCGAGCTTTGCAGAGAGCAGACCAGTACAGTTGATGACTATGTCAGCGCCTTTTCTGGAGTGATGGTATGCAGGAGCTTCGGAGATGTGTGAAAGAATGGCACGCTTGAAGACAACGCCATTTTTGACGCATTGACCCAGAAGCCAAGGAAGATATATAGCTGTGTTGATGCAGACAGACGTAAAAGCGGTGCCAGTGTCGCAGCCATTTGGGAGGTCGGCTTTAGAGAGGACGCGGAACTGGCGTTGTAAGTCACTTAACTGGCCATGTAAAATAAAGCCTCGTGTTCTTGGATGAATGGCATTGCGCCCTCAAACAGCCGGATCAATAGCTTCAATCCTCAACTCATGAAGATGGAGCTGACCGGAAGATAGCCCAAAAATGGTAGTAAGATCGGAGAAAATGTTGTTTCAGCCTCCGACATAGAGACATTAAGCTTATGTGGACTGCACAAACAATATAACAACATGTAGAGCCTGACCTTGCATCACTTAATAAAACGGGAGAACTCTGTACTTACATTCGGCACCACGTCCCTAAACCATGCATCCTCTTTGACGAGCTCAGCAAACCACTGCCCTGTTGCGCTTCCCTCATCCTTCTTTCGACCATAGACAACTGTTTCTTGATAGTGGATGCCTGCTTCGGGCACCTGTCTACAGATTTTATCAAGCTCCCCCCATGTGGCTCTTTCAAACTTCTGGAGATTAGAGCCAGGTTTTCCGACGGGAAAATAATTTGCGCCAGCCCACGGCGATGCATATTCAATGTCGTAGTCACCGGGCATGTGCTTGCTTATGAGGGTGACGGACACATCCCGGTGCTTTGAAAGAACAAAGGCCGTGGTGAGGCCCACTACGCCGGCACTGCGAACTCTAGCTTAGCGTGCAGGTTCATATATTGCCTAAGCATAGTCGTAGGGCTGAGCGAGATGGACGGGAATGAGCAGGGCAGACGTACCCGACCACGACAATGTTTGGAGCTGCCATAATGAGTGCTTGAGGTTAGGCAGCAGAGGCAAGCATGCGACCGTCAACAGGCAGCGGACAACTCAGGTGATCTGATATGCCGTAGGTGTTGCTGTGGGTCATCCAAAATCAGCGGCAGCTGATTGGCCTGCGCTATCAGGACAGCACACACACTGAAAGAGAAGCCTGGCACGAGACAACGCGGACTGTGTTTATTTACAAGACCAGCTGAGAGCCAGCACTCGTCCGTCTCACTCTCTCCACACGCACTGTTCCTCTCTGATTGTTCGTTTCCTGCGCTCCTCTAGCCTTGTTGCAAATTGCGCAATCAGGCCATCTGCGCTTTTTCCTGCGCGCGGGCTGACTGATTCTCTCTCGTCCGCGCTGAGCCTGCACGCCTCGGACGGCGGCTCGGCGGGCTACAGGAACGCATGAGCTGTCGGCGCGCCTGACATCATCGCAGCGACCTCGGTTCGTACAGATTTTTCGCTCGCCCGTATTATGGTTTATATTGTCGTCTGGACGGTATTGTGACTGTTATTCTACTGTGCGGTGGCTGTCCCGTGAGCCTCTCCTCTTCACTTAGGCTTTTCCCCGTCTCACGGAGGAAGGCGGCTCGCTAATTGGCTCGCCCTTTTAGCTTGGCACCACTAAACCGCTTCGGAGCCCTGAACTCTGGCTCGCGTCACTGAAGTTATTATTCCACCTCATTCAGCAGGCCGTGAAGAGGTGAAGAATAACACTTCACCACCCTCACGGTGGCCCCTCCCAGCCCCCCCGATATATTCATACGTTTGCGAGCTTTCCCCGCTGCTGCCTCCATGACCGCACAACTACGCCTTCTCGCAACCTTCTCCTGCAAGCATACGCCAACTTCTCCTGTCCCGCGACCTTGCTTGCACCAGCTGTCAAGATGGCCCGCCCCCGCAAGCACGCCGCCAAACTCCCCGAGTTTCCCATCCTGGATGCCAATGGCTTGTATGCAGCACCGACTAGAGGTGACGGTACGTAAATTGCAAATTTCTGCACTGTGAGCTCGCAAAGCTGATCCCCGGCCAGGCAACTGCCTCTTCAACGCCCTGTCAGACCAGCTCTATGGCCACCAAAATGAGCACCAGGCGCTCCGTGATGCGACCATTGAGCACATGCGTGCCAACTCCGAGTTCTATCGTCAGTACATGACCGTCACTCCTGTTCGACGCAACCCGAAGCGAAAGGTTGCTTCCCTCGCACCTGCCGTGCCTCTCGATCCCGCCTTCCACTCTGCCGACGAGCTGCAACGCATGTTTGACTTGCACCTTGAGAAGATGGGTCAGCCCGGTGAATGGGCTGATAACATGGAGGTTGTGGCTTTTGCGTCCGCTTTGAACGTCCATGTCCGTCTCTGGCAGGCAGACTACCACTACACCTTCTCTCCTCGCGACGATGCCATCCCCACCACGAGCCCTGCTCACTTGTCTGTTGATGAGCATGATACTGGAAAGACCCGCCCGACTCTCAACGTTGCTTATCATGTAAGTTTTTTTTTCGCTTTTTACCTCGCTGCTTCGAAGAACGAGCTAACATGAATCAGACCTGGGAGCACTACTCTTCTGTCCGCAGCCTCTCCGGCCCGCACACTGGTCTGCCCAAGGTCACTATTGTTCCGCATGCTGCGCCTTCCAAGAAGCGATCCAGTGTTGAGCGAGATGACGAAGACACCGTCTTTCGTGCCAGCAAGCGCCGATCCCCCTTGCCCCTCTTCGATTCAGATTCCACCCCTGAGTGCTCCGAAGCCTCGTCGGATGAGTCCAATCCATCTATCATCTCTAGTCAGCGGTCAGTCTGCTCGCGTGAATCCGAGCTTCCGCCGACCCGCAAGATCAAGCTCGTCTTGAAGCTCCGGAATCCTCCGAGCATCACGACTGCCCCGGCCTCACCCGTTACGGCAACGTCCCCGGCCTGATCACTCACTGGTTTTGTCTTGCAACTACAACTCTCACGGCCTAATCACATAAAGCATTTGATATCAACGACGACATTCACGGCCGGATCTAATAGACACAGAATTCAGATCTCCTACACTTCATGATTGGGGACGATGAGGGCGCCCAACAACAGCATCATGATACCCAGCAACACCGGCATAGCATTGGCGTCACTTTCTAGCTTTCTTTTACTCTTAAAACATCACTTTTGGGCAGGTCTTACCCACTCTTGCATGGCATTGGCACCGGCGTTTTTTGCATAGCTACACGGGTCAGGCGCCAAAGTGCTTGGGCCTGATTTTTTATATCTGATTTAGCACTGGTGTTGGTGGGATCTATTGAATTCGATCAGATAACTGGGTACTATATAGCTGGAATAAGAAATCGGTTCCAGGCTCTTTAACAGGTTCCTCTTGTGCTAGGTTACCCATTTACCCTTGTGCTTGTGATGACATGGCTTGTAGTGTTTGTATGTGTTCTTTTGAAGTTTCTCAGAAATTGAAACTTTAATCATACCGTAATAGTGCAAGCATTCACATCTACTTAGATAACCCTCGTAGCCGCCGCCGCCGCCGGCCCCCTCCCAACCTCCCGGTCCAACGCCGCAATCCTACCGCTAGAGACACAACGCCACGCGATGCCCTGCCGAAGTCACAAAACGATACATACCGCTCGGCCAAACGCTGGACCCTTGGCTGACGAAAACTCCACACAGGAGTTTTTTTTTTTTTAAAAAAAAAAAAAAAAAAAAAAAAAGGTCTACCGCGATCACTCGAATTGATCATCTCTCCTCTCCTCGCTCCTCTCCAACATGGGACTCAGTGGCCCGACATCCATTGGCGGGGCAACAGCGCCGATTAAGCTCTTCCTATGCGCCCGCGGACTCGCGTCCAGCGTCTCCGCCTCTTCGACCACAAGGCTCTGCTCCACACCCTCCGCACCATCCTCTCCGCTGCCTTCAAATCCGCGATTCGCGAGCCGCAAGCCTAGAATTTCGTTGCGCAGCTCGTCGATAAAAGCTTGCATCTGGGGGAAAGGGAGGCTCTCTACAACATCGGCGGGGTCGAAATGGGCGTTGTAGAGCCGCAGTGCGGCATCGAGACACTTCTCCGCCTGCAGGGCCTTGTCGAGGCGGAACCAGGACTCGGCAGCGAGGATGGACCAGAGTGCTGCTTTGCGGCGACGGGAGCCGAGGCGTAGGGAGCCGACACCGGTGCGCACGGCATAGCACGCTGAAACACGTTCGGTGAAGAGAGCGGCCGCGACGGGGCCCACAAGGTTCGAGTCGAGAATCCTAGAGCCCCAGCGCGCGGCGGCGTCGGCGGCGGAGGAGCCGCGGAGGCGAAGGAGCTCGATGGAGAGAGCGAGGCTGCGGAGGGCGTAGTAGGGCGTTGTGTTTTGTTGGCGGTTCATGTAGTTGTAGGACGCAGCTTCGATCCAAGTATCCACGTTCTCAGTCCGAGTTTTCGAGGACAAGGGCGCGGTGGTGAGGAGGGCGGAGAGGGCGGCCATTTCAGCTGCGCCCGCATAGTGCCGCCAGGCTTTGTCGTTGTTGAAGTCGGTGCGTAGGATGTCGTAGGTTGAGAGGGCTAGCTTGAAGTCCCGGAGCATGAAGGAATAGTCGGCAAGCTTCCGCATCAGGGATTCGGGTGACGACGCCTGGTAGAAGCCCGCGTGGCTGTCGTAGTTGGAAGATGATGAGGAGACGGAGGAGTTGCGGTTTCCTCCAAAGGGGGTCCAGCGTTTGGATATAGACATGAAGCGACCTGATATACCTCGCCGGCGGGCAAGGACTTGCTCGTTCCATTGGGAAACATGTCGTTCCATGTGAGGTACGACGGATTGGGCGACGAGTTCCCGGACAAAGGTACGGATTGCCGTGATGTCCGAGTCTGGGAGATATGGGGTTGGGTCCGTTATATCGTCGGCGGTTTCTAGATATAATATTAATTGCTGTAAACATTATCGTTCCTGCATGATTGGATGTACCTCGTTTCTGGATTTCTGCCAGCTCTTCTGAGGCAGATATCCATTCGCAAGTAGGAAGCCGCACACTGTCATCATCGGACGGTATGCATTGCTGACCCTTCAGCCGTAATAGATGGCAATGTAATCCGAAATGCCGTTTCATTGCGTCAAACGTTTGGTTTGACTTCGCAATATCGCCCGTCTCTTCGTCGTGGACCAAGACGTAGTAGCGGAGATATTGGTTCTCCACCCATTGTGGTAATTGAAGATCTCCGTCATTCTGTCTGGAGTACAGCTTCCGGAGCTCTTCTATGGGATTAGGGTTCTTCGAGCTTACAGCGATGACGCTTGCAACAGGATGTGCGAACGTCTCATGGGGGACTAGGGGCAGGCCAGATAATAGCCGCTTTAGGAAGAGTGAGTAGAAAGGTGAAGAATTACTTTCGGTCTGAACAGGGGCATCGTTCTGGTCGAAGTAACCCGGCATTGAGTCGTGCGCATTAAATTCCGAATACTGAAGATGGCGCTCCACCAACTCCTCGATCAGCGGAACGTCCCCACCCACCCTTCGCGGTCGAATTGAGCTAGACGATATTCTTCCGCCCGCTCTTTGCCCATCTGTGGACACCCGAAGACCTGGATTTCTCCCCGCCTGGGATGGAGGGAGCCCTAGACCATCGTTTGAGCCTACAAACCGCACGCCAAAATCCCCCCAACTCCTGCTTGCCCCGACGCTATCTCTTATGGTGACTTTGCCAGGTACCAACTCGCCAAATGGCCGTAGTAATTGTAGAAGTCCTCCCTCTAAGCCCTTGCCCCGTATTAATTCCTGTGTCTCCGTGTCCGCAAGGACCGCCACGTGGGGCACGAATGCTCGCTGTATAAGATTCCTGTACTCGTCCGACACCCCCGGCGGAAGCCGGTTTGGTGTGCCAGTGCCATTTAATCTCGATCCGGGCGAGAAGACTGAAGTAGGAACTACAGAGGCGGTTGGTGTTGCGCTGCCGGAGCTCGCGCGCGACCCCGAAAGCGATGCAGTCGACTCGAACAGCTTCTGCAGCGAGGGATTGGATCTCCGGTACGGGAGAGAGGCTAGTGAAGAGGCGGGCGATGCTCGTTGTTTGGGCAGTGTCATCGAGGCCTCCAGGTCGGCAGGATACTTGGGCGGCTTAGGCGTGGCATCTTGGAGCGGCGTCATGGGAGCTTCGGGCGGGGCGCCCACGGGGATCTGAGTGCGCGCACGGCTGCCGGGGGCAAGGGCATGTATTCTAGCGCTCGAGGTGCTCTCCGGGGGTTACAAGCAGGTGCGTTACGGCGCGTGGAGGCGTTTGGAGGCTCGGTGTTTGCTCGAAGAAGTGTGACGGCGGACCAGATGCGGCCGTTCAGCGCTCTGAGTGGACAACCTTCTGGACCTCCATCATCACGACGACGCCCGTTCTTCAACCTCCTTACCCTCAGTTTTCGTTCTATGTCAGACCACTGGATTGCATAACTGCCTCTGCGGCGCCTGTTCGCGAGCACTACCCCCATAAATACCGCCGGATTGCCTGCTAGGTGCCAATTTGACTCACATGAATGCGTTTGATGAGTCTGCGCCGTCTTTGTTCACCGCCAGCGGCTGGATTTCTCATAAAACGTGACATTTCCACGCGTTTCTGTTTCCCCAAAGTCTCCCCTTTGACCGGCAATAAATATATGTCTTCATTTGCTTGTTGCCGCATGCCGACGGACAAGACACCACCAAATTTGTCGCCAGAGCCTAGCCCAAAACGACGCAAAATCGGGCTCGACTATACAACTCGGACCATACGACCGCACGGAACCATGGCTTCCCAGTCTAATTCAAACCCAACTACGCTTCAACTGACCGAAGTGGAGACTAAAGTTCGACAACTACTTCTAGATGTCGCGGCCTTCATTGACGAAACATCGGAATCTGAAGTCACTGGTTCTGCGAGCGAAGTCAAAGTTCCAGATGAGCTGGCACAAGAGAAAGTCGTATTACGCTTCACAGGGGGATGGGTCCGGGACAAGTTGCTTAATGTTGGAAGCCAAGACATCGATGTAGCCATCAACAAGATGACCGGAGAACACTTCGGCCTCAAGATGATTGAATATCTCAAGGTTCCTGGGAATGCAGCCAAGTACGGGTTGGAAGCTCCAGCAGAAGAGGACGGCAGTGCGTCAGGAAAGGAAAAGGCAGGCAATGGGAGGAGCAGGAGAGTGACTCCAGGCCTCTACAAGATCGATGCCAATCCCGACAAATCGAAGCATCTTGAGACTTGCACCACAAATATCTTGGGCTTAGATATCGACCTTGTCAACCTCCGAAAAGAGGTTTATACAGCTGATAGTCGCAATCCCCAGGTGGAGTTCGGTACTCCCGAGGAAGACGCCATGCGGCGGGATGCGACTGTCAACGCAATGTTCTTCAATTTAAACACATCACAGATTGAAGACTTCACTGGCCGCGGCTTTGAGGACATGGCTGCGAAAATTATCCGGACCCCATTAGAACCCTACCAGACTTTCAAAGATGATCCACTCCGAATCCTCAGGTTGATCCGCTTCGCGAGTCGCCTCGGTTACACAATCGATCCCGAGGCCAAAGGAGCAATGGGGCATGAAGAGATACTGGAGACCTTGAAGATCAAGATCAGCCGGGAGAGAGTGGGCATCGAGACGGAGAAAATGCTCAAGGGTCCCGACCCTCACATGGCTTTGGCGCTCATCGACGAACTTGGTCTCTATGAAACAGTCTACACCGACCCTACTCGAGAATTTGATTTCAAGCCAGAGATTTCTTGGTTTGCCCCAGCTTATAGTTTCATCAAGTCAGTTGTGGGGAAATCAAAGGCCGACATTCCTACAAGCATTCCTGGCACACTTCTGCGAAACTCAGAGGAGCATTACTTGGCTTGGATATCTGCTGCACTGATGCCTTGGGCTGATGCTCCACTAATACCTCACCAGAAGCCTACACAGCGACCTCACTACGCCGCCCAGCTCGTTGCTCGTGAAGGAATTAAAGCTCCAAACAAGGTTGTTGACGTCGTTACTGCGTCCTTGCGATTTGGAGAAGACATCCGACGAATTGTGGACCAGTGCTATAGGCAGCTGCGACGGCCCGACGCAAACAAATCAGCGGGGGATGCCACAGCCAGGGATACTCTGGGCATGGCCATTCGTCGATGGGGACCATCCTGGAGAAGCCAAGTCTTGTTTTCCCTTACCTACGAGATTGTTCTCGGATCTATCTCACGCGAGAGTAAGTTTTGGAATTGCACTATTCCAATCCATATTCGCTAATAAACGTCTAGGCATTCTCCGCTCCTACTCAACCTTCCTTAATCAAGTCACCAAGTTCGGCATATCAGAAGCGTACACCTTCAAGCCCCTCCTTACCGGCACGGAGCTCGCCAAAGCTCTCAACACCAAACCTGGCCCATGGATGAAAGATGCCCTCGATGTCGTGATGGCCTGGCAGCTCCAAAATCCGGAGACCTCGGATCCCACTGAGGCAATTAAGGCCATCAAAGCAACTAGGAATAGTGAGCTCTCTTCCCGCCTTGCCTCGCACTTCCTCCAGCTTACCATTCGCCCTCTCTTCTCCCCACAGAATAAACCAAATCCAAATCTTACACCTGCGGGACACAAGGCTTCAGTGCCATTGGACAAAAAGGCAGGGCTGTCGGATAATACCAGTGCAGCTCCATGGAAGACTTCACCTTATGCGATAGATTTATTGCGCTGGACACTATCAGTACTAGATACCAAAGGCGTAGAAGCAAATTGGGGCTTACTAATTCCCCCAATTCTTAAGATGATGGACGATCTTGACCTCAAATGGAAAGCCACAGGTTGTGACATGCTTACCTTTCTCCTAAAACACACACCACTACAAGTCCTTTCTCAAACTGGCCTCGGCAACTTCTTCGAAGAAGAACTCTGGCCACTTTTCACGTACCTGCCTACTTTGACTCCAGAACAAGACTCGCTGCACCTTTTGTCTTCCGTATTTCCCGCTCTCATTTCCCTCTTAGATATTCTTTATCCGGCCAGTAAAGAGAAGCCAACATCCTCCCTCTCTACCCCTAGAGAAAGGTTTATTGATCGATTGTTAAGAGATGGAATACTTGCACCCTTGTTCCATGCTCCGCCGCCAATGTACCCTAAACTTGCGACGTCTGTCCTCACCCGGCTCCCTCCTCTCCTCACTTTCATGGGTATTGATTCGGTCAAGCATCTCCACTCTCTCCTCCCCTTCTTATCAAACATACTTGCTGAGCCGCTCGGCCCAGCTTATCCCCCACTAATGCTTGCTGCGGCGAAGGGTATGCAAGCTGCGATCTTGAATGGCTGGCCGAGGATTAGTGGGTATAGGGGAGAGATTACGAGAGGCGTGGCGGTAGGATGGGTGAGGTGTGTTGAGGAGAACGAGGAGAACGAGGGAAACGGTGAGCGGAAGGAGGTGAGCGAGATTAAGGAAGAGCTAAGGGAGTGTGTCGGGATGTTGGAGGCTGTGCTGAAGACGGATGAGGAAATGTGGGCGGTTTGGTTGGGGGAGAAGAAGGAGTTGACTAAGGCGGATGAGAGAGTCCGGAGATTGTTTGAGGAATAGTTACTTGTACTGATATATGTAATACTATAGAGTATTGGATCAAAATCGGCCTTCTCTGTGATTTTGCGGAGAATTGTACCTGTTCGATTCCACATATTGATACTTGCGCTCAATCTTGGCTAAGAATAATCAAACGAAGACAATTGCTACTAATATGCTATAATTTAGGACAGTTTAAAACTAGATTGGAGTTGAGAGAGTGTGGTAAATCGATCTGAATGGTAGCCAAGATTCCTCCCTTGTCAGCCTGGTTGCCCCGCCCATGTTCGCTCCATCACTGGATAGTGGCTTCTGCAACCCCTTCCCAACTTGTGTCACTATGAGACCAAATAGCATTAATTCAACTTTATCCGGACGCGAACCCCACTACCAAGACTACCTATTATGACCGATAAGGAAGAACACGAGAAAAAGCACTTACACCTGATTCTGATTCGCATTTAAAGTCTACTTGAGTACCTTTGTTCGAATCAACTCCCTCTTCCAAGGGGCAAGTACGGTTGAGAACTCGTTTCCTACGATGATCTCAGACTACGTGTGCCATGCGATCATCGTTGCTTCTATTCTATATATTCTACACCGCCTAGTCCGTAACTACCTCGTCCTCCGACGCCTCCACCTCCCAGGTCCAGCACTAGCAAAATTCACCTCAAAATGGCTTCTTTTGCAATTCCTCCGTGGAAAACGCGCTCTCATAGTTCATTCCCTTCATCTCAAGTACGGTCCCGTGGTCCAATTGGAACCTGAGACAATTTCCTTTACGACTCCTCGCGCATTGAAAGATATCTATGGCAGTGACACTCCGTGTACAAAGGCAAAGATCTACGACAACTTTGGGCCACCCAGCCTCTTCACATTTCGGGATAAAGACAAGCATCGCGAACGCCGGCGGCGCGTAGCACATGCATTTGCGCCAAGCGTACTGAAGGATCTCGAGCCCGCGGTGCAAGATCAGGTATCTATTTTCCTGCGGCTGGTTCCAGAAAAGATCTCCTGGGACGTTGTCAAACCGACTCGGACGCTTGCGCTCGATATAGGGGGAGAAGTGTTGCTTGGCAAGGCGTTTGGTGCGCAAGGCAAAGAGAAAGACGAGATGCCGTATTATGTGCAAGTGATGAACTACGTACATCCGATGTTTGGGTTGGCAAATGCGATGCCGTGGCTAGCGGCTTTTGTGAAGAGATTACCATTTAAATTTACTAAGGACTTCGCTGGTTCTGTTGATTATATCTTCGGGGTACATATACATCATTCTTCGACCTGGAATCCTATTGCTCTCACTATTAAGATGGGTCGACTAGGTGAATGCTAACTACAACTACTAGTACGGCGATCAACGCCTTCGCGAATCCATCGAGAAATATGGTCGACAATCACGTCGTAGAGATTTACTAACGAAACTCGTCGCTGGTGATCCGGAGAAAGGCACACTTCCACTCTCAGATCAAGAGATATCGTATGATGTTAGTGGGTTTATATACGCTGCGACAGATGCAACTGCAATGAATATGGCATATCTCCTCTACGAACTGGCAGCTTACCCGGAATGGCAATCGAAGGTAAGAGCTGAGATTAAAGAGGCCGGGTTGAAGCGAGACGGATATCCATATCAAGTAATCCAAGGATTGTCAGTGCTGCAGGCATGCCTCTACGAGTCGATGAGATTACATCCCGCGACTGGGCTAGGAATGCCGCGTCTCACGCCTCCTGAAGGAATGCTGATAGATGGAGTGTTCGTGCCGGGAAACGTGAGCGTGATTTTTTATTATATTGCGCATATTTGTAACCGTGAACAGATCAACGTTTGCGTCTCAGTCCTAAACATCCAGAGCAATCCTCAGGTTTTCCCCAACCCAGATACGTATGATCCTAGTCGCTGGCTGACGAACACTTCCCCACCGAAGTTTTCTCCAACAGCAGACATGCAATCTCATCTCTTCTTGTGGGGTAGTGGCGATACAACGTGCATGGGTCGAGATATGGCGACTATGGAGATTAAGATTATGGCTTCTAGAATGCTAGGGACATTTGAGGCGATTGTGGAGGGTGAACAGACGCATCGGGATATGGAAATGTGTGATCATGTGGTAATGGCGCCGAAGGGTGGGAAGGCAATGCTCGTCTTCAAGAAGTTGGAGGGTGAATAAGAGATGCTTGCTCGATCCCGAATGCCAGTGATGCAATATCAAGGATGAGCAATGAAAGTGATAAAATGAATGGTATAATGGTGCAGTTCGGCGTAGTCTCAGGAGTCATTAAACGGTTGAATTGGCACTTCCGTCCCCTAACCGATGAAATGCATGAATAATACCATCACACACACACACACACACACACGACCAGCAGTTTTTTCCAATCGGAGTACATGCATATAATTAATCGACGGTAAATTGCTTTGTTAATGTTGTAAAACAGCCTTGGGAGGGGAACAAAGCTCAATCGAGAGCCCCACCAACGCTCGGAGCTCTGACTCCAAGCTCAAGCTCCAAGCCACCACCCTCTACCAACCACTCATCACACCATGATATCCCTCCCAGGCCTCAACCTCTCCGCGCCTTCGATCGAGCCGCCCTCTCTCATAGCACCAACAGTAACACGCACTCAAGACCTCTCGGCTGGTACCGAATTCCGCTTCGAAGTCCCATTCTCGCGAACCCTCACTATCAAGCTCCTCAGCGGCACGGCAGAGTATTTCGGCACCGAGCTAGCGCCATCATCGACATACAGTTTCTCGGGCGCAAAGGGAGCGATATACACGTGGCATGGCGCCAAACTAGAGATTGGAGGCGAGGCTGAGAGCGAGTATGTGGCCGAAGAGACGGGCATGATGGGGTACGCGAATGCGCACTTCGCGCTCGAGAACCTGCGAGACAAAGCAGCACAAACGAACGACACGGGGCCGCGAGTCCTCGTCGTAGGCCCCGAGAATAGCGGCAAGACGAGCGTGGTAAAGATCTTGACGTCCTATGCTGTGAAGGCGGGACGCCAGCCCGTCGTCATCAACCTCGATCCCCGACAGGGCATGCTCAGCGTCCCTGGCTCCTTCTCTGCCGCGGCGGTTTCAAGTATCATTGATATCGAGGATGGATGGGGGAGTAGTCCTATATCCGGGCCGAGCCCGATCCCAGTGAAGATGCCGCTAGTGTATCATTACGGTTTGAAAGATCCGGAGGAGAGCCGCTTTTTCAGGCCACTGGTAACAAGGATGGCGCTCGCGGTCACGAGCCGAATGGAGGAGGACCAGGCGAGCAAGCTGGCTGGCTTCATTATCGATTCTCCCGGCGCGATTAGCGGTGGGAAAGGCGGCGTTTATGAGAATGTAGAGCATATTGTATCTGAGTTTTCTGGTGCGTGATATGACTTGATAACGGCCCATGCTAACCAAACCAGCCCCCTCATCCTTTGCAAAATTGATATCCGCTGTGTTTTCAGAAGAGTAAGTGCTGATTTGACGGGTAGTTAACATCGTATTCGTCCTGGGATCCGAACGTCTATACAGCGACCTTAGCCGCAAATATTCAAATCGACCGGCCGACGAAGCTGTACACATCATTCGCCTCGACAAATCTGGCGGATGTGTTGACCGTGATGAAATGTATATGAAAGCCCTCCGACAGACACAAATCCGAGCCTACTTCTTCGGTCACGCAGGCGAGAATGCTCTTGGGCCGCACAGCCAGGTAGCGGACTTTAATGACTTAAATATATTACGCATCAAGGAAGGTGAGCCCCCCGAGTCCATCGATCAATAAGCTTTGGCTAAGTTGAACGCAGCATCGGATTCAAATCCGTCCTTTCGTCCTGGCGACAACGACGACGACGATGCTTATGGCTCGTCGACCGAGATCTATGAGAAACTCACGCCTTCGTCTTTAATGCAGAACTCATTACTAGCGGTGACCACGGCTGCGGCTAATGAGAGACAGGAAGTGATCCGCGACTCAAGTGTGACAGGGTATATCTATATTGCGGATGTGGACGAAACGAAGCGCAAAGTGCGGTTTTTAGCACCTCAGCCCGGACAGACTCCTTCAACCGCAATGGTCACGGGCTCGTTCCCAGAGGACGTCCCGGGCTTGGTTAGTTAAGTGACAATCTAAGATAGAGAGCGTGTTCTAGTAAGTTATTGGGAAGAGAAAAGCTTGGCGCTATGTAATGAACTGGTTCATGCCATATATACTAGAGGGTATCTGGCTATATATCCTAAAGCTGCACTGCACGGAATGCAGGTAATAAATCAAAATGATTTCTACCAAACCGATGGACTGGACCCTCAAGCGGTCTCAAGATGCTTGCCTACCTTTTGTGACAGGTTCTCTAAAATGACAGTGGTGCTCCTCATTCCCCTGATTGCGTTCTCGTCGGGACCCTTTCCTGGGTGCCAGGTCGCATGCGCAAAGTCAATCATCTTAACAGCTGCCAACTTTGGAAGATCTTCGTCATCGTCCTCGTCGTCCAAGGGCTCCTTCTCAGCCTGCGCTGCTAATAGCTCCTTTGTCTTGAAGTACTCATCGACATCACCCTCGTACACGAGAAGAATACTGGCCGAGTACATTCGGCTTTCCTTGCTTTCGAACGCCTTCTGGATGTCTCTGACCTCGCCCAGAAAATAGTCCAATACTTCCTGCGCTCTCTCTAACTCCCTCTTCCCGCTTCCATTTGGTAGATGGTACGCCACGAAGCCCTCCTCGATATCATGGTCCTTGAACTTGCGGCCATACATCTTATTATACACCCAATATCCGTTGCTGTTGTGCTCAGTGAACTCTTTCAAGTCGTCATGAACCTCCGGTGTCGGCTCGCCCTTGAAAGTCCGCATGCCAGCGATACGGAAGCCCAACGAACCAGACGTAGTCTCAGCAGAGACGGCATCCAGCCTAGCCCTCTTCTCCGGCTTTGCGTCTTCGTCCCACAGCTGCGCGCCAAGTTTCAAGTCCAAGACATTCGGCTTCCTGAACCCGTGCGTGATATCCTCAAGCACGATATGCAGCTCCGTCTCCAATTTCCTCCCATGCAGCCTCTCCACGGCGCCCGAGGCCGTCGTGACGAATCCAGAGTCCGCAGCGCCCTGGGCGGCCTTCTGGTCGGCGGAGAGCTCGAGCTTGCCGAAGAAGGTGGGGATGTGCGGTGCGAGGTCTGGGTGTTCGGCCGTTACGGATTCGTAGAAGGTTATTTCGGCGTTGGTGCATGGTTTCACGACGATGCCGCTGCCGTCGGACAGGACGCCGTCACTACACATGTGAGTACTTTTACCTACGGCGACGAGTGAGGTCTGGGGCAGGTGAGGGTGCTTACTGTCCTGCTGCGACGTTGCCGAACGCTTTGAGGGTGCTAGGGTCGAAAGCTTTCTTGGGCATTGTAACAGACGAGTGAAGACAGAGCCGGCGTAGAATTTGAAGTTACGGAGAGGGCGTTTATGGGAAGAATTGGATGTATCGTGGATATGCTTATGGGAGGGGGGCGGGTAGGGCTGAGACGTAGCGCCAGTTTGACCCGCCCCCACGCTTCAGTTCCTGCATCTGTGCCTCCCTGATTGGCGGGGGATATTATTACTCGCGCGAGGATATAAATTGGCCCTCGGACGGTCGTTCAAGGAGGCCTTGCTCTTAACACTGATTCCCTAGAATGGCCATGGTCCGCCATTCTGCATAAATGCGCACATGGCACTCGCAAGCCGCTTGCTTGCACGACTGTCTTTCCAGAGCCTATGGCGATCGCAGCCCACCTTACGACGTGGAGCAACACCCAATATAGCTCATCTTCCTTTCCTTCCTGGCCAGCCTTGGCACCCGCTCAGGCCTAAGCTGATAACCTCCTGATTTCGAGTAATCGAAATCAACATTTGATTTTCATGATAACAGCATGTCAATTTTACATCCCGAAGCTGGGAAAAAGCCGCAAGGAACATTCGGACCAAGTCGTTCGTTAGAATGCATCTGGCAATAGCTGCTCCATCACTATCACTGCTCTCACTTGCACTCACTTCTATTAAACGCAATACGGGCTGCTACTCGCCAAGGACTGCCAGCGAAGCGATCTTAACTTGCCTTACAGGTTTCTGCAAACAGAGCCCACCGCCGCCTTTGCTCTTCTCTCGGAGCGACCTTTATTTATGTCTAGCAGCGCCTTCCCCCTCGCCCTTTTTCTCCCTCCCCACACCACCTCGAAACTTCTCCTATAACCCCGGCTACCCTAAGTGAAAACCTGCGGAGTCACCAAGCTAACATGGTCGACGCGAACACAGCACCTCCTTCAGAGCCGCAGGCTGGAGAAACCACCCCCGAAACTGCGATCCAGGCTGCAAGTGACAGTAGTGGGCCCAGTAAAACGACCAAGGGTAGTACTAAACCAGAAAAAGGAGAAAATCCCGATGCAGCAGCTATTCGCCGTCAGGTATGTACTTCGATATTGTTACCCTCAGGGATATGAGGGAGGCCCAGACAGCTATACTGACAGCCGGTGCGTAGGTCGAGTACTACTTCTCCGAGGAGAACCTGCCTAATGATCTTCATATGCTACAATGTTGTGGCGGCAGCAAGAATCTACCGGTCTCTATCAGCCGCATCTGCGGTTTTAGGAGGATGAGGCACTTCAGGCCTAAGCGTCTCGTTGCCGAAGCCCTACGCGAAAGCGCCTTTCTGGAAGTTTCTCCCGATGGCGAAACGGTGAAGCGCAAGGTTCCGCTATCCATAAAGACTATTCTCGATAGTGACGACAGTGATGGAGAGATCGCGTACGATCCACGCTTAGGGCGCGAGCTTTACAAGCCCATCCAACTACTATCCCAAACAAAGGAACCTGGTAGAAGCAGGAAAATGGAGCTTCCCACTGGCTTTGAGGAGTCTTATGTCGAGGGACCAATCGCACCTGCAGAGTTCGAGGAACAGAAGCTCTTGTATGACCCGGAAAAGCCTTTTTTAGAGCGCATTGAGCTCGCAATCCAGCGTTTCAAGCAGAAACGTCGCATGCGCGAGCCGTATTCGAAGGTCTTCAACAAGTGGATGCGTTTCGGTGGAGTCGACTGTGGGCCGAATATGTTTGGTAGTATCTCCAAGCAGGAGATGGCCGAAATGAACGTGGAGGAGATTACTAGGGCGAAGGCAACCCATCACGTACCGTGGGATCGATCGGATCCGACCCAATGGGTGGTTGACTTCGCGGGCGTCGCAGAAGCATTCCTGTAAGAAACTTTACCTTCCCCGGTTCTCTTTTCACTTTTAACTCCAACTCTTGTAGTTCCTCCTACCATCCAATTCATTTTGGCCACGACCCCGGGCAACTAATAGCCGCATGCCAAGTGTTGCAATCCTTTTACACGTTCCTACTGAGACATGAAGTCTGTCCGGAGTACAACGACGCTCTGATGATCGCCCGCGCTGTCCCCAAAACGGCCCGAGAAGAGATGCCGAAGGTTAATAGCGCAGCGAACAACCTTCCTGGCCACTTTAATGTTGCTGCTAGCACTATTTTCAAAGGTTACTATGCTGGAACATACGTGGGTGATCAAGAATGGGCTCAGCAAGCGCAGAGGGAGGGCGCTACCTGGGGCATTGACGAGGTTGGCATGCGGCACGAGAAAGCTAATATCGTATTTAGCACTGCAATCGCGATCTTAGGCCGCAACGATATGTGGAACGGCTTAGATCCCAAGCGCATGACAGTTGCCAAGAAAGAAGAGCTTGTCCTTGAAGTCTACCGCACAGAGTTTGCAACGAATACAGCCAATAAGTTATATGGAGAGCAGAACGAACACTTCAAGAAGAAACTTCTCCTTGACCCCCCTGGCAAGCTGATATGCAAATCCATCCACATCCCCAACTTCACCCAATACGATCTTCCTCACTCAACGTGCTACCCGAACGGCAAACGTCCCAGTGCAGAAGTCGGTAAAACGTACGTGTTCTGGGTCGAGGATTTCGTCTTGAAATACTGCGTTGCGGGCATGAAGATTGATGCCCAGGTTATAACTTTGGATAACGGCTTCACAATTCTCGACCAGGTCATAGATTGCCACCCAAGCTTCTACAAGTGGTTGCCGAATGAGCTGTGGATGGCTGACAAGCCTAGGGAATTTAGGTTGAAAGCCATCAACGACATAGTCGATGATGAAGAGATGGGGATCGACGGAGAAGGCCAGGAAGGCAAGGAGAAGGGCAGTGGGGGGGATTCAGACGGACTTTCCAAGCCAGACCTCAACTGAGCGGAGCAGTAGGAGCAATGTATCCGTCATAGAAATACGTGGAAGTCCATGAGCGTGAGATATGGGTGATTTCAGGTTTCTGAGGCATTAAAAGACGTCAGATCGAGATCTGGGTTCTAAAATGGCGCAAAGATAATACATCTTTAACAGGATGGAAGGCTCTAGTGCACCTAAGGCTACACCTGTGGTCTAACGTCAAAATCACCTGGTAGTCTCGACCCTGGGGAAATGCCCAATAATAGTAAATTACAGCGAGTCTGATTGACAGCGGGAATAGAATACATAACGATGATCCAGGTCCTATATATGCACACCCGTACAGTAAATGCAGAGACAAAATAGATGATATCACCTGGTTTCTAACGCGCTAAGCCACACCCATCACCCCACATCAACCCGCCTTCTCGTCGCCCCTCTTCCACCGCCAGCGCATACTTTCCACACCGTCACCCTGTTGACCCACGAGCAAGATCCTTGTCCTCCACGTGGAAATCCCGCTGCTACTATAAATGCATCCTCGCTAATGCTGATCCGCGCGCCGCAAGCGATTAGAAGAACTGCAAACAATAGGAATAAGTTGATTCTCAAAATCTCCAGTCACTCCCAGTCCTTTCTTTCAGCAGCATCCTAGCACATTACCAAATTTTTTCTGCATCTCCGTCAAGATGTTGTATCCCAGAAAGCAACCCGAATCCAGCGCCACCCAAAGCTCTAGTTCATCTACTCCAAAACTCATCTTTGCACCCACAGGCGGGTCCAACGATACCGGCCACGCCGTCCAGTACAATAAAGGGTCCATCGAAATCGAAGACTTGTCAACATCCCCCACAGACCAATTCCATAAATGGTTCCAGGACGCCGTCGCCGCCAACGTGTATCAGCCGGAGACCGTGACTCTGGCGACAGCGTCCCTGCCTGACGGTAAACCAAGCGCAAGGATTGTGTTCATGAAGGAGCTGGATGACCAGGGCTTCGTCGTGTATTCAAACTGGGAAACCAGCAGAAAAGCAAGCGATATAAGGAGCAATCCGCAAGCAGCATTAACTTTCTGGTGGCGGGAAATCGAACGACAGGTCCGGGTCGAAGGACATACCGAGCGCCTAAGAGATGAAGAGAGTCAGATATATTACGATACGAGGATTAAGGGAAGCCGGATTGGAGCGTGGGCGAGTCCGCAGAGTCAGGTGCTAAATGGGAGGGAGGATCTAGAGCAGAGAGTTAAGGAGGTGGAAAAAAGGTTCGAAGGGCAGGAAAATATCCCAGTACCGCCATTCTGGGGTGGGCTGAGGATTATTCCGGATGTGGTGGAATTTTGGCAGGGGAGACAGAGTAGGTTGCATGATCGATTTAGATATACAAAGCAAGAAAATGGAGAGTGGAAGATTGAGAGGTTGAGTCCATAAGAGCACTAAGAATATACTTTGTTTGCATCATAGGGAAAGGTTAGAGAAAAAGAACAAAAGTTTAAGATGAATTTTCTTGGATTGAATTACCCCAATATCTACATAGTCATGCATTTTAGTATATCAATTCACAATCGCACTTTCCCCATGCTTACACAGGTTCACCACCTAGTATCTTCTTTGCCTCCTGCCCCACAAACCCTGCTGTCTTCAGCATCAATTGCGGTCCCACACTGATCCTTGCAACCCCAATCTCGCTCAAATCTTTCACCGTCAAACCACCCGGCAGAATCCTTATCATACTGACATTCAATCTCCCAGCCAGAGCCTTAGAGGCCTCTTCAACTTCCGCCCTTGTCATGCCTCCCCTTTCCCTCCCACCCCAAATAAACACGTTACTCGCACCAGCCTCCAGATAAGCCTTCCCCCGCTCTATAGCGTCCTTGATACCCAACCCCACAAGCAGCGCATCCGTCCTAGCATTAACCACAAAATCCGGCACCTCTTCCTCCACGGCAACCCTCATCACCCTCCTAATTCTCTCCTTAGCGACTTCGATCTCGTACAGGCCGCCTTTCCCCCCATCAACATCGCGCCCATAGTCCTCGAGATTGATGCCTACAGCACCAATCTTAATAACCTCTCTCACCCCCTCTTCAAGCTCGTCCCCCCAGCCATCCTGGAAGTCAACAGTGAGGGGCTTGTTGGCGGATTTGGAGACGCTGGCGACGGCCCTGGCGGCTGCGAGGTTGGCCTGCAGAGTGAGTTGGGGATCTTCGAGGCCCGCGGCTGCGGCGATGGCATAGGAGGCTGTGGCCAGGGCTTTGCAGTTTGGCAGCGCGGCAACGCTTTTTGCGGATATGGCGTCCCAGACGTTTGCGAGGATGAGGGGGTTGCTGGGAGTGTGGAGGGCTTTGAGGGCTTTTGCGGTGTCGTTTTGGAGGGACATTTTAGTTGATGATGATGATGGGGTTCTGGGCCTTGGGGGTCTTGGGTAGAAGAGAGGAAATACTGTCAAGCTTGAGGATTGATGGATAATATCAGAACTTGGAAAGCGTCTGACCTTTAAATGCTATCTAGAAGAGTGACAGTCCCCCATCTTATACATCCGCCTTGCTCACATTCCCGCCATCTCTTCCCGGAAAAAAAAAAAAAAAAAAAGTCCCAAGTCTCTGCTCTGACTCACAGCATATCCAAGCAATGTCCTTCACGCTTGGCTCGGAATCGCCTCCGCTCGCAGGCTCTTTCCGAGTCACCGAAAAGCAGTGAGACGGAGATGCTCTCGAATTGGCCTATCACAGCGACTCATAAGCGAGGCTATATGGTCTCCGCATACACATGGTGTCCGCGCACCCCAACACCGACGAGATAGACTGATGAGAGTACCGTAACCATCAATAGTATATTTACGATAGTAATATCTAGAACTCAGTACAGATTAATTTAAGGGTCATCGCAGCTGCTATAGTAGTAGTTGCAGTAGTAGTAGCAGCCTCTGAAGAATTGGTGATAACATTCTCGATATTAGCAAACGTCTCATTAGGGTTGATTTGAACTTGCTTCCATGGCGTTTAAGTGTTGAGACAATCAAGTTGATATTTCAATCAAGAATTTTCAGCTTCGAGCCGTGCTGCCTTGATATTTGCCTGTGATGGAGCCTTGCCTGCTTTTTAAAAGACTAGTCGATCTATACACATTATAGGCTCTAATCGCTGAAGCGATTGCTGAGCGTCATATATATCCCGAGGCCCTTGAAGGGGAATAGAAGATTGTATTGAGGTGGGCATTTGGCTGATTTTATGATGGTATAGTTATTGGCCTCTAGGATACCTATAAGGGCCCTAATACAATATCTAGATTATATAGGTATAAAAAGGTAGCCCGCCAACCAGCTCGAATCACTTCTTCCAACCAACCTTCCTCCCTAGCTGCATGATAATAGCTAATATATGGTTCTTTTTAATCGCTGCAGCGTCGTCGAGGCTTGCAAGAGCTCGAATCAAAGTTCAATATCGTGATTTGATTACAGAGAATGGTGCTAGATTAGGAGACTGTAGGATATGTGAGGTATGCGTAGGTAGATAGAGAAGCTCGACTTTAAACTGCCTACAGAGCTACATGAATTCAATATCGATGTGGCTACCATGGCCATCAAGTATCAATAACCATTATCGATTAGTATTAGGTTGGGTTTCTGACATTAGTGTACGCCGTAGCTACTCAGTACTAATCATGTTTGAGGTCCAGTCCTTCTTAGAGGTTGTATATAGCCAATCAGGAACTGATGTTGATGGCAACCAGGTTGACTGCACATATTGACCGCGGAATATTACGACGCAGCGTAGCTTTCGGCCGGTGACTGATATCGATTCGATTATCGATGCCTACTCTTAATTCTCTGGCAATTTGATGTAAGTCTCATTCTTTATTAAGCTAGTAAAGGCTCTGGTATTTGTACATACGCCTAATGCGATTCCGTCTCGCCCATATTACGTATATCTTCCATACGTATATTGAGTCGGATTCGAGTGCGTTCAAAGAGCTCAAGGAAGGCGCGTATCTGATCTGGTGTAGCTGCCTCAGTTCGAGTAGCCTTGGCCTTCTTGCCGATAATCGAGGCGATCGGTGGATTGCGCTTGATAAAATGTGGTATCCAGAGTTTACCAACGGGATTCTCATCGCCATTCATACGTAGAATTCGATTTGCCATCTCTCGCACACGTGCGTGTGTAACGGGCCAGGCGCGTGAGTTCTCGTCTAATATCCAACTAACTAAGAAATCCTCTTGTTGTGGGGTTAATCGCTGCTGGTGCCGATGGGCAATCGCGCTGTTCGTCGCGCCATTGAGGCGATCGCGTAGGGTACTCGGAGGGATATTATACGCTGTGGCGGCAGCCCGTTGACTCGTAAAAACGCCTGCATTATAATCTGAAATAGCTGATTGAATAGCAGCTTCTTTGGTATCCATATTGACGATATCCTCGAGAGTCGCGTTGGTGTTGGGGTGCGCGGATGCAGCATGTGCGCGGGGACTGTATAGCCTCGCTTACCAAACATCAAGGTCCGAGTGGGTACGCAGCGGAGCACGATCCAAGTTGCATGCGTTGATCGTTGGACAACAGCCCGGTTGCCCGAATGCCCGATTGCTGCTTCAACGTCGTACGCGTAGAGCTAAGCGTGAAGGCGGGAAGCGATGGCAGGGTTTAATAATCCGATGCAGGGCTGCAGATGCTCAGAGGGGCGCATGGACTTGCTGGAAAGGGTATGAGGTGCGGAGATGTTCGATTCTACGGCATGCATGCCGTCAGGCATTTGTCGATGGGTACGTGGGCGTCTGGGTATCTGATGAAATTAGGGCCCTCGTCCGCGGTTTTGTTCTGTAGCAGGGCAGTTCCCGAGTGTCGTGGAGCCTCTACATATTTGCTCTCTGAGACCTTGTCTTCTTGCACTAGTTACCTATATTAAAAATATATCGATCGAATGTATGCATGGAAACGACAAGCAGTATGATGAAATCGGGATGAAATTAGGCTTCTATGATGAGTGGGTATCCCAGAGCCTGCTCTCTGTTAACACTTTTTAAAGGTAGATTTACAGAGTCGCTTGCCGCTATCAATCGGTCGAGTTCAGCTGCACTATACTACTCTCAAAGTCTCCTAGGCTCTTCAATTCTCAGGAAGATGTGCTATATTTGCGCCAAACTCGTTTTTGTGAGGATGCAAACAAATGATAATCCAAATGCATATTTCTCAATGGACCAAAAAACCCCACAATTAGTCCCACATAACATACTCTTAAGTGAAGGGCCCGCCCTCCTATTCTTATATAAATAAATAATTCAGCATTTATTATCAACTTCTATAGTAGCGTCACGAAGTCCGATGTTCCTAACTCAAGAACCTGACTGGTGGTCTAGTAGCTGGTGGGCGACCAATAAAACCAACTCCCTGTTGTAAGTCCCATGTACCTAAGCCAAAGAAAAAGAAAAAGCTTAGTCCTAGCGAAGCGAAGATGGAAGCCAGGGACCACAACTAGAAGCATTAGCTGGCAGTGTCTGTCCCGGAACATGAAACTCCCTACCTACCTAGTATGAGGTCGTAGGCAAGTTCCTGTTTTGCTATTTTCTTCTACTTTTTGGAGGTATTTGGTGGAGTTTTCCAGGTCTCTCCGAGGTGTGTGGACAGTGATACAAGGTTTTTTAATGTGTGATTAGTGTATTACAGTGAGATTTTTTTATCGTTAGCACAGAGATGTTGGCCTACTAACTACATCTTCAGCCGTCGCTTCGCTCCTTGCTCCTCAGTCGCTCCCTGTACTTTCACAAATTTGTCATTCCACAAAAAGCGCTATTTCCTGGTTTCCATTTTGCCCTGGTCTTTCAATATGTTCCTTCAATATGGTAGGACTAATCAAAATCCCCACATGGCAATTTAGCCTGGCTTTCCGATCCTTCCAATCCCCGGATACAAACGACAACCAATATTCTTGATGCGGGGAACTCGTATCACAAGGTGTGCGCCTAATATTCTGAGGAAAATGATTTGGGAGTGACAAATACATTTTTTGGGACGAAGGAACCGGAGGTACAAATGGAGAAGTAGGTCACCCTTGTACGACAGGGCAAGAGCCTTGCGGGCGGGCTTGAAAACCGAGCATATCCCAACCATCGAAAAATTATCCTACTAAAATTTCCTGAGGTTGAAGGGCAACTATGGGCCGTCGTTCCGATTTTCTTGCGATCTTGCCTCTGGCAGCGCTCGCTGCTTCCACGCCGGTGGACTTAAAACACCAAGCTCGACAAGTTTTTGACCCGTTCAATCCATGCAA
This sequence comes from Lojkania enalia, assembly GCA_010094045.1. Taxonomy (NCBI): domain Eukaryota; kingdom Fungi; phylum Ascomycota; class Dothideomycetes; order Pleosporales; genus Lojkania; species Lojkania enalia. The sequence continues at coordinate 162,329 of ML986603.1, forward strand.
ATCTTGCTTTCGAAGCAGCTGGACTCAAGGGCCGGGTACATATATCAACTCCCCAGAGATAATTGAATAAATTAATTGTCTAACAGCGAGCAGAATGCACTGCCAATTCTATAATCCGTTCAACCCTCAGCAGAGTTACTAATCCGTACGTTTTGCAAAGACTTTGAAATGGGAGAAATCTGACTGAAGGCCCGTAGTCCAGCTTCAGCAACCGCCACATACACTCCAACGAAATGGTGCACTGACTTTCTTCGCCAGACGGACTGGTCGACTAGCTATACGACCAGCTTCGGCGTATCTACTCACACAGACTGGACGATAACTCATCTATTCATCACAGTGACTGACACGGAGTGCGTTTCTACATTCTCTTCTCCCTACCATGACCTGCGAATGACTTACAAACCTCTAAAGACATCCCACATCAACAATGTACTGCCCGATCCCGAGTCAAGGCATGGTATGTGGTGTAGATTCCAACACCATCGCACCGATAGACCAAGGTGAGGACTGGAGCATCGAGCACTACTACAACCCGGAGGAGTGCCAGCAAGTTTGTCTCGATCATCCACTGTGCAAAGCGTACCGCGTCGATGGGAGCCCGCAGTCCGGATGGAATTGCGAGATCTTTAACGTCGGGTTGGGGGTTAATGCAAGTCACGTTATTAACCCAACGATCCCAGGAACACAGTGGTGGGATCGGAATTGTCAGCAACACATTCCGGTAAGCGTGCTTAACCTCGAAGAAATGTTGTTGCTGGTAACTTATTTTCGCGCATCTAGGGTCCATGTAGAGCCCGCGCCGTGCGAACCGCAGCCCCTATTCAAATAGAAGGTGATGTAGAACCTACAGCGCCCGCGGAGAATCCGGCAGTTCCCACTCCAGCCGAGCCTCTGATAACCCCTGAGCCAACGCTTGTCCCCCGAGCGGACATTGTAAAGCGCAGCGCCGAACTGCCGGATTATATGTCGGATTTGAGCTACTTCTGGTCCTACGTTTATCTTACGCCGGCATGTAGTTGCCTGATTACTTCCGCATTGCCGCCGGTGCCATCAACCACGACTTCTACAGTGACCCGATGGACTTCTTCCACGGTGAGTTTAGAGATCAGCGAGTTGTTATATTTGACATTTCTGACGAATACATAGACCGTGTCCACGACTTATGAGGATTGGTTCAGGGTCACCGTGACGCCAAGAGAGACGACAATATACATGAGTATCAATTAAGGGCTAGGATCCTCCTCCAACAAACGTCGGTGCTGTGGATGGACCATCCAGAAAAGTATTAAAGGGGGAGTCGTTTGATTAGTGGCGGTTATCTTTCCCTGTTCTTGGCGCTACCCAGAGTATGGAAGGATGTTCTAGCGATACGGATCCGAACTCCACGTCCAACTTGCATATCTGGGGAAGCGATCTTACTGAAGTTGTGCAATGGTCCTAATCCCCTAGCTCCGTTCATAGTATTCAATCTTACTATTCTCGGCATCATTCCCAGCCTCAAAGCTGCCCTCTAAATATCATGCGTGACGATGTTAGAAGGGGGCTGAATGCACGGTCAAGTGATTAAACCCTATTGACTCTAATCGCAGCGAAGTAGAACATTCTAAATCGTAAATAGTCTGCGAAGGAAATAAACCTGCGAATATACTACATCAACCACTAGCGAAAAACTTCAATAGCCGCGCATGCATGCGTTTGTTGTCTCTACTCCCAAAAAGGCATTAGGATTATCTCTGGCGACGCCGATGAGATGAATGTACTAAGCCAAATCAATCGCTAGCGTGGCCTATTGCGACCAGCCAAGCTTCTACGCTCCCGCCATGATGACGAGGCTAAAGGGACCGCATCGATCGTGCGTCCACCTGCTGCGCGTCCAGCTAATGAGCAGCTGAAGATATTTTCGACGCACCGCCTTTCCCACGCCTGGGCTACGCCTCAACAAGTGGTGCCATAAGGCTGAGGCTCGTGTAAGAAGGCTCGTATAAGATGCATGGATTCCTCTGACCGGGGCTAAGATAAGTGGCGTGCTGAAGAGGGCTCTGCGAAATGATAACCTGACGGGGGCGATACGCCATTAGCACTTGCGGTGGGAGTTGAATGGATGGGGAGACGACAGCCGCTGCCCGGAGTTCGGTATAGGCGCTGTTCTACCCAGTCGCTAAGAATACTCTCAGCTTCGTGAAGAGCTTGTTTGTGCTGTGTCGGTCTGCAGGTGATACTGAGGGATGGGGCGTAGGGATGGCCATGTGAGGGCGGTATTGAGAAAGGAGGAAGAGGGGGGATAAAAGGGCTATGTTGAATTATATTCCTCTTTTCATCGAGTTTCTATTCAAATTGTCCGAATACCTACGATCAGATACCACTCTTTCATAATGGTTCTCATCCAAGCGGACAAGATCATGTCCTCGAACACCACTCCTCATATCTCCCTCGTAACAACGGTCAGACAAGTCCGTGTGATCATCGAACATGCCTACTCTTTCCTCCAGACACTCTACCTCTTCACTAAAAATGACTTCCTCACCTTCGCTATACCTACCGCACTCTTCGCCTTCTTCGGCACGCTCTCAGGTCCTACCCTAACCAGCAATCCCTCCCCTTCCCTCTCTCAAACTATCTTTCGCGTCCCATCCGCCCTCCTCATCGTCTGGTCCAACCTTCTAGTCTTCGACATATCGAACCAGCGTCTCCCCTCCGCTGTCGAAGAGGACAAGGTCAACAAGCCACACCGCCCGCTCCCCAGCGGCAGGATAACCAGCGAAGCTACCCGCCGCCTTCTCCTTTTCGGGATCCCATTCGTGCTCGCACTAGGCTGGTACTTCTCGTGCTGGCAGGAAACCCTGCTGCTAAACACGGCAATCTGGATGTATAATGACCTTGGGGGCTGCGACGAGGACTGGGTTCTGCGTAACCTTTTGATTGCCGTGGGATATGGGTTGTATTCTTCTGCTGCGCTGAGGGTGCTGGCTGGGCCCGACTACGCCATTAGTGAGAAGGGGTTTCAGTGGGTGGTGTTGGTGACACTGGTCATGTTTGTTACGCAGCATATTTGCGATATAAAGGATGTGGAAGGAGATAGACTGAGGGGAAGGAAGTCGGCCCCGATCATGCTAGGGGATAAGTTGGTGCGGTGGTCGGTCGCTGTTCCCATCATCTTGTGCTCCGTGGCCTGTCCAATGTTCTTCGGTGTGGGCGTATTGGGCTATGCTCTTACGCTGCCTATGGGGATGCTTGTTGCGGGCAGGACCATGGCATTTCGCGACCTTAGAGCTGACAAGTTGACCTGGAAACTTTGGGCGCTATGGACCTGCGGCCTGTTCGTGCTGCCGCTAGTCAAGCAGCCTGCTGTATTGGAGCAGGCCTGGAAAACCCTGGTGAGAGCACTTTGTCCTGGGGGTGACTGCTCCGGATCGCTCAACTTGGTCGCAGTTTCTTCTGTGGCCTTAATCATTGAGGGGAGGAGATTGTACGGGAGCGTCGGGGGTGCAGAGCTTCCAGGTAATAACACGGTGCCGAGGATTGTGATTGATAGGGCGAATTTGCAATAGTTGCCTAATAGAGTATTTCGATACCACTTTGTAAATAGACGAATCATTTCTGAAAGCTTATTCACGAGCGTAATACAACTAGTAATGGGAATCAGTATTTTCCCTATGAGCACTTCATATTTCCCAGGAAGCAACATTTGGGAGCCGCGAGGTTCTGTATACTTTATCTTCCCTTTCTTTCGTGCTCGTTCTCCTTTCAAACTGTCTCACACGTGTTGAAGCCACACTCAAGGCTGTAGAAGCAATTTTCCAGTGGTCTTCCTGCCCTCGATATCCTGTCCGAATTAGTGTTCATGATCTTCGCAAACATTCACTACTAAACCGTACCTCCGTAGCCCTAACAATATCGTGCAGGGCATAGACGTCATGAATCTGCACATTGAGCTTATCCTTCTCAATAAAGTTCCATAGCTCAGCAGCGTATTGCTGAAACTCCTCGCGCGTGTAAATGTAATTGAATAGAGTTGGGCGAACGAGCTTGACGTTGTTGGCAGCAAGGCGCCTGTCTTTTGATCAGTATTCTACGCCCGTATCAGGTCGCGCGTCCTCAAACACTCCTCAACCAGAACAAAAGAAATGAATCCGCATACCCAAGAGCAAATCCAGTAACCGGCCCGGACGCATTCCCAAAACTAACCATCGTGCCCTTCCTCGCCACAACTCCCAAACTAGCATCAAACGTACTCTTCCCCACACTATCGAACACGGCCGCGACTCCCTCACCCCCAGTAATCTCCTTAACCTTCTTAACGAATGTCTCCTGGTCACCCTCATGATACTCCAGCAGAACCTCCGCCCCATTCTGTTTGGCCAGGTCTCTCTTCTCCGGCGTACTAGCCGTTGCAATGGTCCTCGCGCCAATCGCCTTCAGCAACTGGCATAACCATAGACCAACGCCACCAGCGGCTGCAGTCACCAGGACCCAGTCGCCCTTTTCTACTTTGTGAGCTTCTCTGATGAGCGTCAAAGCTGTCAAAGCCTGAAGACAGGACGCCGCGGCGATCTTGGTCGGAATTGAATCGGGAATCGGGATGGTGTATTTCGATGCTACAGGTGTATATTCGGCGTAGGCGTATGAGCCCATATAGACGACACGAGTACCGACTTTGAGGTCGAATGGCGCGTTTGGGCCTACGGCAGCGATGGTGCCGGAGCCTTCGCGACCGAGAATGTAAGGGGTGTGAGGAAGTGGATAGAGACCGGTTCGGAAGTAGCTTGTTCGTGTTAGCATTGCTGTTTCCTTATACTTTCACCTATTATATCCTGTTGCCGAGAAGCCGGAAAGGCATATCTTTGGATGGTAAAAGGGGTTTAGAGGAGAATGTACCTACGTATCAATATAGTTGATCCCAATAAATTCGTTTTTCACAAGCACTTCCCCCTCCTTGAGCTCGGGCATAGGAAAATCAGTCTTATACTCCAAGACTTCCGTTCCGCCAGTCTTCTCGATCAAGACAGCCTTCATAGTCTTCGGGAGGCTCGACATTGTTCCAATACCCCTCAAACTTTGTTCGCTGTGCGAATTGATCAAGGCAGGTCGTGAACCTGCAATTGAATGGCTCGAATAGCTGAGTGTCAGGGCTCTTGGATGCAAGGAAGAATTCACACCGCGGCTCAATACTGGAATTGAGAAAGGATGAGTAGCGGAGCGGAATACCCGAAGGAAGCAATTCATTCGAGATGTCCTAACGATATATAGAAGCTTCAAGCGTGGTGGTGCAGCTCGTCTATCATCGGCACCAGCTATTGATGATAAATACAATAGTGCAGCAAAAGGGGAGGGGTGGGGGGCATAGCTCCGAGAAAGATGCGGGCGGAAATGCTCCGCCCCCGCACACGTCATGATAGGGTGGGAAGGAAAAAAACATCGGCGACATCTCGGGGCAGCTCATACTATTTTTCTAGAACGGTAATCAATGAACGAACCTTGAAGCGACGTCGTAGGTGAAAGGGCACGCTAACCCCCGATCCTGATGGCTGCCGTCTTTGGATGTGATTCGTCTTGTCGATTGGGTGTATGCACGTAAGCATCATAGAGCGAGAAAAGCCTACAGGCAGGAGTAAGTGATATGTTGAAGGTATCTCCTATCTACTCGTAAAATCATCATCCATCCATGTGATATTAGTTACTACGCATGCCGCCTCAAACCGCCAATATCCTTTCAGCAATCGTCCTAAAACCAAAATGGTCCCAAGTTCAAGGAACATACATGTAGCAGCCCAGCTACTACCCAAAGAATATACAAGGAATAAAAGTGCTATCAAATCCCCCATGTCTAGCTCTAGTCTAAGGACCCGAAGCCACGCCATTGCTGAATCCGTAGAAAGCCCGTGCCGTGGCTACACACTAGACGTGCATCCTTATAATGCACCGAACAAGATCAACAGGCCAATAAAAAGGAGACCACAACTCTGGTAGACTGGACACGCGATTGACTTTGGTTCAGGTGCTGCAAGCGGACTAGACGTCCCAGCTGTGTGAGCCGACTCTGCGTCTACTCAAAGCAAAATTAGCACCATCGCAAATACAGCAATTAGAATACTGCATCTGCCCTTCAACCTACTAGGGGCTCCTCCATTGGTTGATGATGGGCTTGGGGCAGCGGTAGTTCCACTTGGGCTCGTTGCATCCCCACCGGGCGTGTTTGTTCCATCGTTTGACAACAGATTAATTGCCAAGTTTTGGATTTGTACACCAGTTGATCCGTAGGCAGCCATGGGCACATTAGTTTCCCGAACTTCGACCAGCTTGCCCTGCACTGGATTATCAATACCATTATTGATCAAGTCTTCAGCGCCATCAGGAGGGGAAGGAATGGTGAAGTTCTTGTCAAAAGCATCGGAAAGGAGGTCTTCGGAGCATTCGGATGGATTTCGCGAGGTGGCCGTAGGGTCAGCTTCTTGAAGGAGATTAAGGTCGAGTTTATTATACTGGCTCTCGAGGTTGTCATAGTCTTTTCGAAGAGTGACTGTTGCATTCTCGTTGATCAAGACAAGTCCGTAGTCTGATTCCTCTTGACTGTATTCATAGACCAAGCCACCACTAAGGGCAGTCATATCTTCGCCATAGAGAGACAGGGCCTCATTGAACGGGCGAGGTACTCCCTCGGGCTTGTTGCAGCCGTACTCGGAGAAGAAGACAGGAATAGTACTGTCCTTGAACGTGTCGACGAGGACGTCATATCCGGCAGTCTGGAATGTTGCATCCGCTCCACACCAAGAGTAAGAGTTCAAACCGAAAAAGTCCGCGCGCGATTGATCGTCGTCGTCGCCATCTATCGCGCATTCAAGATACGCCCAAGTATCTTTGAGCACGTCTCTTACATCTGCGGCAGAGTAACCCACTGGAATATTACGGTCCGCATGCTTCGCGATGTAGTTTTTCAGATCCCGCTGGACAGCCTGTAGAAGGACGATTAGCACTTCGTCTCAATCTGGACTTGGTCCAGAGCAGCGATGACGTACCCTGATGTACTGCGGATTATCCTTGACAGTCGCCATATCATTGATAACCTCATTTGCTGCAAAGAAGCCCAGTGTGTTCGGGTAGCCCTTGAAGTTCTCTACAACGCCAAATATCCGAGACAAGTATCCAACATGATATGAGCCAGCGGGGTCCGCACGATTAATGCTTTCACCACCAAGGGGAGAGTTGACATCGATGATCATGTAAATTCCCACGCCATTGAAGATGCTGGCACATTCATCGTGGTTTATCGTAGGGTCGACATTGTAGACGCGAATAGTGTTCACCTATATTTGGATCAGTCCCCGACCCTGAAATTCGAGATTGCTCTGCCACTAAACAGCTAGACGGATTCAGAACTTACACCCAGGCGCTGCAGAAGCGCAGCGTCGCGTAGACATATCGTGCCATTGCTCAGCGGATCTTCTCTCGAGTCGGGCTTGTAACCTGCTTGTCCTCCAGGTTGACTATTATTTGCGTTAGCATTTAATCACTAACTATCGATGCCGAAGCTCCACGAAGCCCTTACTAGTCAACTCCGATGATCATTAGCCGCTTGTTGGTCACGGTGTCCACAAAATTCTGTCCGCGGACCTCGACGGGATGGACTGCGAATGTAATCGCGGTAAAGAGCGCGAACAACAGCGCGACCGATCGAAGAAGCTGTAGAAACACAAGTAAGAGATCATGTTCAAATGCGACAATGCTTATGCATGCGTACCGAATACATTATGAGCGAGTGTGGTGTTGTATGACTACTATCGAGGGACGGGACGGATTCGCCGTTGATAAACAGGATCCTAGTGTAAACTGGACGCACACAGTCTAGTTGCTACTGCTACTGGTAGTGTGGCGGGACAGTCTATGCAAACGAGCGGATGTGGACAAGTCCACGTTAGTGAGTGTGTTCGTCGCGCGCGACTGAGTGAGGAAACACGAGCGGAAAAAAGGAAACGGTGCTGTCGTCAAAAGAAGCAACTGTGCTGTACTCGGAAATTGATAACACCTGCACTCCCCTCCCTCGTCGCCCTTCCCCGACCGTTTCGCGAAATGATGCCAGCCCTGGCGCGAAACGCGGCAGGGAAGTTAGATGCGGGTTCCCATAGCTCCCGCCAATCAGCAGCCGGAAACCCCGAGCCGCCTTCTGATGACATCTCCCTGTACGAGTATATTTAGCCCTGGGTAAGATATTAAGGAGAGGATTCCGTGTCACACATGAAGCGATACGGCGACTAAGTTCTTCTATGCTCACTCTCTTGCAAGTCTCTAAAACTAACCTGTTCTACACTGTGCTCCGTCCAAGGAATATGGAAACGTCGCCCGCACTCATCCACTCTCGCCCTCGATCTTGCTCTCCTCCTGCTTCGGCTTGTCCTCCTTCGACCTTCTTTCTGCCTTCAGCTTCTTCGCTTCCTCTGGGAATAGCTCGGCGAAGAAATTCGGTAAGAACCTATTTATGCGCTTCCATGTTTCATTCCACAGCTCCTCCTGATCCGGCTTCTCATCCGGTGGAGCGAGGATGCCCGCATTGGACATCACTAGCAGGATGTTCTTGAGGTTCTCCGATACGGCTTCCTCCTGATTTATTGTTAGCGTAACGTGTTGAATCAACGCGCCAATGTGACTTACCAAATTGTCACCCTGACCGCTGTTGATTAGCCTGTCCATAATTGTTATGATCTTGAGCCAAAGGTCCATCATACCATCCCATTCCGCAAGTAGGACCAAATAGTGTAGGAAGACTTTGCACAAGAGCGTTGCTGCACGCACTCTCGTTTCGCTCATGCCCAATGGATCCGACTGAAACACTTCCGGCTTAAGAAGTTGTGTAATGAGAGGGAACAAGACTTCGCTGAAAATCGCAGTCCATTCCTTGTGGTCCTGAGATGCGAGCTCGTTTGACAGTAGGGTACGTTGCAAAGAGCCAAATGCCTGTTGCCGTATCTCGCGGCAGGGATTGAGACACTGGTGGGTTAATGTCTTGAGAATTGGCGACCAGTAGGCCGTCCAAGCTATATCATGTTAGCATATACTTCCATATTCTAGCGAAATGTTACATACCTTCGTTTGAATCGAGGTGAGAATGCTCAATGAAATTAGGTACTCTGCTTGACATCTGGAAGACAATAGTCATAGCTTTGCTCCCGCGAACCACGATCTCGTTGGACCTAGACTGAGTTAGCCTGGAATATATCAATTTCTCTAACCACATACTCCGGCTTCTTCTTAGGCGCCTTTCCTCGCTTTGCGGCCTGTTCATATCGTTGTTCCTCTACTGCTCCCACTTGTGCTGCGGTCGCGAATTCGTTGAGAAGTGCAATGGCAGCTTCATAGTTATCAGCAGAGATGCCCGGTTGGGAAGAAGTTGTGAGGTCTTCCACAAGTTGGAACACATCACCAGCTGCTTCAGGAACACTATGGAGTGTGTTCAGTATAGCCCAAAAGTCAGGAGAACTGGATAATTCGCTGCGTAGGCCACTAGGGCCTTTGCAACAGTCGGATAGTCCTTTCAGGAGCGGCTGTGCGCAATGCTTCAGCAGGTCCTGGTTGAAACTTGAGAATGTGTGCAGCAATACTGGTGCACGGATGAGGTCGATGTCCTATGGCTATTAACTTCTACTTTTATATGGTCAATACTTCGTCTGACTTACATTGCTCGCCTTGAGTATGCTTAGTAAATAGTATACAGAACGTGCTATCACTACTGGATGATGTGTTGAAGCGTCCCTTATGACGCTTTTTAAAGAGTCAACGACGTCTTTCGCGAGCTGCTCTACAGTTTCATCATCCCGCAAAGCCAGCACAGTAGCTAATTCGAGAACAAAGACCAGACTTGGGTCATACGTTGGTCGATTCATTTTCGACCTGCTGCCATTCGACCGAGGACTTGTGGTTTGTGGCATTTCAGGCTTTACCACAATGACTCGAGGCGAGCCATCCTCTGGAATGTGCTCGAGAAGTGACAGAAGGAGAGACCTTAAGGTTTCGACAGGTAGTTGGCTTATATTGGCAAGGATGTCCTCGAAATGACATTCCTTTACAGTGTCTACTGTGCATAGCGTATACTCGATCTCCTGATCTGATGGCTCTGGTGGCTCGTCGTTCGCGAAGCTTGACACGTAGGAAGTTAACGCGGAAAAGATACCAGCATCAGCAGGGCGCTCAGCACGATCGATGACCTGGGCAGGGCTCTGAAGCGGAATAGGAGGGAGTGCGAGAGTCTTCTGGAAAGACAAGAAATACGGAGGGATAAGGGAGTTAACAAAGAGATTGATCATGATGTGGATGAGCTAGAGGGGGGTTAGTGGTTTTATGAGCGGAATGAATCATAGATACTTACGTGATTCCAACCATCTCTAATAGAAGCTTCATTGCCCATAATGACCTGGAAGAGGACAACAGTGGCCAGCTGTGCCCTGCCATCTCGACCAAACCGGACTGCTGTTTCACTAACCATCACACTCTTCTTGTCCACTTGCACTTCTGTGTTGAGAGAGGTACTTGGCGGTACGTCCGGCGCAAGTGTGCTAATATAGGCGAGACAAGAAATGATACGATCTAGTGCCTCGCTCAATCCATACTTCGCGGCAATTTGGGCACATTGATCGAAGCCAGTGACAACTCGGGAGAAGACTGCATCATCAGTCGCAGACATGAAGACATATGACAAGGTCGCAACAATTGGTTTCCACGTTGCAGCAAACATATCCGCATCGAAGATATTAGTATCGCAAATGACAAGATCTGAAGCAGACTGGACTTTGACTAGTAGCTCTTTCCAGGCGTGATCATAGGCATGCCGATTATCATGCTCCTCGGGCAAAATGATCTCTCGACTCTTAATAGAGTCAAAGATGGCCTGTAGATATTCTGGGTCAAAGTCTTTGCCGCCGTTGACACCCTTGAGATTCTTCGAGAAGTCTTCTACAGTCATACGCTTTGCGCCTTTAAGGTTCGGGTTATGCTGATCTGTGTTCAGCATGATGATGGCATACGTTAGAACGAAGATAGCATCCTTATTTGCGATGCCTTCTGGCTGTGCTTGCCTAAAATACTGCTCTGAGAAGTGGTCGATGATTCTTTCAATGAGAGCGGATTCACCAGGAAGCCTAAATGAATGTAAAAGTTGTCGAAGGGCTTCGTCAGCTCTTTGGCCGCTGAAGTCGAACAGTTCCATAAATGCATGCAGGATATGCTCATTCGACTTCTTCGAAATAAATTCTCCTAGGATCTTCTTGTCTACGCGCGTAGTGCCTTTTATGAATTCGGCTATACTTTGAGGATTGTCCGGATTTTCAATGATGCCTTGTGAAGCCAGGAATGCTATGCCAGCTTTTGGACTCTCATTGAACTTGGTTGCACCCCGGATAATGATTTTCTTGCGAGCACGTTGTTCGCGTAGTAGCTCAACGCTCGGATAGCTTTCAGTGACCGGTTCGTCATCTAACCGATCCGCTATGGATTGTACAAAGCCCAGCAATGCATCCAAGCATAATGGAGGCACATTTACTGTACTCCACGTTGCGGAATCAGGGAATGCATTGCGTGAGAGGAGCCCAACGATGTCCATACAAACATCGCCGCGGTCAATCTCACAATCATAGTTGACGAATAACTCGGCCATAAATGAGGGAATGCGAACCAAACCCCCTAGGTTCTCAACCATAGCCTCTCGCGCATCGGGCTTCCGAGAGCCGCCCTCTAACCCAAGTTTCTGGCGGTCTTTAACAGGGACCGGTGTTGACCTCCCGCTGCTGCTGCTACTCGCCTGTGGTGAGGGCTTAATAAGGCTCGGTGCTTGCGGAACTCCCTCGTACAATGACGGCTCGATACCCGGTTCAAGTGGTATCTCTACCCTTGGGAATAGACAAGCTATTAGGTAGGACAAATAGAGTTCCTGCTGAAGCTTGAGCACACTTCTGCAGGTAGCAAGAAGTGTCCCAGCAACACGTAAGGACTCGTTCAAAATGGGCATACTCTCTGATCGGACGAGCTGGAAGAGATGTCGACATAGAGTGTCTTTAGCCAAGTTTGCTAAGCTAGGATGACTCGCTATTGAGGGACCGGCAACCTCGAGAGCCACGTCTACAATTCGCAACGCCATCACACGCATAGTGTCGGTGTGCTGCCGATCGTGAGGATCTAAAAGGTCGACTAGAACCCGGAAAAGCTCGCGGATTGAGGGGAGAGAGTACGGCTTTATTTCCACGTGTTTTCCAGTTTCTGCGGTTGCTGGTAGATCCACAGTACTGCTAGCTGGATTAGGCGCATTGCTATCGGTATCGTCCTGGCCTCTCTCTGAGCCGCTAGGTTGCTGAGGTTCTTCGACTTTCGTCGGGGAACTCTCACTCTCGCCATTCATGGACGGGTCCATTCTTACGCCATCCTTCTTGTCCGCATTATCATCGTCTAATTCTTCGTCCAAGGCCTCTAGCTCGTCCGGTGCTTCTATCTCCAAAGTCTTCAGTCGTTTAAATATCACTTGACACATGGACACCATTGCGATCTCAGCAGACCGTCGCAGCAGCTCAGATAATCTCGCTTGGCAGCACATGCTCAATCCTGTTTCCATCATTTCGCATACGCTCTCATCACCCAAAACGTCCCCCCCAGGGCCAGATATCATGCCTTCCATGAGCTTAAGTATCCGTAACAAGACAATCTCGTCGGCGGCGGAGTCGCTAGCCTCAAAGCGACAATGCGTAATAGCAGAGGAGAGCTGCTGCATAGCTTCCGGCAATCGGGGAGAGTCATGGCCTATTATATTGTAGGATAGGAACTTGGTAATGGCGATCAATGCAAGAGACGTTATTGGAGCAGAGGTCGACGAGGAGCGAATTACCTGCAGGAAGGGGTGGAGCATAGAGGGAGTATCGAACGTTCGTATATCTGAACCTCGTTAGAATGGATTGGGGAGACGTAGCTAGCACGTGCTCACCTTTATAGCCTTTGAGATCGCTCCGTAGACGCGCAAAAGCCGATATGAGCGGATTGTCCTGTAAGCTTTTGCCCTTCTTTCCCCTTAATCCCCATCTGCTAGGTACGGCCTCCTCTTGTTCCCCTCCACTTATGATTCCTTGTCCTACCCTCTCACGCTTCTGTATTGCGGGCGTTTTGTTCGAGGAGCCCCCTAGAATTGCGGATACGGAAGAGTGTGCCCAGCGGGCATGCTTCCGCATCGCAGATGTGACTGTTATACATTCTGTAACCACGAGCGCTACCGGGTTGACAGCGACGGATATGGGTCGGGGATCGAACGTTGCGATCCCATCTTGAAGGGTGCGGGGGGGATTCTGGTCGCTCTCGTCACCAGACATGCTGAGCGCAGCTGTTTAGCTGCTGGAAAGGTGTTTGATGCTCGAGGTAGTTGCGGCGGAGTTGTGCTTGGTTCGATGGGGACATATATATCTACATGTCCGAATTAGCACATTCGGTAGGAGAGCAAGACCATTGTAGAAGTGCCTGCTCAGTGAAAGAGCTTCGAGCAAGGAATTGTCAACTATGTATGTTTATGGAAGTGGAGCCGAAGCAGTAGGCATCAACTATTGAGCTACCTCCTACTTCCACATTTTCGAAGGCTAGCGCCAAGCAAAGCGGCGATCATTGGTTTGCAGGAGAGGCCACCCTGGCTCATGCCGACCACGCAAAACGGGTCAAAATGCCAAGTATCTTGCATGAAAATATTCCACCTCGTAAGGAAGATCAGGAGCATTGTTCCTTCAGTTCGGCATTCCGCATGTTCTGCGCTGTTTACAAGGTTGCAGTTGACAATAAGGCTTTTGACACCTGTCCCTAATTGCCTGTGCCGCCTGATCTGACCAGACACGCTAGGTAGCCAACATTGTCACCTCCGTAATAACATGAAATGTTAGATGCTTTCATTGATACTGATACAAAGCGCAGCGCTCCGGTCTGTAAGACGAGCACAACGCCCCATGATGCAAAAGGCTCTAGGTATATACAAACCACTCACAATCCCCCCGAAACGCCTGCATCAAAGAACGGTAATAGGCTCCCATAAGCTTTGCATACCTCTACATAGCGAGAGAGACCAGCTCAGCGAGTTCCCGCTTAAAGATACTCCCCTAGAGCTCCTCTGCTTGGACATCGGTTAAATGTATGCCGTAAGCCATTGTCGGCCAAGGTCAATTAAACGACTAGAGGACATTTTTACTAGTCCAAAGGCAACTAAAATGCAATATCGTCGATGATAGGCTACACAGGAGCCGTCACCATGTGCTTATTTTGGCTCTTCTTGCCTAATATGCTACTTTAGAAACCAATTCGAACGAAGCATTTCTAGTGGAACTCACTTTGGGGGTTCAGGTTTCTTCTTCTCGTCTTCGCCCTTAGCATTGTGTATCGCTTCCTTCTTGGTATTATCTTTCTTTGGCTGCACTGCCTCCTTAGGCTTCTCAGCCTGCTTTTTATCGTTTTTCTCTTTCTGTACCATATCTTGAACTGCGGCCTTTTCTTTCTCCCAATCGCTGGACTTAGAGTCGAACTGACCCTTAATTTTATCCATTCGCTCCTGTTTAGCCTTCTCTTCAGCTTCTTTAGCCTTACGCTCCTTATCCATTTCCTCCATATGCCGGATATCGTCCACGCTAGGCTCATAAAGATGCCAGATTGTATAGTGGGGAAGACCGACGACTGAGAATTTCATACGCTTCGCCATCTATTTTAATTGTGAGCAGTAGACCCGTGACCGAACATTTAATTCTCACCTTCCCAAAGCCTTCGGTCTCGGCATGCTTCTCAAAGCTAAATGCGGGGAAATGGACACCGGAGCGGAACACCTTAGCCTTAGCAAGAATACTAACACCGCCGACACCATCAATTTCCATTTCCATATCGGGGTCGCCATAGGGATCACGCAAGTAGGCTAGATGTGGTCGCCAGGTAGCGTACTCCGCATAACCTTCCACAATAACAGCGTCCTCGTCAAGGGTGTCGGCGAGAGCAAGAGCGGTCTCGGATTCCTGCCACGAATTCAAATCGTAAGGCTGCTCACCTCCGAGCCAGTCAGGCAAAGGTCGCCAAACATCTAAAGTCAATCAATATGCTGTAATCGGCAGAGTTCGGATTGCCTTACTCGGGACAATAACATCTTTGTTATGCCTCATGAGATCTTCTAGGATAGTGAACGGAGCGGTCTCCACATCCACGTCTCTCCAGTAAACCCAGCTGTGAGTAGGGCGCAGGGCAGCGCTCAGAAGCCAATTGCGGGCTTGAGCCATAGATTTGCGCCGCCCAGCCTGTGCCGCGAAACCGTGCCTACTCTCAACATCCTGGTTGACCTTCTGTCCGAAATCCTTCTCCATGATAGAAATCTCCCCAAACTGTTGTTTAGGGTCCGGATCTGCCTGTAATTCTGTCAACTTATCCGTCAATAGCTGGATAGTATTGTCTTTGGAGTCTCCGACGAGGAATGCGAGGTCGATGAGATTGTGGGGATACGTCAGATTCTTCAAATGACTAAAGAACATGTTGAGATGAGGTGCAGCGTCTCGCAATGGCGCGCAAAGCAGTATTCTCTCCTCCCGTTCCCAACCCCTTGCCGTACCCTGCACATTGTTCAGGTCGTAGTATCGCACCGTCTCGAGCTGCGAATCGTCGGAAGAGGATAGGTAACTCAGCGGCCCTGAGCCCAGGTTCGGTCGTAGGTTGGGGAAAAAGAAGAAAATGACGGTTAAAAAAACCGAGCCGATGAGCAGGAGTCGCTGTATTAATGCTCGACGCCGCCTCAAAGACGGCTGCGATCGCGGTTGGAATCTGAAGCGACAATGAAAATTAGTATTGGGTTGCCATAGGCGGTGTTGGTACTGGATGGCCGATAGCTTCGGCAGCAAAGGCGTGCGCAACATGGCGGTGCTAGACGTACTTGTGGGGTTGAATAGAAAAAGTGCCGCTCCCTCCTAGCGAAGGATATGCAGCATGCCCGTTCGAATAGGCATGTCGATGCATTTTCCCCTTAGGCGATGATGCATGTAAGGGCAGCATCCAGTCGAGTGTCCTAGGGTTATGGAACGCTCTGCGGTATCCCTTGAATACCCCCGGTCACCGTCGACCTGCGAGGACAAGGAAACACAATGCTAGGCGCCGCAAGTCTAGAGCTGGTGGCGGGTTCGGGCGTCAGGAGGTAGTTGAATTGGCGACAGCAGCGAGGGCCACGGCAGATAGGGGTGGTGATGTGTTGGGTCAGACAGCGGGTCTTGAATCCCTGGAGAGGGTCGTTGTACAGACTCCGTAGGGGAAGACTTGGCCAGTGATTTATTTCGCTAAAGGCCACCGTTGACCTCGAGATCCAACGAGCGACCCTGGTGACACGCCTGAGGCCGAAGATCAAAGGAGGAACCGAATGGGACACGCAGCAGATGGATGGCGCCGAGGATGTTCGAAAATTACTGTCGGGTCCGGTAGTCTGATAAAGCGGATGCTGCTGGTGCTGGGCTACGGGCTCGGGGCTGAACCAAACGTCGTCTCCACAGGGTTGCTCGCCAAGCACGCACTAGCATCGCCGACTCAGGATCCGAGATATGAGGATGCCGCTATCACACGTTGAAATGAGTCGTCTATGATGCAAAACTGGCTGCTCTTGTTGTGGGATGTCGTGTTGTTGCGGCAAAGATGCGATATTGGGAGCCAAATATAGCTGCGCCCCCTATCTTATGACCTCTGTAACAGCTTGCTGATTGTGGTGCTGAGTTGCACACTAGACGGATTACGCATGCACGACCAAGACGATGAGCGCAGGTCTGATCCGCACACGCGTTCCAGCAGGAGCACGTGGCCGATGTCACGAAGCCTTGAAAGTCGCGAAGGAAGCATTCGTGTCCTAAGAAATATATGTGCATTCCGAACGTTTCCCTGTCAATTGCATCTACATACTCTGCATGGCTTCCAGAGTCTACCACCGGTACCAATTGGCCGTCTTAGGCAAATGCACGCTGCCCCCATGCAACTCTAAACTAAATGAAAGGTAAGAAATCAACGCATTGTCCTTGCACCTAGACCAGCTACATCAGTATTTATGGAAAAGAGTACACAAAACGACTAGAAGGGAATGCATGCTCCTCACTCAGAAAAGCCGGTGTAGTCATCCCCCGCCACACGGCCTCTAGCCAGAACGGCCCAAGACGGGTCATCCTGACCTTTGGCTCAAGGACCACAATTACACGCCGTTGGAAGCCCTTCAGCGTAACTCCACTACTCATCCTTCCAGTCGAGACTAGTAGAGTGCGGGAGGGTGACCCGGTGGCCGGGTCGTTGAATGGATAGACTAAATTTTCATCCTAGCAAGAGAAGAAATAAAAGCGAGACCCACATACATGAACAGGGTGTGTTATTGGATCTTGCGGGTTTGGAGGACCTGATGGGGCGTGTCAGTGGCGTTTCGATGAAACAATTGAGCAGAAGCCGTCAATGAAAGCAATTGATCAGACAAATGGTAAGTTGGTACATGAGTTCTTCAACAGAGTTCAGTAGCAGAACTGAAAAAAGTACATAGTCATCACATAGATTTTCCGAGTGATATGCTGAAGATTATCCACTTACTACAATTTAGAGTCAGTTGCGTGAAGCATCGCGGGATTAGCCAAAACGATAAACAGATCGCCGAGTTATCGTATGAGGCACAGCATAACTATGGATGCTCCCATGTTTCAAGCAATGCCTCGTCAAGTCACGCTGAAGGATTATGCCACATTCCTTCCACCGTCGGAGTTTCCATCACCGGACGGGTTGAAACAAGGCTATGAACGAAGCGATTTGGAGCGCAATCGAACGGGCCGCTGCCCAACGGCGCTACATTGAAGCTGTCAAACTTGCGGTCATTACACGAAGCGTCCTGCACTGAAATCAGCTTGTGGCTCAAAATTAGACTCCAGAATGTTTCGGTACGGGAGGATGAGATCAGACGGTGGTGCATGTTGTTCAGTTGCTCATTATTCATCGCCAGAACAAGTTCAGGAGTTATCAATCATATGAAATAGTGTAGGCAGCAAAGACCGGTGGCTATACGTACCTTCCAAGAGCGCCATTTCCGGTGATTTGTTTCGTAGAGAAGGGAAGTCGAGGGACAAGCGAGGGCAAAAAAAAGTAGCCCAGTCGCGAAATCTTGGCGCGCGACTTGCTTAGTCAACGTCCGAATGCTGACTTCATTCAGCAAGGTATTCCTCGAGCAGACCTTCACAATACTAACTCACTCTAATGGCCATGAACACGGACAGGAGGAGAATAAACGGTCCGAGTAGAGGCACGTCGGCACCAATATTTGCAAGGACCGTAAAAGAGCCTGGATACCTTCAATCGCTGCGACCATCCCGAGTAAGAGGTCCAAATGAACTCCGCAACATATGTAAGTTCCAGTATCTCCAATGCAAAGCTTCAGGAGCAGACCAACCGAGGCGTGTTTGGCTGGTCAGTTTCGTCAAATTTCCACCTTTTGCTGTAATGCCTTCCGTTTGTCTATGTTCTCAATGATCCTATCCAGCTGTGCTTTCACGCCCCGCATTTTCAAAAATATGGTGAATCTTTAAGGATGCCTTACTTGACATCCAACATATTTCTCTTCCTCTTCTACGTCATCTGCAAGACTACAGCTAACATCCATTAGTCCTTCAAACCTCCATTATCCCTTCCGCCTCCGGTTCCGCCTATCTCGAAATCCCCAACCCTCCCCCCTCTACTACGACACTCATTCCGCCCTCTTCTACTCTAAAGCTCTCCTGTTCAATCCAGGGCCCAAAACCTCTCCCCCGCTCTACTCCATTTAGTCCCTCGCTCCTCCTCACCACAACCGTTAAATTCGCCCCCTTCGCAACCCGCACACGCCGAGGCTACATCCGAGATTCCATCGAGCGAGATCTAGGTGTACATCTCGAGACAGCATTACGCGGCGTAATTATTGCAGAGAGATGGCCGAAGAGCGGGGTTGAGGTTGTTGTTACGGTTATTGAGGGGGATGAGGATGGGTGGTGGGGTGATGATCTTAAAGGATCAGTTGGGAGCGGATGGGGACTGCTAAATGTGCTGGCGGGCTGTATTACGGTGGCTAGCGCGGCAATTGTGGATGCTAGGATTGATTGTGTGGATCTCGTCTCTGGGGGTGTTGCCGCCATTGTCAAAAATCCGGAGGCGAGGAATGGGAGGGAGAAGCTTCTGAAAGTCCTAGACCCTAACCCTTCTGAGCATCAAGATGTTGTGGCGGCGTGTACAGTTGGGTATCTTGCGGCGAGAGATGAGATTACGGAAATCTGGATGAAGGGAGATGTGGGTGCTAGTCCTGATGATCTTATCGAGGGAGCTACGCAGGCTGCGGTAGGAAGTCTGTCAGTACTAAAGGAAGTGGTTCGTGAAGCTGTGAAGGCCAAAGCTAAAGAGCCAGCAGCGCAGGAGGAGGGATTGGAGAGAAAGAGCCCCCAGGACAATGTTGAAATGGCAGGATGAACAACTTTCTTCACATCATCTCTCGGAACTATCTATTTGATGCATAGCGTCGGCGTTCAAAAAAAGGGATATACCAATAGGCGTGGACGTCTTGCATTCGAGGCTGAATGCAGGAAGAGCTATGATAATTCGATACGCTAAATGCAGACCGAAGCTCACCATAACACGTGTTCACGCACTAGCAGCCTTGTAATGTCTTCTGTCGCCTTTATGGCTGCCCTAAAACGGGCCAACAAAGCGGAAAATAAATTGCAACGCCTCAAACCTTGACAGAGCAAATCTGAACCTTCAAATATGCTCATGCCCATTGCCTCATGTTAGACCCTAAAACGCCGAAACGACCACCAATAGAACTAGAACCGATTATCCCGGAGCCGGGCAGATATCTCTAGACCTAGGAACTTCGGTTGATGGTATTGAAGTAACTAAACATCGGAAAAAGGGCTATCGACCACTAAAAACGTCTAGTTAGCAGTCTTTGTTCCATCAAGAAGTACTATTGAATAACCCACGCTCCCGCTCCCTGGTCTGCTCAGCCTTGTGCTTGAACTACCCGTCCATCTCATCATGCTCGATGGTCTCGTTCGCGTCCGTGAAGACGTCGCCATCCTCGTGGTCGGCATTGCTATTATCCTCATGCTTGAACCCTTGATCAACCTCTGGGTTAACCTCTTGCCCGATCTCCTGTTGAGCTTCCCAGTTGATGTCCCGCTTAACCTCGATCATATCTCCTTCATTCTCTCCCGTAGGCTCCCCTTTCTTGGCTTTGGAATCCTCCCCCGTAGCCGGAACCCTGGCACTCTTCTTGGGCTTCTCCTTTTGCTCGCCCTTATCGACGCTGAAAGCAGTTTTCTTACCACCTTTGTTCACGACTCGAGCTTTCTTCAATGTCTCCACCTCTGACTCACTACCATCGTCCTCCACACTCTCAGTTACAGTTCCATTCGTCTCATCACCTGCACTGTCGTCACCGTTGACAGCCTTAGTCTTTGCTGGGATACGCTTGCGCTTGGTCGGGGAGTCGGTTGCGCTTAGCGCTTTCTTGTGCATGACGGTAGGTATCACCCCGGCGTTCTCGAAAGCAATCTTCATACGTGAGTACCGCTTACTAGCGGCGCCGGGGGTCGTTCCACACTTGTTGGCGATGTCGGTCCAGTCGGGTGCCTATGTTCTCGTTCAGGATGTTTTGTTCGTCATGTAGTTTGGTTTGTTCAATCTCGTGTCATCCTTCAACCAATTCGCAGCCATCTATCTACCTGTGCTGATCGAGATATCTCCTAGCGTGGGAATGACGAGCAGACACTAAAATGGGGAAGAATTGAAGAGAAGAACTAATCGCAAGCGACTAACCTTGTCACGATTGGAGTGCTTGACACATAGCCAAAGAAGCTGATACGCTGCCGGTCCCGCATCTTTGCCGTCGGTGATGGCTTTCTTGAGGCGGGACCAACGTTTGTTCGCGGCCGCCTTGTTGATGTTGAGGTTCTTGCTGACCTTGTCCCAGTCGATCTGTGGAGCTAGTTAGCATGCCGGAATGGGTGGTTATGTTCTTGCTAGACGAGGGTTGATGGTAAATTACGGGTAAAAGTCTACCTTAGGTGTACCAGCAGAAGTAAGGATCAAGTAAAGATAATGAACGTTCTCTTCGTCAGAGGGCATCTTGACGTGGTTTGACTTGACTGTCTGTTGAGGTAGTGCGTTGAGGGCTGTTGGTTGCGGCGGTGGTAAACGAGGCGGAAGATGGTGTGAATGCCAAGATTGGAGTAGGATAGCTAGGGAAGACTAGGTGTTTATAGGTAGCTAGAGAGATAAAGGGGAAAACGTCACTAGAGGAGATTGTCAGCCCACCGGAGGATAGCTAGGTGAAGATGAAAGTGAAGGTGAAGATACGGTGAAAATGAAGGCGAAGACGAAGGTAAAGGTAAAGGAAGTAGAGGATAGATAAGCAAGTGGTGAGTCACAAACAAGTGAAAGCCATGTCGGCGCTGTGAGACCAAGCCTCTCAGCAGTTCCAGGTGTCGAAAAAGCATGGGTATACACAAGGTGAGCGAGTTGAGACGACTATTGAGATCAACAAGGTATTATTTGAATGTGTCTTCATGACTTTCTGCCGGCTTGATGATGTAGGGCTAACGTCTTGTTATTATAAGAATCATTTGTCGATTTTAATTTCTTGAAATTGGAAGGTTGTTGGCATAGATCTGAGCAAGTACTAAGGATAACCAAGAATGAAAGAAAGATGATGTTGTACCTCGACTACCAATTGTCGCAAGGATGTTGGGACATCTCTATTCACATGACGTCTAAGAATACTCAATGTGTAAAAGACATTGCTGAATTGGCGGCGGACGGTAAATAACCTTCATGGGGTATGTCGTCAACAGTATGCTATGTTCGATACCAAATATGCGTGTCAACAATATCTAAGAAACCGCTACAAAGCAAAATCCGCTTACTCAAAACTCCATACCCAACCCATTATCCACTAACGCCCAACCCTACAACTCCCTTCTTCTCCTCTTTATCAATTCCTTTCCCCACTAGTTCCTTGAAGTCAAGCCCCACATCCGTCAACATCGCCGCATGTTCTAGCGCTTGATCCATACACTGCTTCCATAGCGGGCTGCTCCGGTCGACATTGCTTAACTGTCGAGCTATAATTACGTTGAAATCATCAACGTGCTCTTTCGCCCATTTGACGCAGGCAGACATCATTTGTTGCGGGAAGCATTTTTGGTAGATGTCGACGGTGTTTTTAATGATGGTGAAGTAGATGAATGATATTTGGAAAATGTAGTCGGGGAGATTGCCTTCAAAAATGCATTGGCTATCTCAATATTAGCTTGGTGATGGAAGAGTAGAATAAGAAATAAAAAGGGTTCTTACCGTGAGCGCTTTTTGATAAGCTCGGTTCGACACTCAAGATAGGCTTCTCGGGCTCTATCTTCGAACCCGAGGCGATGGATCCATGTGACATGTTTTTTGACTGAAGACAGCCAGGAATTGTTTTCCACAAGCTGCTTGATGAGTACGTTGGCAAGCTTGCCCGCACGCTCATTGACTTTGAATGTCACAATGCCTTGTGCCATGGAATTGCCTCTTATATTCTTAGCCAAGGCATTGAGACGCTGCACTTTCTTGACTGCATCTTCAAATCGTTGCAAGGCAATGTCAATATCCAAATCATCTAGCTGAGCCTCGACTTGTCGGATATTTTGCTGCTTTCCATCGACGTCTAGGAACATGCTGGCTCTATGGTTGACAACATTATCTGATATGCTTTCCATCAAGCCAGCGTTCTTGAGAATGTTGGGATCCTTCGTGGCGAAGTAGTTAAAAGAGTCTTGAGTTCTCCCCCTCTCCTCAGATTCTTCTGTGCTCTTTCTTAGGTCTTCGAGGGCTCTTCTCCAGGTTGATATTAGGGTGTTTTTCTCCGCAGCATCCGTCTGATAGACAGCGAAAGTGAATGATTCACCCCCTACACGGATATTGACAGCATTTTCTGCCCCCTCCCTGGCTGTCGGCATGGACGATATTACAACGTCTTGAAGCGGCCAACATCGCTGAGCCATCCATTCCTTGCCCGAGCTCTTCTTCTCACGCGAGGTTTGGCCAGCGATTTCATTCCGCTGCTTCTTCTCAGCAGCAACCAGTAAATGATCGTTGAGCATGATCAAATGAACGCGCCGTCTAGCTTTCCATGTCGCCGCGTTTAGCTCGACCCATCTACCAGATTCCCAGACAATATGGCGTCCTGGAATGGCTGGAAGATATTTCTGGGATCCCTCAACCCGCTTCCATAACTCTTGCAAATGGGTGTTCCAAAGCGCCTCAAGATTTGCTACCGAGCTCCTATTAGCGGCTTTCCGGGCGCTAATAGCATCCCCATTGATGCCCGCGGTCGACGCGGTCTGCCCCAAAGTGCCCGTCAGCTCCGCCATCAGCTGCCTAAGCGTTCGCATTTCTCCCTTAAGCTTCTCCGCCTCTTTACTGATCTTGATGAACTGCGTTCGATTTCGGTAGACGTTCTCTTGGAGCTCCATTGAGGTTCGATTCTTCGTCTTCCGGAGTTCGTCTTCGTAACGGCGAATGTCTTCCTCGGTGGCATCCGCTAGGATTGAAGCCACATCTTTGCCATACGTTAGAGAGCTCCCGTAGGCCGCAACGCTTACTCACATTGTTCGTGTCGCAGATTGGGATCTCCCAAAGCTTTCACGTCGACCTTTAAAACCCGACCGTCAGAGCTTCCAGGCGGCCTCCCATCCCTGCTTGGAGGCGCGTTCCTATATTGGCTTGGAATCTGGGGCATAGCCGGCATAGGGGGAGCTCCGGCGTTGAAGTCGCTAGGCAACTGCGTTATCCTCTGAGAATACCGTCTCTTGACTAGGTCTGCCGTCTTTTCGGCTCTGGGGGGCCGCTCCCTGGGCGCATCAAGCTTTCTACCTGATCTGCTAGACTCATTGGAGGGCCGTCCTGAACTCGAGACTGTTGCGGCAGCGAGCCCAGTGGGCATAGGAGCACTGATCTGACGCGGGGCGCCCTTGGGACGCGCAGCGCGCTTTTTGCGGAGGGAGATCCCCTTGTTACGTTCTTCCGACATGGTGCCCGCAAGACGTACGGATCCGGTGACTGTTCGATGTTGAGCCGTGAAGTGTCGTTTGGAGTGTAACCAGTGTTACGGTGGGTGCAGGGACCGAAATAGGTGGATCCCTGTCCGGTCGCAAGCTTGGGCCAGCTGCAGTGTCGTGCCGTGATTTCCCAGTCCTCATCTCCAAAAAAGTTCGAACCTCATCACTTCGACACGCTTCATCCCTTCTTCCATTCCCTGCCCTGCGGCTTCCCTCTTATACAACGGCCCTGCGTCGATTGGATCACTTTATTTAAACTTTAGGACACTAACACCACCGCCGCCATGTCGTCATCAGTAAGACCCGCAGCGATTGCCGCCATCAGCGTCGGCACCCTCGTCACGGGCTTTCTCGCATATGCAGTATACTTCGACCATAGGCGGCGCAACGATCCCGAGTTCCGCAAGGCCCTAAAGCGCGAATCGAAGCAGCAAGCCAGGGCTGCGAAGGCCGAGGCCGAGGCCGCAGGCAAGGAGCAGAAGAAGACTATCCACGCGGCAGTTGAGCGGGCAAACGAGGAGGGATTCCCCAAGGATCCCGAAGAGGTGGAGGGCTACTTCATGCAGGAAGTGGCTCAGGGAGAATCCATGTGCCAGCAGGGTAGGACGCCCCCAATCAATGCCTAAAGAGCGTGACAGTATGACAGGATACTGATTAACGTATAGGCGCGGACCCAGTTGAGGCAGCTCTTTGCTTCTATCGCGCTCTTAAGGTCTATCCCAATCCGAGAGAGCTGATTTCCATTTACGACAAGACTGTTCCAAAGGTATTTCGATCTTGCGCCTTATATACAATTCTGACTGATTCGCTTCAGCCCGTTCTCGACATCCTTGCCGAGATGATTGCTATCGACACAAGCATTCCCGTTGGCAGCAAAGCACCCTCCGAAGCTGGATCTGCCGGTGGAATCGAGTAAATTCTTCTAGGTGTACTCTCTTTCATCAGCAGTAAACTTCTTCTCCTCTCCCGCTCCTGGCCGCAGTCGATTGTAATATTCTTGTACATGTAAAAGTATCCGTGTATTTTGGCCGGTCATTCGGAGTTTGGTCTGGCATGAAGCATCCGGAATTGACGGCTATGGGGCATAGATGGATTAGGTTGCAGTCACCTCATGCGCAACAATCCAATTTCAGTTATTCCCTGCCGGGGTTGGCAATACTTTGCTTAGAGATATTGTCATATCCTCCTGCTTGGAATGCAATGACTGGTATACTACAAATTACAGCTTTCGATTCTCCAGTCGCGCTCTGCATGCATTTCTGAATCCAAGCCCAAACGCCTTGCTCACAATGTCGTCCCCTCCTACTGGCAGAAGGAACCCAAAAGTAATTACAACAAAGTCTATACAACGTCGAACCATGAGAAGCTGTAAATCCTCCATCGTCATCATAATCTAACATGAGCACGAGTTCTGCTCCTGGGGCTGGCTTGGGTTGATATTGACATCGATCACTGCGCCATGTTAGCTCCATCTTACAACCCTAGTACTTGATAATGGCATACTTTGGCTTTGGCCCTGCTGGCTCTCTCCCTCCATTCCAGGCAATGCTTGCGCGATTCTCTTGAAAAGCGCCTTAACGTTATGCCCCACCTTTGCGCTTGTCTCGATAAACATCAAATTGTTCTTCTTTGCCTCTTCTTCGCCCTGTTGCGTTGTGACTTCCCTCTTGTCGTTAAGATCCGTCTTGTTCCCCACTAACACGATAATCACATCGTTGCCGCGCTCGCCCCTGACATCGTCGACCCACTTCCTCGTGTTCTCAAAAGTCTTCTTATTCGTAATATCGTAGACAACAACAGCTACAGAAGAGTCTCGAATGTAAGACGGAATGAGCGATCGGAATCGCTCCTGGCCGGCGGTATCCCAGAGTTGCAGACGGACAGTTCGGTCTTCGAGGTACATGGTCTAGGAGTCATCAGCACTGGAAGCTCAGTAGAAGACAGTTTTGAGCGGACTTTCGAGAGGAAGTCTATGCCAATTGTTGCTTGATATGTGTTGTCGAATGAATCGTACATGAAGCGTGTAATTAGAGACGTCTTGCCCACTATTCCACAGTTGAATTAGCAACCTCATACGCATCCAATGGGTTCCGACAAATCGGGTATGCGTACCGCTCTGCTCGCCTAAGAACACAAGCCTGCGCTGCATCAGCTTTCCATGCCCTAACAATGTCCAGAGCGCATGTGGCACTTACTTGAATTTCTTGAGCGGGTTTGAATATCCTGATTGCGCCATTGTGTACAGCAAGACCGAAGCGAGCCCTAGAAGCGAAGAAAGAAGAAAAGTATAAAGGAAAAGATGGGTGGACTGGGAAACGTGTGGACTGGTAGTTTACTATGCGCGGCGTTTGGTGAATAGGAGAATGATGTGGAGATCTGGAAGCCTTGCAACCAGCATCCGCGATCCAAGCCCCCAACGCCCTGGTCGCTAGCGGCGGTCCCCGAACCACGGCACGTGAGGTGATGCGGCCCGTGCGCGAATGCGGCCAAAAATAATAGATTGAGATTCCCAAAAAGAAAAAAACCTTGGAAAGTCATCTGCTTCCACACTACAGCGAGGAAAGGTAATAAAAGAGAACATGTCGAGCTCGGTTGCTGCCCCGGCGCAGCACAAGCAGCCCTCTAGAAAAGGCAAGAAGGCCTGGCGCAAAAACGTCGATGTCACGAAGGTTCAAGATGGCCTCGAAGAAGTGCGGGACCAGATCATACAAGGGTACATTCACTTTCCATACGCTTGAAAGTTGCACTCTAACTCAACTACAGGGGTGTTATTTTAGAAAAGGCGTCCGAAGAGCTCTTTGCCATCGATACTGCCGGCTCCAAAGACATCCAGGAAGAATATAAGAAGCGCCACAAGCCTCTCAAGGCCGACGAGATCCTCGCCCAGCGCTCCGCTGTTCCTGCCATCTCCTCCAAGAAACGCCTTTCAGATTTCTCCAAGCCCAAGACCAAGAAGCCAAAGATTTCTCACAAGGAATTTGACAAGCTGCGGGCAATCGCGTACGGAGGGGATCAAGTGAAAAAGGACGTAGTGCAGACGAGCGATGCAGCAGACCACGATCCGTGGGCAGGACTAGAGGCCAAAAAGGAATCACAATTCTCTTTTTTAGAAGAGAAGAGGCCAACAAAAGAGCCCGCCACGTTGAAGCATGCACCGATCTCGCTAGCGAAGAACGGGAAAAAGGTCCCCGCAGTCAGGAAACCGGATGCGGGGAAAAGCTACAATCCCACCGTGCAAGATTGGATGAACTTGATAGAACGGGAAGGAGACAAAGAAGTTGAGGCTGAGAAAAGGCGGTTGCAAGAGGCACGAGAGAAGGCAGAGAGGATGGAGCGTGCCCTTGCTGCCGCAGCAGAGCCAGAGTCGGGCTCGGATAATAATGAGAGTGCTTGGGAGAGCGAGTGGGAAGGTTTTAGTGAACCAGAAGACGACGCGTTGAAGAAAAAGCGACCGGAACGGAAGACTCCAGCCCAGCGAAACAAGATCAAACGGAGGAAGGAGGCGGAACGAAAAACTAAACACGAGGAGAAGATCAGGGAGAAGGAACGTCAGGCACAAATGATCAAGGAGTTAGCGAAGTCAGTTGAAGAGAAAGAGAAAGCTAGGACTGCGGTGCGGGAATTTGCTCTTACGCTGAAGGAGGATGATAGTTCGTCTGATGATGGCGAAGAGGTTCTGCGAAAGAGGCCACTAGGAAAAGTTCCGTAAGTGCATCAGATATCGTCATTCTTCAATCGTGTACTTACATTTGATCTCAGCATCCCCGAGGCTCCATTGGAAGTTGTTCTATCCGACGAACTCCAGGAATCGCTGCGTCTTCTCAAGCCTGAAGGCAATCTTCTGAAGGAGCGATTCCGAAGCATGATGGTACGGGGTAAAGTTGAGGCTCGTAGGCAGATAACCCAGCCCAAGAAGCCGAAGACTACAATCACAGAAAAGTGGTCCTACAAGGATTGGAAGCTGAAATAACGGTCTCGTCCTCTTTACTGCAATGCGTGATATTTAGATCATCGTGCTAGCTTCATCTTGGGCACCATAGAAACAAATTCAAAGTTGTCATATCCATTCTGTCAGCTATGTCGATTTCGAAATATATCCCCTATCCCCCCAGTCCTTGAAGGCGCAGCATTACCTATTCCCGAGCAATCCTTCATATTGTACTTCATTTACTTTCTCGATGCTATTCATATGATCAGACCTTGAATTGCAAGCATTGCATATTATCGATTGCCATCTTCATCTCACTCTATTATATCAATTTCCAGTCTTCCTAACAACCTCAATAAAATCACACTAGGTATCAAAACCAACATACACGTCCCTCTCATGTAGATAGCTTTCCCCCTCTCCACCCTCAACAGTAGCCTGCTGAGTCGCCCGTCCCAAGTTCACGCCTCTATTGTCTCCTAAGCGCATAAAATTCTGTAAGCTGTCTCGGCTTCGGTGCATAATAGCCCCCCGTAGGCTCCCTAACCGCACCCTCCCTTCTCTCCTTCATCTCCCGCACAAAAAGATCGTACCTCGTACCACTCTTCGCCCTCACGCCTTGGTTCCGCATACTGAACGTACTCGTCTCCCCTTCCTCGGCTTGCGGATCCGCAAACGGGTCCTGATCCGTCTGTAGCGTCCGGCCACGTGAAATTATTTGTCCTGGTGGAAGACTATGGGAGCGGGGACCTGGAGATGGTGTTGAGTGAACAAGTCTCCTTCCAGTGATGCGGTCCCGGCCAACGGCTTCTCGTGCTTCGGCTAGGAAGTCTGAGGATCCGCGGGGAGAAGCTGAAGGACGTGCCGGGGATCGTGGTCTAAAGGCTGTGGCCGTCGTTGTGGTAGGAGGCGCCGGAGCCGGGTTGTGGTTTGGGTGGTGCGGGTTTATGTAGGGATTCTTTTGACTGTTAGGCTGGGAGGTGTGGAATACTTTTTTGAGAGTGTGTTTGAGGGAATCCATTGGCATGAAGAAAAGAGACTTAGAGTTGGACGACAGCTTGATGGTCCTAGATTGATAGGTCGATGAGCTAGTGCAAGGTAACAAATTCGGCGGTCTATGTGTAGATATGAGGGTTTATCGGACCCGTTTGATTCTACAGTGTTGGCGTCAAGATTGCCGTAGGGAATGGAACGATATTAAGATAAGAAATATCGATGCGAAGAGAATAGCCAGAGAAATGGTTCGAAACCTTCAAAGTAGAAATGGACCAAGAGTTTTCAGTACCTGAGGGAAACACGTTAATCTAGCAGACACACCTCTTTCAATCTCGCTACACGGTTCCTCTTCTTGCCCTGGAAGTTCGTACCAACACCTATTCTCCGTGTCACACCCCTTACCCTAAATTATATCTTAATCACAAGAACAAGGAGTGATACCATAGAGTGATCTTCAATGTCACTCTGTTGCTACCCCTTGAACTGTGACGCCGGCAGGTTGGCCTCACCGGTCGTTGAAGGGTAGCGAAAGGATATTATGCCATTGTTGCGCGAGCTAACATATAAATTTAAAAGGAGCTAGGCCATCCTTGTCCCGTACGACATCCACTTTAGGAACGGCCTAACCCTAGCGAAAGGGTCGCTGCCCGTGCACGCGGAAGCTAGAACAGTATGCGGCAACATAGGGGCACTGATGATATAGTACCTCGATGGCAGGGACTTCGAAGCCTCCGGCCAATTTTAGGGCGGTTAAGATGGAAAGATGTAGATAAATCGTAGCCTAGTACTAGAAGAGCATGTATATACTGTGCACTATGCTTAATTTGACACTGGCTATAGATCTATAGCCAAACTTACTTCAATCATAGCATCACAGATTTCAGTTCAGGGCGTTGAACGTGAGTTTCCAGGTATTATTTGCACAAAAGCATCTATCTGCAAAAGCCGAGTGGCTTTCCATGAATCCCTTCGTTTCATGCTCAAAGTCCAGTCCATAACTCTTCGTGAAACACAGTCTAGCTCGCTAGAGAGTGAAGAAGGTAGAGTGGAACGACCCATTGACAGACAGGTATCCGAAGCACTCGAAGTAGATGTAGACTACAAAGTAAGGAAGTCGAAAGAAGGCACATGCAAACGCCCGCGGGCGCATATTGCTCGCCTTCCAGAAATAAGATGCGGAACAGCAACACACATGTGTGTATGATCGTATATTCCCACCCGAAGATGACTCAGACTCCGGGTGCCGAGTCGCGCAATGAAAAAAGCCGTAGAGAAAAGCAGTCACCAAAATGGAAACGACCGCATAGACAGTTGGGAAGAAATGGTACAATAAAGCCGAGGCAGATGAGGTGGGCGGGCTGAGAGTTGAATCGCAATAAAAACGTTCTATCCAAGTCTGTTGCACGTGCTGACCGAAAATCCTCGTCAAACGCTTCGGTGCAAAAGACCCTAGGATCAAGGCGAAAGACATAAACTACCATCGCAAAGACCCGCTAGAAAGTTGTCAAGTAGATGCAACATGTCTCAACTGAATCAGTGAACCGGAGCTGCGCGCCTCACCCAGGAGTTGTTATGTGAAGGTGCGGATCGATTGTTTGACCACCCATTGCCGCCACTAGATGGACGGGAGGCGTTGTTCGAGTTTAGGCCTGGGCCTTGGCCTTGATACGATGACGACTTGCGTAGACGTTGGTTCTGGCCGCTTCCAGACGCGCCATTCGTGGGAGTAAAGTTGCGCTTGGATTTGGGGCCAAATCCCTTTCGTCCACGCTTCCTCGGGATGGATTTCGTGATAGGGTCTCTCATATTGGTCAATCGAACGACTACATCGATGCAGTCGGCATCGTAGTCGAGCATGTGGAGGGCCGGCTTCGATGTGATTTCCAAAGACCGATGGTGCCTAGAAGTTGGGCGAGAACTAGGAAAGCCAATTGGTGGTTCGTTAGCAGCAAGATGAGGAACTTTGGAGAGCTTCACAATTGGCAGGGAGCCAAATTCACGCTCCTCGAGAAGAACCTCTTCGGCCCTTACTCGCGTAACAATATCATTGCTATCATCATCGGCAAACGACTTTCGTAGAACGGAATTTGGCAAAGAGACCGTAGCAGACGCCTTGTTCTCACGAACATCGAGGGGGGCCTTGGAAGAAGCGGCTACCGCAAGCGAGCCTAGCTTCGCATGGACCGGCGGCTGTATGGGAGAAGGGCCTTTGGCTGGAACAGGGGCAATTGCCGGAGATGACTTTTCAAGAAGGCTATTGAACCTTGCTTGCCATTCAGGGTCGAGGGCAAGGGGTCGTGCACCGAGACCTAGCCGGACACGTGACGGCATGCTAACGGGGGCTTCCGCAGGTACGACCGAGTCGGCAGCGGCTGGAGGAAGTCGTACACGAGGCGATGGCTTAGGCATCTTCACGACGGGATGATGAGAATCCCCTGTGAATGCCGGATGAGACTCTGTCTCTGGTGGGGGTGGCGAATCAGACAAACTCGATGCAGTTGACGATGGTTGTGTCGCCTCTGATGTCCTTGGGAAGAAGCGTGATGACCGTCCGGTCTGACCTGGTGGTTGAAGATGTGTACCCTGGGCAGCCGTGGCTTGGAATGAGGAGCCTTCATTGACATGAGTGTTGGAGCCTACGGCCTTGACCGCATCGTCCTTCGTCTTGATATCCACGATAGGAGTAGATTGTGAGATATCGGAATTGATGTTGCCATTGAGCAAAGCGGCATTGCCGCCAACCTTCTGGTGCACCGTCTTCTGCGACTTGCCCTGCTTGTCAGTGTAGGTCTCTCGGAACTCGGGGCGATAAGTCTGGCCACTAAAACGCTCAAGGTCCTCATTTGCTTTCGCGATCATGGCATGATCATCGCGGCGAATAGCAGCGGTAAAGTGACCCCAACTTGGCTTTTCGGTTGGTGGGGCGATGGGTCTAGGTGGGTGGATATTGCTAGAAGGCGCGGGTGCCATGGTAGGCGGCTGAGGTGGAAGAGCTTCCGGTTGAGCGTATATTGTTTGCTGGACGAAAGGTTGATTCGGGGTGACCGTAGGCTGAGAAGGTGGTGGTTTGTGGGAAGTGTGTGACCCAATTGCAGGGGGTTGGCCGGATGGCGCTTGCGAAGGAAGCGGTGGAGCAGTCGGGCGAGGCTGGCCGCGATTGTACCCGGAGTCAAATGTGCCGTTTCCAAGTGCTCTGTCCTTTGTCTGCGGGGGTCCCCAGACAGTAGACGACCAAGGTCGAGACTGCTGTGAGATGGAGTTGCTCCAAGCACCTGGGGTGGTCTTGAGTCCTTGTGTACCGGCGCGAGGCTCGACTTCCGGTTGCTGTTGCTGCGTTTGCGAAGTTTCCAACAGAGGCTTTTTGATCGTGGCGCCGCGATCAAGGTTGCTCAAAGGCTGAGCATGAGCCTGGGTGAATGTGGATCTAGGTTTCGGCTGAACCTCGGCTTGGGCTTTCACCGGCGAGGGGGTTGGCCTCACAACGGGCTCTGCTGCCTTCGAAAACTTGGAGGCTGGGGCCTCAGAATGATAGTGTTTCTTCACTGGCTGTGGTTGGTGGACCTTCATCATCCCATACTGCGCAACCTCACCCTCGGACGTAGGCATAGGCGGCTTGGGCGGTGAATGTACGGACGCCGGAACAGGGACTGTCTTTTCCTTCTGCGGAGACCTTTCCACTGGTCGCGACGGCGATGGATCATTGGATTTTGGCTTCGAGTCGTCCACCAGACCTAAGGTTTGTAACTTCTTGCGGAGGCGCTCCTTCCTCTCAGCTTCTTCCTTCTCTTCTCGCTCTCTCTCCTTCTGCTTCGCGAGTCTAGCGCGTTCTAGCTTCTCACGCATGAGACGGTTCTGCACCTCCACTGCACTCTCTATCGGAGTTGGAGCACCAGGCGTTGCAGCATCTTGGTGGCCCGACGATGCTACAGAGCCATATGGGGATGCGGGTTGAACCTGCGCAAGATTTGGAGACGACCTTTGTGTCCACGAATGAAGCTGCTCGGGTACTATGTGAAATCCGTCAGGATGTATTGCCTTGGCGAAGGCTTGTCGAGGGGTCCCCGGAGTTGCACCATCAGAGCCGTTGACCGAATGTGATTCCCTTCGCTGTATGTTAAGTGGTAGAGGGATATCCGGACCTCGTCGATCAAAGGATAGTCGTCGACCACTACCGCCGCTAACATTCGATGAATTCCTTCTCCTTCCCCAAGCTGGTCCATCTACGCTTGTTCGTGATGTTTGAAATGCTGCTGATGGCTCGGCTGGACCATCTTGAGAAGGCCGCTGCAAAACAGATGGTTGCTGCCGGAAATTGTCACGCACAGATCCTCGGCGCGTTTCATGCACTGGCTCGTAACGACCGCTGTGAGAATTAAATAACTCTCGGTTTCCGCGATCATCTCGCCACGATCTGTTAAAATCGTCGGGTGCGATTTCCTTAGCAGGCGTACCTGCCGGAGGCAGAGACTCGTATCCCTGTAAATCTCTCATGCCATATCGGGCTGGAGATGGGTGCTGTACCGGAGGTTGTATAGGAGACACCTTGTCTACAGGTGGTAACGTAGCCCATGGCGACTTGACGGGTGCTTGAACCGATGGTTTAGCAACCAACGTGGGCTTATCCTGCTGACCTTTAGCAACCAGACCGGTCTTACCAGACCCAGCTTGCAAATGGGCTCCTGGTTTTAGAATAGTCTTAGTCCCGGTCGTGGAGCTAGGCCGTTGGGAGCTCGTCGCCGGGGTAGATGGAGGTCTCGAGATTTCCACGGGGGCTTCTTTTATTGTGGGTTTGCTAGGCTCCGGGGGTGGTGGTTGATTCTCTATCGCTGCAACCGTTGACTTTGTACCGTCCATCCATTGCACAGTTTCCGGGGCCCAATCATCCTCGTCATCTTCTATATCTGCCCATTTTGCCTCCTTGCCAGCCTCATCTGCCTGTAAACGAGTAGCGAGGTGAATACCGTACTGCTGTTTAAGTTCTTCATCCGTGAATTGCTTAGGTGGCGGTGGAGGGACGGGTTGGTTCTTGTTCCAAACTTTGCTAGCATCAGGTCCTGACCCTGTCCCGTTCATCTTCGAGAGTGAGGAACGTGTTGTGTTACCGATCCCGGTGCCCGACTTAGCAACTAGTCTAGGCCTTGCGGTTTGTTGCGCGGATGCGCTCGTCTGGCTAGTTGAAACGGTCTTCTCACCAGGTCGTGCGGGCGGTGTTGAAACGGCCGATTTCGCGAGAAAGTTCTTGGTCACAGAGACCGATTTGAAAGACGTTGGCTTCTTCAGAGAGTTCGACCGCAGATGACCCCCGTTCCTCTCCTTTGCCGGGTCTACACTTCCTGGTCGACTAATATCAGTATCAGAACCACCGCTAACATCGCCAAGAGCGTGATGAGAAGATATATCCTCCGACGCAGAGTGGTCGGCTGTGTCTCCATTTACAAGCTGCTCTTTCGTGTCCTTTGCCACAATATCGGGTTGCTTCAGATCTCTAGATCGCGTTACGGAATCCTATGAAATTAGCACGCGGTTATCGCTCCCCGTCAACCTTGGCTTACGGTTGACAACTCTCCACCACCCTTGTTCGCCGCTCCTGCATCATCAACTTGGGCTGTATCCGTACTCGTAGCATTCGTAGAAGTAGTAAGAAGTGCTTCTGTGGGCTTGCGATTCGCGTTGGTTGGCCCCGAGGGCGCGTCGCCGTCGCCGGCGAAATGGTTGGTAGTCGTTGCAGGGTCGTCGATGGGCGACGGGCCACCCATCGACTGTGCTTGCTTTACCACATCGTGGGTGCTCTGCTCTGCCATAACAATTTTCGTATCTGCATCGGTAGCAACACGGCCTTTGTCAGAATGGTCCTCTTTATCTCTATGGGTGGACGACATGGGTAAAGGTGACGGCAGCCGGGAGCGACCGAAACTCCATGTAAGGTGCGGAACGTAGGAAATGCGGAATAGCTACCTATCGTCAGGTATTACAAGTCGCCACGAGGGAGGGAGTAGGCGCTTCCGCAGAAACGTCGACTGCAGGCTCTACGAGCTTGCGCGGCGTCGGCGGACGTTCGGGGGCGTGGCTATTCGCTCGACTCGCTCGCGGAACCTGAAAATGGCTTTAAAATGGCAGTCTCGGCAACTACAGAACGACTGTCGTGTGGTGCGGGGATGGAGGGAGAAAGAGGCCTTCGGGTTTATGGCCGGTGGTGACGACGATGGTTGTTTGAGTAGGAGGTTGTGAACAGCGAGTCGAATGATTCGCGATGCGACTGGCCAAAAGAATCTTGGCGCCACTTCTTTGAAGCTGAGGTCGCTCCGCAACGTCTGCACGCCACGCTTGTACTAGATGTAGTGTTTCACCGTCCTGAATGGTAATGGTGCTTGAAACAGTGGTGAAAGTTAGACTAGGCCTGCATCAAATTGTAGAAGACAGAATTCCGCACTGTTTACACAGCGGAGCTTCCCGCAGTACCTTGCTCGAATAGTCGGTATATATATGGCGTTTCACAGCATGGTCATCTCATTTTCGCACTGCAGCTTCATCTTCCAGCTCGCATTTTCCGGGCATCTGTAGGAGGATGTGGAGACTTTCAACCGTCTGCTCTATCCGGCCGCACACACGCCCGTGGTGCATATCTCACAAAGGTGGCTTGCGGCAGAAGAGGAGTTTCAATACGCTAGTCTGAACCTCGTTTGAATGCTACTACACTCTATATTTACACATGTCACCTTTTCCACTTAATATTGCCAGTGACCAACGCCCCGAATCCGGTTAATGAGCATTGTTCTTGTGGTGACCTAAAGAGTATGAGTCATTAATTTAAGCGAACGTGACTGCATTCACTTACGGAGGTGGAAGTAGTAGTTCTGCGCATAGCCGAGGAGGATAAGGGCACCAATAGCATGGATAAGGGCTAAGTATACATCCGTTAGTATTTGCGATCCCAAAGGAGATGTAGCTTCTCCTATGTGCACTTACGCATGGCGGAAGGCTTATTGCCAAAGTATCGGTTCTGGTATCGTTGCATCAATCCTTTCGGCTGCGGTGCGGGAGCTGGGCCCCGAGGGAGCTTCTCGTAGAAGCTCACAACCTTCTGCATGCGAACAGCATTGGGAGACGATCCAATGGCCTTCATGTCAAGTCAGCAATTGTTCCATTATTGCAATATGTCAAATTCAAATGTAAGCATGTGGGAAATGTATGTGCCGAAAGTTTTGCGGTCGACCGAGCATGCGAGATCGTCCAGGGAAGCATCGGGGCATGGACGGCGGAACAAGCAAGGTCTTACATTCGGCGAAGAAATCTAAATGCAACGGTCAGTACGTCCCGGAAGGCATGCAGAGTGTAAACGGAGGTATACCTTGGGGGGGATCAGGGTCGAAAGACCGCGCTTGGATACGAAGCTCATCTCGTCGGCTATGGCTCAATCAGCATCAATTGAATCATTCTAACTGGTCTGCTTCAATCCAAATGACATACCTAGGCTGGCAAGATGGGTGGAGGGGAGATGAGCGGGGATATAGGTTGAGAGAAGAAGTCGTTAGAGTTGCGGTTCGCGATTGCAGAAGTGGATGACTAAGAGGCCCGAGCCAACCTAAACCCCATCTCATCACCAAACTTCACAGCTTCCGAAGCTTTACGACTCGAATCCAGCTCCGCCACCAACCATGCCCGCTTTGCCTCGGTCAATTGGCTCGCGGATAATTGCTGTCACTGCACGACCAGCTGTAAACAGACCTATCGCGCTTAAATACCGTCCGTACGCCGTCAACGCCAATAACTCAGCCGAGCTTAAGAGCAAGACGAGTGCCGCAGATTCGCCAGCTGAGAGACCCGATTCTGCAGTGTCAGACCGAGAGCAAGGCCCAGTGGAGGGAAATGTGAGGCACCAGCCCGACTACAATGTTGCTGTGGACTACCGAACTTCGTACGTTAGGAACAATTGGGGGGTAGCACTCAACTTTGGTTCTAACTCGGTTTCAGGACCTTCTCCCCAATCCCAAAGCGTGTCATGGATGGGAGCGAACCTGGTGACTCAGTTCCAGCAGCCGTCCTCTCCGGTGCTCCTGTTGACCTTCAGGCACGCACTGTGCGGTATGGATTGCCCCGCGTAATGAGCCCATTTGCGTAGCTATTGACTCTTACAATAGAATCTATCGACCGACCAAGACCGCAACACAATCCGGCGACTGGCATTCGCACTTCTGGCTACTGGATTGGGATGTCCTTCCCAAAGGACACCGATGGGAGAATCCGTTGATGGGTTGGCAGTCATCGGGCGATTTCATGAACGGCGTAAGAATCCAGTTCAAGTCGAAGGAGGACGCAATCAACTTTGCGAATAAGCAAGGGTACGAGTACTTCGTGCAGGAACCAAATGAGCGGAAGTTCGTCCCCAAGGCCTACGCAAATAACTTCACACACAGCCCCAAGAAGCTCAAGCTTATCAGGACCAAATAGATCAACAGGTGCCGTTAGTTGATCTCCAAGTTTCAAGGATCAATTGTATATATAAGGCTTGAGTGGACTTTCATTGGTCATCATACGATGTTCTCTTTTCAGGCCGTGACAAGAATGCTTTCCCGTGACGTCAATGTCTTTAGAAGATATCTTAATGTTTGACACTTGTGGCAGCGTTTGTGAAATAACAGTGTCATGTTTTTCCCCCTCCCCCTAGCCATGTGTGGGCGTATATAGCTCGCACTAGTCGCAGCTCTCTTTCCTCGCTCCTACAACTCCAGTGCACTTGCCTTCTCCAAATCCACATTTGTATATTTGCTTGCTTCTCCTCCCTTCACTTTCTTTCACCATTACCAGTGTAGCATGGTGGTCTACGGAAATAGTGAAATGCTCATTAAAATGAGCCCATACTTCCCAAGTCGCTTTCTCCCATCCGCTACCGCGATTACAGTCACTTCTTAATTTCGACCGCACTCTTTCACCTCAACACTCAGGCGCCCGCCAGCCACAGAGTTACTTAACTCCAAGTCCCCCTACTAATCCTTCCTTTCTTCCACACTCTTCACAACTTCTTAGATTCTAGCCCCGTCCACTTCAAGCCCTCGTCAACTGTTTGTTTTGATGCCCTATTGGCGTCTAGAAAGAGCTAACAAATGTAGACACAAACTAACAATACTAGCCAGCATGCCGCGCGGCGGCTACGACATGTCCTCTGACGCGCTTGGCATTATCTTTGAGAAGATTGCTGTGAGTCATTTATTCCGGCTCCCGCCATTTATCTAGGAGCAGTTCGATCATGACAAGCAATCATTAACCCGGCATAGCGCGACAAAGAGCAGCAAGCCAAGGAAGAGAAGGCTTTGGCTGAGGAGGCCATGACCGACGGCCAGGTACGAATAGTCATGTCCTATGGAAATTTCCTTATATTCATATCTAATGCAGATTCTGGGGAAACGCCCAGCTCAAGGCGGTGACGCGCCGGTCAAGAAGTCCAAGAACTACGACTACGGTCGCGGCTGGGGGAATATTCCCGAGCGAAAGTATAAGTCCCTCGCGCCCAAGCCAAACTCCACCAACGACCAACGACCTTCCAGCTCCTGAGTGTGGCCTTTGTCCATCACCAGATATTCTATCCACTGATTACCACCAATTGGTCGCTTTCCAAAGATACCCCTTGTTTTCCAGATCACCTACCAACTACGCCTTCCAAGGAACCATCCAAGTAAGTATATACATACAGATACCTATAAACAGTACAGACTAATCCTTAACTAGTTGGGAGCAAACTTCTGACTTGATAAGAGGCGGGGACGGCCTGATCTTTGAAGATACAGGCTTATTTGTGTTGCTCGCAGCTCATTCATAGTGGACATGATTTTCCCTGAAAATGAAAAGCGTTTATTTTGGCGTGTGGCTAGAACAACCGAAACTTCGCTAGACAGAATGAAGATGAATTAAAACCACAAACAAGAAAACCAAAAAAATTGGGCGCATGACAATTAGGAACCCACGTTTCGAATCATATCCACAAGAGGCTGGTAGAATTTCTGGGCGAGCTTCTCGTTGCCGCTCGCGTTGGGGTGCTCGCCGTCAGAAGTATCCTTCTTGACGTCGAAGCCAGTGTAGCTGTCGACGATGAGGATTGGCGAGAGGGGCGTCGACTTTGTCATGACCCATTCGCTCATGTTGCCGTTTAGATCGACGATGCCTTGGACAGCTTGTTTGCTGAATCTCGAGGGATCGAGGGGAATGAGTTTGGAGAACTATAACACATTAAGCCTCTTCTCACAAAGAAATTCGGAAATATACATACGATGATGCCCATGTTAACTTTGCTCGCCCTCATCTCATCCACAAGCGTACTGTACGCTCTGAGGATATCCCACGGCTTGATGCCGCCCAGGACATCGTTGGTGCCGACGTGCACCATGACGATATCAGGTTTCGCAGCCTTGAGCCAGACGGTCAGGTTGCCCTTCTGCGCGTACTCGGTCGCCCTAGCGCCCGCATGACCCTCGTTCTCGCCATCGTACTTAAAACCACAGTCTGGGGACGGGTTGGAGCCTACGAAATCGGTATTCTTGATGCCGGCGGCTTGCAGCTTTTGCCAGAGGATGGCGCGCCAGCAGCCCTAGGGTGTGTACTATTAGCGGTATGTTAGGGAGTCGGGCAGGAAAGGAGGGTGCAAGGGCATGGCATTCTGATGGGATTGGAATGAACGGGGGGG
>ML986603.1:204558-381015 GCA_010094045.1 Lojkania enalia
CTACGAGCAACTGTACCGTTATTGTGTTTTTGTGTATAACTATTGTCTGGAGCCTGACATTTCTAGGCCTAAATTGAAAGTAATTAAGAGCTCTGGGCAGTACCCCATTAGTTACATTTAATATCAGCATCGCAATATGACTATGTAGCGCCAACGACTAAGAGACGGCATTCTAACTATATGATGTTCATGCCAAAAAGCCGCCGACGCGGAACATATGCTCTTACAACTTTCCTTTCCTAGCTTAGGATGATGATCTGCTTTGTAGTACAATTCCAACCTAATTACAGAGCGGCCCAACAGTCAGGATGCTCCAGTCTATTTGATGTAAGTTGAGAAAATTGTGCACATCCCTTGAGAGAGAAGTTCCTCCGAGATGATTTTAGGGGTATAAAGAAAGAGCAAAAGGCCGTCCGATAGATCGAATAAATACCCTGATGCCTCAGTTTGCTGGACTGGCCCAATATCCGGCCTTTAGCTTTTGATTCTCCAGTGTATTAGACACGACGATTTGCATCGGTATCGTGGCTGGGAAATTCATCAAATTCATCAGTGCCATCACCAGTGACGCTGCCACGGGGAGAGACTCTAGAACCCATGACTGAGTAGAAGTATCCTTCAGCGGCGTAGTCATCGAAACCCTGGTGAAACGAATTCCCTTCGTGTCGGTAGCCGCTCAAGGTTGAGGCTAAGCGGATAGTAACTCCATCGCGGGGATCTAGGCTCATGACTCCATCCGGAAACATGTCATCGTTCTCTTTGTCATCGTCGTTGAATTTAGTAGGTGATGACGCTGAAGCTTCCGCAGCTAGCTGAGCCTCCAATGTCTCCTCGTAGATAACGAATGGTTGACCAGGAATAGGTATCTCAGACACGGCATCTTCGTCCTTCATCCGTATCATAGGAGACTCTCCATGCTGAACATCAGGCATTGCAGAGATCTCAGATCCACAATCTTCAGTATCGCTAAGCTCAATCATGTATCCATTCTCGTCATACACTTCTCCCTGCATGTCACTACTCTCCTCCAAGCTGATCTTCCTACGCTTGGGCTCCGGCAATTCTATGTCACTGAAATCCACCAATTCCTCCAACTCGGTGTCTTGCGGATGGATGTTAGTGTTGTACATGGCCTCTCGGTTGGCCTGACGGGACGTTCGTCTTACAGCGCGCGATGGAGCAGGGGATTTGTTCTTTTCACCCCTGGTGCCCGCATCGGCGTTTTCCTCCACCTCGGTATCGGATTCGGTATGGTTATCATTGTCGAAGCTCGAAGCTAGACCGTCGGATATGTTTACTTCCTCCTCATACCTAGACTTGCGTTTGGCAGCTCGCAAGGGTGAGATAACCTCATCCATCGGGTGATACCTTTGGTCGTAGCACAGTTCGTTCTTCTGAGTGCGTTTAGCTTACGCCCTAGTCCTGTAGGAGGACCTGGTTAGTGATGAGGTTGGCAGAGTCTCCTTGGGCGCAGAAGAATCGACCTCGTCGCCCAATGGTACAATGACGTTTTTTAAGTTGAGGCCTTCCAGAATGGAAGATTTCTTCCTCTCTTTCAGCGTGAATCGCTCGGCCTCGGTCAGTATCCGGGTACATTGTAGAACCTATAGAGGTAACCCACATGTATAGTCCTCCCCTTGCCTTCCACTCTACCGTCGTATTTTGCCCTGAAAGGTCGTTTCGGGGTTGCCGATAGGCCGTTTTCCGTGCTCTCCGGACCACTTCGGCGACTTGGATGGCGTAATACGGTCAGGGCCTTGCAAGCCCGTTGGAATTCAAAGCATGGATCGCGTACTCGCGAGCATGAACACGTACCTTAATGCTGTTGCCCTCGATGACGGGGACGGTGCCGAAACCTTCGTCAGAGTTGTAGCCGCGAAGTGTAGGCGGCATGCTTGAGATATAACGGTGATTTGCTCTACTAAGTTAGCCCAAAAACTCTATCGAAGAGTGAAAGAGCTGGCAGCCTGAGAGTGAAGACAGTGAAAGTTCTTGGCTAACGTGAGTGACTTCAGGTGAAAGGGAAAGAACGCGCTCAGCGTGATTTTGCTTGCACACGCGCCCACGTGCTAGATCACGGGGCTCGAATCTCTGAATAGGAGCGGCTGCACACCAAACAAGCTCGCAACAAAAATATAATATTGCTGTATGGAAGTACATCTGTCCGAAAGGGATGGGGAAAGGAAGGGAGGGCTTAAGCTAAGTCCTATCACCTTCTTGTCTCAACTATAAGACAGCTGCCGGAATTTCCTATATAACAGTGCTATCAAAGAAAGCCAAACGAAGAATGAGGCGTTCTCGGAATAAGAAATCGCTAAATCTCCAGGGCTTACTTTGATACATGTCTAAGAGCTAGCTAGTGCCAGATTGAGCAGACAACGACGCCTTCACCTGAGCCTGATAAAATGGACGAAAGGCACTAGCATCATGAACGCTGGAGTGCGAGAAGTATGTAGGTCTTGACAAGAATCACAGGCAGATGATGCAGTATACGTGATAGAAAATTTTGAAGTAACTAAAGAGATGATTGATATCAAACGAAAGTAATTACAATCAATGTAGTAGTGATCGGCCGTGAGGACGAAATTGCTCTCGGCAAGAAATTCAAGACGACGCCCAATTTTTCAACAAGTTCTCCCTAAAGTTTCAGTAGTGCCAAGTGGGTATGTAGAAGACCTAGTATGTTCTAAATGCAGGAATACCCATGGGATAACCTAGACAAGTGATGCAATATCGTATTCATAATTGTGCGTAAGGTCATCCTGTCAACTCCTTATCCTTCCTGTGAATATGCAACAAGAAACGCCAGTCGTAAAGGGGCTAATGATATTTCGCTTAAACGCAGATACAGTAACCGAAATGTGAAAAGAGATGGTACATTATGCACGAGAGGTTAGCCGTATAGGTGGCATGACAAAGTCTTCTTCCTCTGAGTTATCGTCGATCTCGATGTCGACTGCCTTTGCTGTGGTAAGTGCAGCCGAGACTGTTGGTCGAATGATAGCTACTGTCGGGTTCGCTTCCACAGTCGTCGATGGTGACAAGTTGATATTTGACTCCTCCTTAGCTGCTTCTCTCTCTCTTCGGGCAACGCGTTTGGCGACCTCCTTACTTGCAGTCTCTAACGTTTCCTCAAAATGTTTTCCAACAGTATCTAGTTGAGCCTTGCATTCCCCATCGCGGAGCGATTGGTGGGCAGCCTTTTCGCAAAGAACTTGCGCTAACTCCAACGACTTGTCGGTAGTGTCAAACAGTTCCGTGGGTGAAGTGGTGACATTAGACAGCGTACCACCATTCCGCATTGCACCTCGCATCCGCATTGACGATATGCCAACTCGGCGTCGGTACCCAATTTTGGCCATGACATCGTCGTCGTCTCCTTCCGAGTCGTCATCGGACCCTACGAGATCTACCATAGCCTCTAATTTGGCAGCCATCTTACCCTTTCGAAGCATGTTGCGGGCAGTACCAATATTCCGAACAAGGGTTTCAAAAGCTTTCTGTATTTCACCGTCGTACTGGACAATGATCATGGTCCGGGATCGATATTTGATGGGACCCGATGTTTGGCCCGACAAAACAGATGGCGTCTTCCGTTTACGGGTGATGACAGGGCTTTGCTGCGCTGGCGTAGAGGTGCCCCGGACTTCCATAATGGCATCCAAATCTCGTATTGACTCAACGGAGCCTGTCTTGCGCTTCAACGGAGGGTATCGGTTAACGGGGACCTTGGCTATTTCGCTCCGCATCTGTGCAATCTTCTCTTCGACATGGGCGAGCTGCTTCAACCACGACGGAATGTTATCGCTTAGAAAAGCGAATGCTTTGTCGGTGTCGGACATTATCACGAAGGCGGGCGGCGTGGGCCGGCGAAGTGTGGATGTTGGGGTTCGGATCGGAAGCGGGCCGTTGGGTGACACAACGGATGTGGTGGAGATACTGCAGTTGACGGTTGACAAGTGGTTAGGGGCTGGCAGTCGTAGCGGGTCCTCAGGTGGTTGAAAACGTCGACAGTAATTGTGTACAGAGGGGAGCAGACCACAGAGAAGAAGAGCGCGCCGAGTGATTTGATTGCTTTAAGAGAGGCGGCTGGTGGGCAGGGGTGCGGTTTTGTACGAGATGGGATCAACAGACTGGGGCTCTTGAGCTCACATCCAGCTGCCGGTATGCAGGATATTCAGAGCACAAACTCGCAGCGCATCATGGGAGGGACGTAGAAGAGCGAGTAGGGTGAAGTAGGTGCAAGGAATGGTTGTCAGAGGAATGGGGGGGAGTGGAGGGTTTGTTTGCTAGGGGACCAGAGCACCATTA
This sequence comes from Lojkania enalia, assembly GCA_010094045.1. Classification (NCBI taxonomy): domain Eukaryota; kingdom Fungi; phylum Ascomycota; class Dothideomycetes; order Pleosporales; genus Lojkania; species Lojkania enalia. Next base: position 208,870 of record ML986603.1, read on the forward strand.
GGCTTGTCTCTGGGGGAGGAGGTCTGGCTGATTGGGCCACCTTGGCATCCGCGGTCGCCTTCGCTTTATTGAGCGTGAGCTGCCGGGCCTTCCCAGCTGCATTACTGCCCCCCCCATTTCTGAGCCGGCGGCGGGCGGCGGGCGGCGTGCGGGAGTAAGCTCCACGGACCTCACAAGCGGGCATAACCATGCCAGCCGAGCGTTGCGACAGAAAACGACGCGAATGCGAACGGGGACGAGGAGGAGCCCTGCGCCCAGCCGCGCTTGTGGTGTGAAACGATCTGGCTCGTCCATATCCAAGTCATTTCTTGGGGGGAAATCTCAAATCCTAATCACCAGCGTACGTAGCACAGGCACACACGCATCATGGGATGGGTCAACGTCAACGCGCTGGCTGTTGATTGATTGCGGACGAGCAGGCCGGACAGCGGCGGATCTGCCGGATTGTGGAAGGGAATGGGAAGAGCCAGAGACCAGCCAGACCAGCCAGACCAGCCAGACCAGCCAGACCAGCCAGACCAGCCAGACCAGCCAGACCACACCAGCGGCGGCGACGCGGGAGGGGAGTGCCGCACTCTTCTCGCGCGGATGCAGGCCAATCAAACGACGCGAGCCAACCCCAAGCCGGGCCTCCGACCTGCCTCTCCGCATCAGCCTGCATGGCCGCTCTGGTCGCTCTGGTGGCCCTGGTGGCCCTGGTGGCCCTGGCGCCAATCCCGCTCCTCTCTGCTTGCCCGACCAGGTGCCTGAGTCCTGGCACATATTCACTGACGGGGCGGGGTGGCTTCACACCGCAAGACTGCAGCATGCGTCCAAGACGCTTCCGGATGAAGCGCTGCCACCTGACCCGCCCGACTTGCCGCAAGGTCGGACACATTGACAGGACCCGTCCATATTCTTTTCGCCTGCTCCTGTGTGCCCATCGCGCCAGGGTGCTCCCATGAGCTTTAATCAATAGACTCAGATCAGCCCCTTTACGGTTTCAACCAGACCATGCGCTTGTCCCTGCTAGGGTTGTAAAAAATAAATGCTTCACCTCCAAAAGTGACGAAACACATCGTGGGCAAGGGTGTCCTCATGGGCGCTCATTTCGGAGTTTGCCGTACACGATAAAAGCAACCGGCCTGTTGAGATCTTCAGAACTACGTATTAGCATGAATACTGGTCAGCTACCATCCAGGCTGTAGCTGCTACTCGAGAACGATACCCTATCATCGTCGTATCGCGACGAGGAAACAAGACATCTCTAGGCCCCCCAAAAAGACATTATTAGAGATCTGCTATATGCTGGTTCACCATGCTCAAAACACAGCTTTGCGGTTGTAAAAGGTATCACGCGGCTGAGACGCGTCAGAGATCGGCTCTCGCTAGTTTGAAAGATTAACAAATCTTATGGTCGCATAAAACACAGAGATGAGTCCCAATTCATCCAGAGCTCCACGCTCAGGTCAAATTGATGGTGTCGTTGCGGGAGGTAACCACATTCTGCCAAGACGAACTGTCGCGGCACACAAGACTGCCTGAGAATTTCATTGAGTGCGACTCCCAAGGTCCCCAATATATTCCCCAGCTTTGATCATAGTCGAGTTTTCGTCCTCGCCTGTCTGAAGATTGAGGAGCAAAGAACGGCTCTGTAGAGCAAGCAGCACACTTGTGATTTTGATCATTTCAATATTGTCGATGAATGACGACATCACTCCGAATACTCGATTGAAGAGCATCCAGCTCCAACGTCCCCAATTGTTCACGGTTAAAACTAACATTGTTTTGCAACTCACTGTTATAGCATCATTCTACAAAAAATAGCGTCACTCACAGTAATTCGACGCCTCACCCGCTTTCTTCATACCATGCCTGCAACGTCACCGACGGCTTCAGTGCTCCCACCGGCGCGTACGTACTCTTCACGATTTTGGGAGAGGAGTCCTAATGGGAGCAGCATGGAAGTCCCTCTTTCTACAGCACATAGCGAAGATGCCCTCAGCCGAGTTTGTCCTAAGCACCCTCGATGCTACGCCAACCGGGTCTCCGACACCATACGTGCCACGAGCTCGCTTCTGTATTTTCCGCGGGTTCTGGACAGAATTGCCTGAGAATAAGCGCAATGATGCCGAGAGAAACCCACGAGTGTATGAGAGCGATTTGCTTACATTCACCACGGATGTGCGAATGGAGAAGGTTGGCCAGATATTCAGTACCAGCGCAGGACATCCGGAAAGGGCCGAACATACACAAGGCAGTGGAGGCGGAGGCCCTGTAGAAGCTGCTTTTTGGATTAAGGAGACAGGCACACAGTGGAGAGTCAAAGGGCGAGCCTTTGTGATTGCTGACGATATTGAGGGGAGTGAGGAGAGTAGCGGTGTCAGAACCGTCAAAAGTGAGGTTGGTAGAAGGATGAGAATTGTCGATGATGCCAAATTGGAGGAATGGAGCTGGGTTAGGGAGCTAACAGCGAACTTCGGAAACCAATCGCCTGGCATCAAAGGTGCGTTTGCCCTCAAATCACAACGGTTTCCGTTCTCATTCTGTGCCAAGGTTCGTTCAAAGCACCTCCCCCCGGAAGGTCAGTAAAGGAGCCACATGATGAAAAGAACCTCCAACTTGGCGCAAAAGTTAACGATCTTCATGACCCTGTCGCCCGAAAGCACTTCCGTCTTGTCATCATCATCCCGGATGCTGTTGAGCAGACGGATCTAAGCGATCCTGCAAAAGCTCGTCGGTTCAGATATACATTTGATGAGACAACACGACCGAGCAGTGGCTGGAGAATTGAAGAGCTCTGGCCTTGAATAGTTCCAGGGCTAGCCAATAGCTGCGCGGTCTGCATGTTTCTCGTGTGTATCTTTATCTAGGTCCGTGTTCACATGAATTGAGGCTGAATGGTCAGAGCCAGAGCTTGGTACAATGGCCGAATGATTACTTCAAGCCACAATAATATATCATATGAAGACGTTGATCAATCGAGACCTCGGTTTTGCTATGCCGCAGTACGACAGACTTCGCGTGGGAAGGCACATTATGAGATCAACATCATGCATGCAGCTGCGCCTTACCGCACTCTCAGATAAACTTTCTATATTCAAACACCTTTTGACGATATTGAAGTTGGGCGTCTTGTTACGAGTACCTCCCAAGGTGCCAGAGCAGGGCTTCCCAGATTATGTCCTGCCTAAATGGTGCTCTCTGCCCGCTGGCTCGTCTGAGATCCACGAGAATCGCAGGTTCCAAGCTAGATTCAGTGCTGCTGTGCGATAATCTCGATATTGACGCTGCCGTAGACTCGCTTACCATAGCCGCCCAGGACTCAACGCTCCGACAGGTTCGCACATGAAGACAGTGCACAGCTGTGGTCGAGTCGGCGACCTTCATCAAGACAGACCCCTGTTGCTCGCTTCTCGCGAACTGTCGATCATCGGAGTGGCTCCGGCTTTGTATGCAAGTGATCGAATTCATTAGTTCATTTGCCAACCAATTAAACTCCAGCAGTCTCGGCGTTACTCTGAAGGATTCATGAGTCTCAAGCTCGGACGAACAAAGCGTACACTAGTCTTAGAACAGTCAAGTCTTCCATTAGATCGTCAGCAGCCTCGCAACGCGCTTCACCTTTCCAACGTCGAGGTCTTTCTCCCTCACAGTAGCAGTCTCGCGATATTAATCCCCACTGCGACTCATTAGGGGAGATACGCACTCTTTTCATGGTTCATCAAGCAACACAGGCATTGGCACGTCGGCAGCGTCATGCCCTGCAGCTGCTCGTAAGCCGACCGCCCCCATCCTCTAACGTTATCAGAAAGCGGTTAGACTTAGAATATTGGCTCTTGTCCCACGGACCGAGCCTTTCTGCCTAACCTTGATCCGCACATTAGCGACTGGCTTGGCTGAGAATTGCGATTCGAGAGCTGCGCACCCAACATGCGGGCGCGGATGTGTATGGATATTTCCCATCCTCGTGAAATACATAGCAACGTATGTATTCTACGTCGACCTTCTATGATGAGATGCAGACCGTGTAGACGTGCTGCACGGAAGCAAAAACTCTCCTGCCGAAAGGAGTCTAACAGCCTCTCGTGCGTCGCGTGCACATCAACTCATTCCCCCCTCCCCCGGGGCGCCAAATTTCTCTGAAGTGCCGGTTTCTATTCTGGGCGCACAGTTGGTGCAACGTGCTAAACCGCCTTCCCCTTTCGGTGGACCATTTGCGGAGGATTTTCGAAAAGGCGAATGGGGGGGAGGGCGGCCACGTTGTGGTGGGATGTAAGGAACGAGAGTATGTAAGTGGTCAGGCTGAAGATATGGGTGGTCGGGAGGTGTAGAAAACGGTTGCACAAAACGGTTGCCTTTTCGTAGGATCAATGGGCCCAATTGTCAGTTAGATAGCAAGTGGTAATTGCAATTTGTCCGTTAAACGGCCTTCTGTTTGATCGTGGAAGCTGTGCCCGGTTGGTTGGACTTTGGATTGTCCGTCGTGCCTAATTCCTCAATCCTGTCTTTTCCGCGAAATAGCCCTTTGCGTACGCGCACTTCTGCTCGTAGAGGGTTCCTATATTTCCAAGTATGTATTATCATCGTGATGGGCGGCGGAGACACTGGCCGCTCAGACTGGTGACCCACGAGGTATCTCCTCCGCTGCTACGCCTTGTAGCAGGGAGCACACGAGCCTCCAGTCGTCATCCCACCCCAAAACATTCTAAAATCTCATTCATACAGTATTGCGCAAGAACCCCGCGTAGTTCGATCTAGGATGGGTCGCCCTGTGGTTTTGAGACAGGCCCAATCTCCCTGCACTACTAAACATAGGAATCACAAGAACATGGGGGCGCCGCAATCTATCTGGCGGCGGGCGAGTAGGAAAAAATGTATTCACCAAGCGCGCAGAAAACCCATCCCCTCATCCTTCTCACGCGCATCTTATTTGCACGCGTTAGAAAAAAAAAAAGAAGACGTAGATCCTGCATGGCAAACGTTTGAGATACTTCTCTGCATCGATGCGTCTCCAGTTTCAAGTTTCCCCCTGTCCACTCTCCCCTCCCGACCCTGAAGCATCGTAAAAAGGAATTGTCCACGAAGCATCAACCCACCATGACCATTCCCAATCATAGATGTTGGTGGCCCCACATGGGGAATACGAAAGCCCATGAATTTTCGCTCCAATCACCCAACCCCTCCCATCCGGTACAGCCCCCGTACCTGGCGGGGTGCAGTCAATCTTCGTATCCCTACCTATACGCTGCCCGGCGCTCGCCAGCACCAAACCCCAACACACTCCATACAACGTTCCCCATCAGGAAAATGGCTGAAAGCGTAAACAATGTCCGCGCCTACATGGACGCAGCGACAGACACAAACAGACACACGTAACCCAAGTCGCCGACCTGTGCCACCCACCTGTCTACCAGCAACGAGCGGTGCGGCAGAATAGTTTCGCGCGAAAAAAAAAAAAAAAAAAATAAATCTCCCCAACGAAAAATCCGTAATTACTTGCTAATCCCCTTTTTGCAGGAATGCAATGGGCAATGTGTTGTGCAGCATAATGCTGCATGTGCGACGCTAGGCCTTGGCTTGCTTAAGCGCCTGGTGAACGATGATAATGTGCCGGTTGGAGTCGTTGATTCGGACCACTCTGTAGATGAGTGATGCTCGCCAGTAGGAAGTGATTTGCGCGGGAGGCGGTGAGGCTTGTTTTGCTGGGTTGGTTGGGATGTCGGTGAGCGCTAGTTGAGGCGGCGGCGCCTGTCGAGTCTACCTACATACATACAATACATCTAGCTATGTGACTATTGTCGAATAGTAGGCGCGCTTTTAGATTGATGTGCAGTGGGCTGAGCGGATTTTCGCCGGGGTTAGCGAAATCTTGATTGCCTCGTGATGGTTTCGTGACCTGGTTTGGCGCGTTGAGGTAATTGACTTTACTTGTATTAGCCTGACAGCGTCACGGTGCTGAATATCGGATGAAGAGGTATGTGGACTGCTCTGAGTGGTTCAGGGTCGATTTATGACTAGCTATTCATTGGCCCCAAATTTAGCTCAACACTAGAAAAACGTTTGAAGAACGTTTCCGATGCACTCGGAATACAGATCTTGTGTCGCGCTGACATTGAAAAGAAATAGCACAAATCGATTAGCCCTCCTAATATCAAGTGGCTACTGTGACCTCTGTATGAGCTCTAGGTTTTACGAACGACAAGAAATCGTGGCATAATGCTCGGAAGGGGAAAGTATTAGTATCTATGTACTACATTCCACCCAAATACTCCACTAGGATAATACAGCTGCTCATGACGATGCACGCCTTTAGATAAGCCCTCTATCGCATTATCCTCTTACAGTATCTTGCTAAAGCTTGGTCCTTGAGTATCTGCCATTCTCCCGGCTTGCGATATTGTCCTGTTGATGAAATCTGGTAGGCGCCAGCCATCAAATTTACTCCAAGCTGGTGGGATATGTACAACTCCGATCTCAAGCCGATATCAAAAGGTAGCTGTTGGGTCGAAACAACGATCTTTCTAGCCCGTAATAGCTTCGCTATATTGCTGGTGCTTGATGTACCCGTGTACGAAGTGAGCGATGCTGTCAGTAAGATAGGTCGCACGTTAGGCTTTTCTGAAGAAGTTTGCAATGTTCCCCTGCCCTTGTTTGCCAGTCTTCTTGCCTTTGGCAGTGGTTGCAGGCTTCGGAGCTGGTTTTGGTCTCTTAGGCTCGGGTTCATCTTCTGAGAAGGATTCCCACACCGCTTCTTCTTTGGTTACTATTCACAGTCAGTACGCCCAGTCATAAATGCAAGGCAACAATAAGCTTACCCAAGTATCCATCTTCATCTTTCGTCGTCTTTTTCTTCATGACTTTTCTCCGGCCCCGCCTCCGGCCACCCTGCACTATTACAGCCGCCTCACTTTCAGTCGGCTTGCTCTCAGGCGCCTTGTCTATGGCTCCGTCCTGATGATCCTTTTCTTCATCTGGTGGGGCGTCAGGCATTTCTTCATCTGCTAGCGGTAAATATGCCTCCAATTAAACAGTTATGGACACGTGTCTTACCATCGGGTTCCTCCATCATCTTTCGTAACTTCTCGTGTTTTATGCGTGCTTTCCGTGCCGCTGCCGCCTGCTTTTCGTCATACTTGATTATAGGAGCATCATCCTCGCCACCCTCGTCTTCAGACATGCCTTGCATATGTTCTGTAGGGTTAGCTGCGTTTATGTAATCCAATGGCTAGACTTACCATCTTCGGGGGGTGCTGGAGTTGACTCCTTCGATTCCTCGGCATCTTTCGCTTTTGGCTTTGCTTTTGCAAATGACTTAAATATGTCCGATGTATCCCTCTTGAGATTCGGCTTTGAATTAGATTTCTTCAGTACATTTGAGGCGGATGCGGGTTGAGAAGTCGATCGTCCTAAGGTATTGTCTTCCAAGACAGTTCCTCTGCGTTCAGGACTAGCGGCTTCCTTTTTAATGGTTGGAGTAGCAGCTGGCTTCGCGGCAGCTTCAGATGCAGGCTTTTGTGTGGTTGTAAGTGCAGGTGTATACTTAGCGGTTCGTTTCTATGGACTGGTCAGTTTGCAATACGTTGCAACATTGGAGTCCCTTACTTTGATATATGGATTATGGATGGAGCCGTAATATCTCCAGCGCTCCAATGGATCCTCGTCAGCATATTCCGCTGTTATTTGTTGATTACATGTCGAGAGTATATTCAGATTCTGTCTCTCTTAGCTCCATGATTCTCCGGATTGATTGACAATCCATACCTCAATAGGCCCTGACTGAAGACTGTAGATATGTATTGATGTGATGTCTTCGTATTCAGATTTAATTTCTGCAACACCTATGAGTCGGCTCTAGATCAACAAAAGGTATAGCATAACACCTACTCTCGAGTTCCTCTTCCCGAACTAGCACAATGGAGGTCTTCATCACTAGTTCTTCTGCGGGCTCCTCCGGCTCTGGCATTGAACTCATGTACGGTGAGCTACGCATGAATGTGTCCCCTCCATCTGTTCCATTGGCTCCATTGGTATGCTCGGGGCTGCGCTTTTTACCCGTGAGGAGGTATGTTGCATGCACTGAATTTGGCTTCTTCGCGTTTTGCTTAGTGTGGAAGTCGTAAAGCATTCTATGGCAGAATTAGAGAGCAAAAACTGCCTGAATAGAGACCGGAATTTCTTACTGCTTTGCGGTATTGACGTTGACCTTCAAGGCGCGACTAAGAAGCCGATAGGTGACCTAGAAGTAGTTAGTTAATCGGCTTTGTAATGCTAGGGGCAATGTACTGGTCGGCCGTCTGCCAGCACTTTTGCGGCCAGAAACTCTTTGTATTCGTCCGCCATGGCGAAGCGTTGTGCGACTAGATCACTTGCGACTGAGATTGGCGTGGTGTTGAGAAGTGCAGGAGCGATGCATTTCACGAAGTCATGTGCAATTCGCGCACGCGTCAAATTGGCGTCTTCCTGACTCGTTATCGATAAGCTACCTACACATGACTGACCTTGGTGTGCCCTACAGCGGGGTTCACATTCACGGTTTATGATCGAAGTCCAAAACTAGATTAAGAAAGAAGCATCAGATTGTTTAGTTGCTATGCGCTTTTCATTCCGGCAGTGACAAATGAAAATTTGACACAAGACACCTTCTCAGTCCCGCTATCCAACAACCTGGCATTCTTTTCAATCACAGCACGATACAAGATGAACGCCACAGAAGACGAGGATCTCAAATTGCAGCGGGCATCTGCTGCGCTGATTTCGGATTTAGAGAAATGGATTCCTAAAATTCTCTGGAAGCAGAAGCAAGATTCCAACCTTTCCGAAGTTCACCAGCGAGTGAGGGAAAGAGATATGTTTAAAATATTTGGCCTGGTACAATTCCTAGTGATATCATAAGTGATGTTCTGACATTTTCCTAGATTGATCCATTTCAAGAAGATCCGCAGCTCTTGGACTCACATCTCAAGACTTTCATTCCTCCTCTAGTTGCTGCGTATTTGGACTTATTACACGTAAAATCAAAAGCAAAAGCGAAGAAACACTCCATTCCCATGTCTCACGCAATCTGCCAAATTCTCAATCTTTTTTGTAAGGTTCGAGGCGAGAAGGTCATAAAGGGCTTTCTGAATAATGAGCCGCGCTATCTCGAACCTATTCTTCACGCATTTGAAAAGGGCGAAAACTTCATCCAGCAAGATGGTGAGCCCATGCCTCAATATATTGTTCCGTGGGCAGAACGCTATATTCTCTTGCTCTGGCTATCGCATTTGATGCTTGCACCTTTCCCTTTAGCGTCGATGTCTGCCCTTCAATCTTCGGAGGAAATGTCTACTGCCCTTGGCATCACGCTTCCTCCTGAAATGCCTGGGGTTGCACTTCGAGTGCTTTCGATATGTTTGAAAGGAATTCAGTCAGCAACCAAAGAGCGTAGTGCTGCTGCGAACCTCCTAGTTCGACTTTGTGTTCGTCCAGATATGCAAAAGCTGGGGTTATTAGACACCCTAGTAAATTGGTCGCTATCATTCTTCTCAAGAATCTCTGACAGCTTGACAGATATTCACCAATGCCTTGGCGTATTATCATTTATCTCAGGGCTAGTGAGTTCAGCGACAAATGACGAGATTGGGCCGTTCATTCCTGCGATTTATCGGTCTTGCCAGAACATCATTAGCCAAGGGACGCTTATATTTATCAGATCTTCGGCCGTTGCAAGAAAACTAGTCGTCAAGACTCTGCGGAACATTGTGGTTCACTGCCTGCAAGCAAGAGCTACTTTGGGCGATCTCGACAGCACCACCCTACTTGAAGAAGTTATTGAATTTCTACTGGAAGCTTTGGCGGATGGCGATACCCCTGTGAGATACGCGGCAAGCAAGGCCCTCAGTATTATCACCATGAGATTAGATCCAGAAATGGCTGGCGAGGTAGTTGATGCCATACTAGGCTGCCTAAATGAGAACGTCTACTGGCAGGGTTCCAAGCGGAACCTCAGTGGAGTAAATCCATTGAAATGGCACGGTCTTACATTGACACTATCCCATCTCCTTTATCGAAGAGCTATATCAGCAAGCCAGCTACCGGACATCCTAAATGCTTTATTGCTAGGACTCACCTTTGAGCAACGCTCAGCGATTGGTGGATCTATCGGGACCAACGTAAGAGACGCAGCGTGTTTTGGGATATGGGCACTGTCGCGGCGATATGCGACCAGCGACCTACTTGCCGTAGAAACATTGTCCATTCGAGCCTCGCAACATCGTAGGACACTTTCCGTCCCTCAGGTACTTGCGATAGAACTTCTGGTCGTAGCCTGCCTAGATCCTGCAGGAAATATTAGAAGGGGGTCATCCGCTGCTCTCCAAGAACTGATTGGACGCCATCCAAACACGGTTCAAGAAGGAATTCCACTTGTCCAAATTGTTGACTTCCACGCTATTGGTCTCCGTGATAGAGCGATGCGTGATGTCGCTATCAAAGCCGCTAGCCTACATCAAATGTACTGGGATGCACTTTTTGAGAGTCTCCTTGGGTGGAGAGCAACTGGATCACTTGATGCCCCATCCCGTGAGCATGCGGCAATCGCTATTGGTCTGCTATCGAAGAATCAATCTTCACATGTTATTCACGAAATGGCAGAGCGAATTTGTGCCGCTTTGAGGGAGCTAAAACCGAGAGAAGTCGAAGAAAGACAGGGCATTGTGCTATCACTGTCTTCTCTAGTAAGCCAGAGTCTTCCGTCTGAGCAATCAACGACTTCGACAGCTGCAAATATTAGTAAGGCCACTGACCTCACTTATTTGTGGAAGCTATTCCACGATGTTCTGAATCTGGAAAGCGTGTCATTTACATCTCCGGCACTGCGACCTGAATATACGGCGTCTTCAATCTGTTCTTTCCTAGGGAAAATGGCCGCGACGTCGATCCGCCGACTTGAGAAGCCTGATCCTGCAATGGTGCCTACCAGTGTAATTGTCCGGCTCCTAGATCTCTGCCTTGGACGTCATGAAGTCTCCGTTCTAGAAGCCATCCCGGATGCAGCGCGGGGAATTGTTGAGTTGTTATCCAGAATCTCCCCTACTTTAGAGAGTGGCATGATCTTGGGATGGCTGACGAAGCTCGAAAATGAAGCGTCCTATAATGGTCTTCGCTGTTCTGGTTACGCGATTGCCCTTGGAGCAGTATATCCTCTCTTAGGATCGACAGGGACGACAGATCAGCAAATGCGCACAATTGAGATCCTTACTTTTCGATGCACATCAGCGGTGGCAATTGAAGCTCGAACTATGGCCCTTCAGGCCCTGGGTGTCCTCCTTACAAGCCACAGCTATTGCATGGAAGCAGGCTCTCTGGTGCAAGATGTCAAGGATCGGATCGCACGTGCCATTCATACCGCATTGAACGACTACACCATTACTGAACGAGGCGACGTTGGATCACTGGTACGTCTCGAGGCACTAAGTGCAATAGGTACAGCATGGAGCACCGGTTCGCTTCAAGGATCACTTTCAGAGAAATTACTACATACTGACGTCCTACGACTATCACTTGAGAAGCTAGACAAAGTCAGAGCTCGAGCAGCAGATGTTCTACGCGGGCGACAAGCGACAGAAATCGAAACGCCGTCTAGCAATCCTGTCGAGAGCGTGTCGTCATATACGTACTTCTCAAACGCACTTAGTTGCTTCCACACTTCCACTTCATCTGCAATCAAAGATTCGGTCATGCTCGGCTTCATTAGCTCAGCTGGCATGGGCTCCGAATCCGTTGTTCAGAATTCCCGCGCAGCACTGCTAAACGCTGTTGACACACTCCCGACCACCTCGATAAATGATGAGGAATTCAGCCTACAAGCGTGCGTAACATGTCTTACCGACTTAATGAAACAGAATTTAGAAATTGAGAGAATCCTGCTTTCGCTAATGGAGGTTTTTGCATTTCTGTTCGACATGCAAGTTATGCACCGGTTGGTAGAGACTACGTTCAAGTGGGTGCTCCAGTTTTGAATGAACAAATAGCTAATACATCGAACAGCTTCCGCTTGGTACTTTCTCTCACGCAAAAAGCTCATTTCAAGTCAACAAATATGCATAAGCTTCACCTCGCGCTAGACTTGTATCGCGGATTAGGGACCATTCCTGGGACTCGTATTGATACTATTTCGAAAGTGTCTAGTATGCTTTTACATCCATTTCCGAAGGTTTGGTGCTTGTGCAAGAGTTTCGTAGATCCATTGCTAATCCATCTAGATTCGCATATCAGCTGCAGAGACGTTGTGGGTCTTGACACAGGAAGATGGTTTGAAGAGACGTGATTGGAGTTTGCCCTCTAAGAGCCTGAAGGCTGCTGTGGATGGTATTAAAAGTAGTCTAAATGCCCAAATTCAATGAAAAGGTGCAGTGCGCAACAGATGCTGCAAATGCGCTGGTATATAGCGGAGAAATAGAAGGAAATTGTGCACACCTTCACTTCATCCCCCAAAGTATCCGTGCCCTACCTGCCTCCGCGCAACAAGAACTCCCGAACTCTCCTTTCCGAGCCTCTCCAGCTCCAGCCTGTGCATCTCATCCTCATACCAATTTCTCTCTCTACCCCTTGGCACCTCTGTCAGCTCCGACTTTGACGATGTAGTCGTTCTTGCACTCACAATATCTCTCGTCCAATTCCGTTTCAAAGCCTCATCCCACGATCTAGGCCTTGCTTCAACACAACTACCTGCGAGCGCCGTGAACTCACTACTTCCAGGAACCCATTGCAACTCTAATCCTTTCTCAAATGCCTCTCTAATCTGCCCAGCCCTCAGACTCGTCAACCGAATCATGTCCCTTCCATTACCCGGCTCGCTATTCCCAATCTCGCCATGTGCGCGCCAGCTTGCTTGAAACGGGTTTCGTCCATCGCCTAGGTCCCGCCAGGTTTCGATTCTGATTTCAATTTTTGGGGTACTGTGAGTGTAGTGTTTGTGGTCAGAGATGTGTGTCGGTGTGACGAGGTAATCCGTCGCACAGGTTGAGCAACCCTGCGTTTTTGGAATATAGCCCTGATCCAGGGCCTTCCAGATATGATACTTGAGACCCATATGTCCGTCCCTGCTGTCCTTGTGCCCAAACACGATCTGCGGGATCACGAAATGGCCCTTCTCGTTGATCTTGGGCAGGTCGCCGCCTTTCCGATCTATGGCGACAATAAACGTTGCGTGTAGGATGAGATGACCGGACATTATTCTCGCTTCTACATCTAGTGTTGCGGGCGTCTTCCTCGTAAATATCTTCGTCGTGAGATCGGCGTGGTAGTTGAAGTCTTCTAGCGGGATACCATAATCCGGTCCCCATTTGTACCGGTTCAGAGCTAGCCTCACATGATGATAGCACACCACGAGCTCCTTTCCTGCATGCATATAGCTATTGAACTCCGCGCAATCCCTGCCCTCTTCTTTGTCGAAGTTTTTGGGTCCACCTTCCCTATCGTGAAGATGGAATTTATCGCACCAAGCACAGTACCAGTGGGAGGGAAACGCGCGCTCCAAGACCTCGAAGTTCTTGCGCTTAGAAAACTTCGTATAGCCCGTGGAGAGAAAGGCCGAAAGGTGACGCGTGCCGACAGCGTAGTATATGTAGCGTGTGCTAAGGCAGAAAGAGGCGACAGAAAACGGGTCCAGAAAGGTGGTTATGTGTTGAACTAGTTCGAGGGGAAGGGAGAGGATGGGTGCATGTTGTACGGGTGGATGTATACTCGTTCTGGTTAAAGAGACTGTTACTTTTGAGTCGGTTTTTGCCGGGGGAACCTTTGATGCGGTGGAAGACAAGGTCAGCCTTGCATCCCGCTGTCCAGTCCTGGGACTCCATAGCCGCACCATCTTGACTTTCCTCCTTCCTCGGAGTGTTAAGCCAACCAATACTATATTATATCGAAGAGATTAAGAAGATACACGACAAGTGAAGTGCAAAGTAGAACGTCGCTTAGCGTAGCATTCGTCCGTCCCCGGTAGAACTCTCTGGATAGAGCATAACTACCTAGCTTAGTCCGGAGGCAGGCGATCTTTTTATTTACGCTTATTCTGGCTGTGCAGTACGATTTTCCACCTGCCCCTCTCAGATGATATGGACATGAGGCGCCATTTAGGCATCACATTGACCAGGTCGTGGCTGAGACAATAAGCCTAGCGCGTGGTCGATTTAGTGTTCGTTCACTTAACATTCAGGCGCTAACGCAATGGGGAAATACACAGAGTTATATGCTACCATAAGCGAGTTACTCATTTATCAGCACGTGAACTTTCAGCGAAAGTGCTTCAATAATTTTGGGAAGGGCTCCGGAGTGACGTAATGATAAAAATAGTGACTTTCACTACTGCGGCTAGTGCCTGAGTTAAACCACTTCCAACTCACTACGGTGTTGATTGGTCCACCATCACCAACACCAAACAACAATTACTAAATAAGAATAAGCAATCTTCGACATTCTCATCTACATTCGATCTCGTATCTCGGATCTACGGCAAACCCAGATAATTCGCGACTGCGGCCATGGGTTCAGTATTCCTAACTCACCTACAATCTGCCTGGCACGTTGACCAAGCAATCGTAAGTTAAACCGCCGTTTCCTTCCTTGCATCACCCACATACAATATGCCTAATATGGCGGGCCAGGCCTCGCTGTCCTCACTATTATGTCCCCTAACTACGATCAATGTCAACTATTTTCAAACTAGGTAACAGAGCCGGATCACGTCGTCGTGATCCGCTTCGGACGCGACTGGGACCAAGACTGCATGGTCATGGACGAAATGCTCTGGAAGATCGAAGAGAAAGTGAGCAATTACGCCGTCATATACGTAGTCGATATCGATGGTAAGTTCCGATCCCCTCCATCACAACATACTAACAGTGTAAAAGAGGTTCCGGACTTCAACCAGATGTATGAGCTCTACGATCCATGCACCTTGATGTTCTTCTGGCGGTATGCTCAAATCTTTCCTTGTCTTATTATCGGCATAGAAGCTAACGTAGTCGATAGCAATAAACATATGCAAATCGACTTCGGCACCGGCAATAACAATAAGTTGAACTTCAAGCTGAATGACAAGCAGGAGCTCATCGACATCCTCGAGACCATATATCGGGGTGCTAAGAAGGGCGTGGGCCTCGTTGTTTCACCTAAGGAGTATTCTACGAAGTGGGCATATTGAATTCTGACCCTTGCTCATGAGATGAACCCGCAATCTGAATTGCTAGGGCGTACAAGGTGTATGGTCAATTGGAGTATGGAAGTAAAGTGATGGTCTAACACTCAAAGTCGAAAACTTCATTTTGGCGTTATGGATAGAGATACCCTGGATTGAAGTAGCCTAGGGATCATACCAACTAGGCTTTAGCCCGAAACTAAGACTTCGTAATAACTTTCGCCCTGAAGCTTTCACTTCTGTGCTTTTGACTTGTCAGCCGCATCATCGTTCAACATATGGCCATAAGACCGCATCACTTGCTGGCTCATGAAACCCATGTTCGAACCCGATAAGATATAAGTACCTAACTATATCCACCCTTTGCCATCCCAAAGTCTAGCTCCAACCAGTGGTATCCGCAAGACGAATTTGCCCAATCATAAACGCCTGAAATGCCATGCTATATACATACACTTAGTATGCCCTTTTAAAACGTACTCACAAATCCATAACACCTCGCATTGCTCCGAAAGTGTCTGCCACCGTTATTTTCTCATGACTTTGAAGAATGGAAGAAATGGTGCTTCTTTTTCTTCTTCTCTGGATCCTTGCCCAGCTTTCCGGCGGAATTTTGATTCGACGAATGGCCTCCTTGCCCACCTTGAGCTTGGGTTCTGCCCGAGTTTAGCGTCATGGATGCAAGTCCTGCTGTCGGCGGCGCGGCTCCACCACCCGGCCTCGAGGGTAGGCCGCCGGGCATCGGTTTCGCGTTAGCAGGGGGTGCAACTGGTCTCGGCGGCTCTGGTTTTTCAAACAAATGCGCTGGTGCCTTTGGCTTTGGTGCATCTTGCGGGAGACCGAGGCGGCGACGATCCTGGCTTAGGTCACCCAATTGCCTCAAATAAAGAGCAGGTTTCATCATGTGCGAGGTAACAAGAAATATGTCTCTTGATGTTTTCTGGGAAATTTCGTAGCAGGAGCGGGACTCGGAATAGGTTGCACCGCCAGCAACGAATACGATGACTCGTTGCCTTGGTTCAACGCTTGTAAGACGCGATTTCGCCCACGTTGGTTTTGCGGAACGAAGAGAAGCGGCTGAAACATTATCTTGAGCTGACGGATCTGGGCCATCGACTTCTGGTTTCGTGTAAGGAAATATGTCCTGAGCTAAGGTACCACGAACGTGTTCTTCTAGGAGTTCGTGTACAGCTGTCGTAAACCTGGAGAGTGCGTACTCTTCCGCGTTTGGTGGCGGGGCGGATTTGCGGGGAAATAGTGGTGGAAGAGAGTCTCGTTTCTCTTTGAGAGCCTTTACCACACGGGCACCGAGAAGGTCTAGATTTCTAACTACTTCACCGTCCGCTGAAGGAAGTTGCGCGTGGAACAGGAGCTTCTGAAGATCAGTAGGAAGAATACCATCTTTATAAAGGACGTATAGGGCAATAAGTCGGAGTCGATCGGCGGGAACCACATTTGGTTCGTCTAGTGCTCGTACGACTTGGTCTGCCATATTTTTTGGCTTTCGAAAGTCCTCGTCGAGACCTGTGGCTAAGCACTGTAGGGTTGTTTAGTACGCGCCTGCAGAATTCTGGAGCCTGGAATGATATATTTACCTGCTCCACAGATGCTAGATCCGGAAGTTTGTGCTTCTGGAAAAGATCCATGCATTCCTGGGCCATGGTAAGATGTAATGAGTAAGCTTCTTTCATTTCTTGAAATTGCGGTAAGCCAGCAATCATATCCTTGATCGCGTTCAATCCGTTCATGCCGGCTATATTCTGGCTGTCTTGATTGGTGAAGTGCGCGTTATCTTCAATGAACTTTCTAAAGTCGCCCATGAGCTTGTCAATAGTATCCTTCATGTGGCGGTGGCGGTTTTCGACCCATATTCTGTCTTTCTCGCTGAGCTCCATGTCCTTTTCCTCCGCATCCGGTTGGCCCTCGTTAATGACGGTCCGGTAGGTAATTTTATCTGCCTCTTTTACATTCAGGAGATCGTGTGCCATGGCCTGATATGTGAATTCGTGTAAGAATGGTGCGAATAGATCCATAGAGCGGTCGGTTATATAAAGGGCTCCCCTTGGACGACTCGATTGCGGAGGAAAGTCAGGATTGAATTGAGCATACATGTCTAGCTTTTCTTGTACGAAGCGTGCGAGGTGCGAGCACAGAACATTAGCCTCATGGAAAGCATTTCTTGGTTGGTAATAGCGGATAGTCGGGTATTCGCCGAGAGCCACACAGACCCCAGTGATCTACAAAGAATGTCAGCACAGTACGAACGTGTGTCTCCGGCTGGAGATAGAACCTTCTCGGCAATGTCTTCCATGTGCTGTCGAACAAGGTTGTTACAGTCGGGATGGAAGAGGACTGGAAAGCTCCAGGGGTCCTGAAACGTGACTAGGTGGGACTCGCGCGGGTGGAAGTCGAGATGCATGACCTTGAACATGCGTATCTGCTGTTGGGCTATCTGCGATCCATCTAGCCGCTCTCGCTGCGCTTGGGCAGGCACTGATGGTATGGGTTAGCACTGGACTATGGCCGCCGTTCTGCGGAGGGCTTACATGACGTCCATATCAGAAATGAGCCCCGGTATCTTCGGCGCTCAAAGTCGGCCAGAAGGCAGTCGAAGATATGTGGCTCTGGAGTGAGGAAGTACACGGCATCCATGTCTTTCTGGGTTTCGCGGCGGTCCTCGATGCCCTCAATATCTAGGAGGCTGTTTAGGGCAATGTTTAAGCCTTGTGGAACGTAGAGTGCGTACTCGTGATGTTCTCGTTGAGAATGTCATCCTCTTTGACGACATTGTCGATAAGCTTGCGGCTCTTCTCGTCTACTACTAGGACTTTCCACTATGGCTACAGTTAGGGCCACTTAGCATGTGAGGACGGTGGAGAGGAGCATACGTCGCCGCGTGTCGTGCTTTTTATGGTCTTGAGGATGACTGGGAGCGGGATTAGCGAGCCCAACCGCATAGGGGAGCTCCGGCGGGGAGCATACTCTCGCGCTGCAGGTCTATGATGGAGACGCCCATGGTGGGGTTTGGAGGTAGCCGGCGCCGCCTAGCGAATGTAGGAAACGGAGGGCAGGGCTGCGGTAGTGGGGGGGGGATGTAGTAGTAGGCTGGTGTGGCTATAGGGTGACCGGTGTCATGCGATATAGAAAGGAAAAGGAGGCCTTCGCGGGGAGGCGGTCCGCAACTTGGACATGTGGTGTTGACCGTGATGCTACATCGGCGTTTCGCCGTGGCAAGCTCCGACGTAATTTTCTGGGACCACCTGCGGCATCACACATAATTAGCGGCCTATCCTAGCTAGCCACTGCTTGTACAACCGCCCTCCCATGGATTGATTGCGGGCTACGGCTCACTCCTTTTTGATTCCCTTTCTGTT
Source organism: Lojkania enalia (assembly GCA_010094045.1). Taxonomy (NCBI): domain Eukaryota; kingdom Fungi; phylum Ascomycota; class Dothideomycetes; order Pleosporales; genus Lojkania; species Lojkania enalia. The sequence goes on from ML986603.1 coordinate 227,401, forward strand.
GCCCCTCTCTGTCTTCTACGCTCGCCGGGATGCCCACCCGGGCGGCGCAACGGCCGTCGTTATGTATGTTCTGCGCATTTGCCGCCTGCAAGACGCCTCCTCGAAGCTTCCTTCCGCGTGTCCAAGTCGCAAACCGAAGCCAGATCTCTTCTCGGCCATCCTTTCTGCGCAAAGAGGTACCCATTGTCATAGCTGCTGTACAGTACAATGACTGAACGTTCCTCAGGACCTAGCAAATCCCAATCCCTTGAGGAAGGCTCTCAAGGCTTTCCGCAATAACCCCTTCGAGACCATTAGGAAGCGCATGCAGCTATTGTACGCGCAAATGCAATCCCTGGAGTACCAAGTAAGCCTCCAACTCACACCAAAGCAATTCGAGCAAGAATGGATACGTTTCGAAAGAAGCGTCATTTCTTGGACAAAAAAGGGCTCTCCTGAACTTCGACTTCTACAACACGATACTGGTCGTGGAACAGCAACCGTTGATTTAAGACTCCGCTATCTTTTTCATGCCCAAGTTATCGGTCAACGCTTTACTCAGGCCGAGTTAGAGAATCAGAAGCACATCGCCGACCTACGATATCCCACCGAATGGTACCCTGCAACGCGACAGATAAGCCGCACAGTACATTTGCATGTTGGGCCCACCAACTCTGGGAAGACATACCATGCCCTCAAGCGCCTCGAGGAGGTTGAGAAGGGTATATATTTGGGGCCGCTGCGGCTTCTAGCACACGAGGTATACACACGGTTGCAAGCTAAGGGCAGGCGATGCGCCCTGGTGACTGGCGAGGAACAGCGCATTCCGGAAGGAGAAGATCCCGACATGTGGAGCTGCACTGTGGAAATGGCGCCTTTAAATAAGGAACTGGATGTTGCTGTCATCGATGAGATCCAGATGATCAACCACCAAGAGCGCGGGTGGGCATGGACACAGGCATACCTGGGTATCCAGGCGAAAGAAATCCATCTTTGTGGTGAAGCGCGGACCGTACCCATCATTCGCGAACTAGCTGCTTTGACTGGTGACAAAGTCAAAGTTCATACATACAAAAGACTGACCCCTCTACAAGTTGCGGATCGTTCATTAAAGGGCGACCTTCGGCGCCTGGAGAAAGGCGACTGTATCGTTTGTTTCTCAGTGCTAGGAATTCATGCTATGCGGCGAGAGATTGAGCAAAAGACAGGAAGGAAATGTGCCATAGTGTATGGAAGCCTACCCCCGGAAACCAGGGCTCAGCAGGCTCGACTTTTCAATGACCCCGACAATGACTATGACTTCTTGGTAGCTAGTGATGCGATAGGCATGGGTTTGAATTTGTAAGTTGCTAAGCTTCTGCCTTCTCTAAATTTAGATTAATACTTTGTAGGAGCATTAAACGCGTTATTCTCGAGGCAACCATGAAGAACAACGGCCAGAAGTTTGTTCCCCTGACTGTATCGGAAGTAAAACAAATCGCTGGAAGAGCGGGCCGCTACAGGACCGCTCACCAAGCGATCAGTAAGGATACAGAAAAGGCTTTACAGGTGTCTGGGGGGCTCGCAATCGGGCTAGAGGACGAACAGTCAACATCAAAGCTCGAACAAAAGGTTGTTGGCTTCGTCACAACCCTACATCCTTATGACCACACCCATTTGAGGACTTGTATGGAACGCGAACCTGAGGCCATTCGGACAGCCGGCCTATTTCCTCCTTCCGTAACTGTCGAGCGATTTTCCAGCTATTTTCCTCCGGGCACACCCTTTAGCTATATCTTACTACGTTTACATGAGATTTGCGAGATCCACCCTCGCTTTCATCTCTGTGCTTTGAAAGACCAGCTCACCATTGCTGATACAATCCATCCAGTCCAGAACCTCACCGTACAAGATCGCCTTGTCTTTTGCGCTGCTCCTTCGAACCTTAAAACCCCCGAGGAAAGGCACTTTTTGCGAGCTCTCGCTAGGTGCGTGGCTGATAATGAATCCGGCAATATACTCGATTTACCGCGTCTACCTTTGGAGATTCTTGACACTCCGCTTTCCGGCGAACGGGAGTACCTTTGGTCGCTGGAGCAGTTGCATAAAATGGTAGTGCTATATCTGTGGCTAAGTTTCAGGTTCCCGAACGTATTTACAACAAGAGAGCTGGCAAAGCATATCAAATCATTGATTGAGGAGAGAATTGAAGAGACTCTAGATAAGTTTAACTTTACTGAAACAGGAAAGAGGGCTGCTCAAAGAAGGAAGATGCGGGAAGCGCAGATAAGGCAGGATAAGGCAGATCGGGCTCTTAAAAGCCAGCAACTGTTCCAGGATCAAGTGGACAATTCATATGAAGCGACGGGCGTAACAGGACATGGTTCCGAAGACGTTCGAAGAGCTATGGACGTTCTGGAATCCGACGATTCGCCACGAGACGACGAGGATGAATATCCAACGCCAGAGCTTGCGAACCTAGATGTCGAGGGGCTCGATTCTTTACGACTGCGACACCAGCAACGGACACGATACCTCTCACAACAGGTCCAGGGCATGAAGAAGGGGCACGCGGGTACTATAAATATGAGTGTACAGCAACCTGACGCGACGCAACCCCGGGCCTAAAGCTACCCTTGAACCGTTACGCCTATTTTCTTCATATATATTATTGGATTCTTGCATGTCCGGCGTACTGAGCATTTGGCGTGTAGAAACTAGCTAGAGGGTAAATCTATTGACATAAAAGGGAAATCTGGTAGATGGCCCATCTACTGGAAACACGGTTTAGCATATCTATTTGGGCTGGAGAAAAGTACAATTGTACTATACTTGTGTTAAAAATATCGCGTTCACCAAAAGCCTTTACATCATCAACCAGACCCTCCAACATACTCAGCGCCTCCATTCGCAGAAACGACACTCCCAGTAACCCACCTCGCCTTCTCACTAGCCAGCCAGCCAACAACATCCGCAACGTCCTCCGCATACCCCATTCGACCTCCCTCAACAACCTTCACGTTTGGGACTCTCTGCGCCTTGACAGCTTCCACCGCTTGCGTAGGTAACGCTCGTACGCCAGGTGTATCGGTTAACCCCACGCTCACAGCATTCACCGTCGTTCCCGGAAACTAAGTGGTAACTCGACAGCCCAGTTCCGTGCCAATGCTTCTAACCCAGCCTTCGCAGCATTAAAGATGGAAGATCCGGGAGACGGGTCGCGCACACGATCAGACGAGATAACAACAATACAAGCATTCGGGTGGAGCATCTTCTGTCGAACAAGGTTCTCGATTAGAGTAATAGGCCACTGCAAATTCTCCATTAGACTATTCTGGATATCGGACTCTGAAGCCGAGCCTAGGTGTGGTCTAGCATTAATACCTCCATTTAGGACCAGAATGTCGATTTTGCCAACGAATTGTTGCCCAATGGAGGAAATAATGGTACCAACGGAGGGAAGGGACGCTATATCCGCGACGGCGCCGTAGAGTTTGGGGGTGCTTTCTGTGCGTTGGTGGTGTGTTGACCCGTGGATGAGTAGAGGCCTGATACAGTGTGGGAAAGGGTATCGAAAAGGTGGGCGGATTGGATGGAGGAGTAGGTTCCCAGGATAGAACAGCCCCGGGTGGAGAGGTCAAGGGCGATGGCGCGGCCAATGCCTTTTGTTGCGCCGCTGAGAGGAGTCAGATATGATGTAGAGAAGATGCTACAGTGTTGGGGTACTTCTTCGTAGGGGTAGATGGGATAGCCGAATCGAATTAGAGATTAATGTCCTTGAAGAAGGGCGAAGTAGAAATAAATGACAGGATATAGTAATGAGAGTAGAACTGCTCTTATGTTACTAGAGCTACTTTTCCTCTTAGGTCCTGCTCCTGAACTTTTGCTGCAGCGGGTGTGTAGTCGGCCATAATCTCAATCTACTGTATTCTTTAGGAATGATATATATTTCAATAGGTTTAGCACGAAACAGCGATGAACAAAGTTCATCTCAGTCTTTCAAAGTCGGATCTCGCGTCGTGCAAGGGGGAGCTGAACGTCATGCAGATGCAGCTCATGGCGTCATTGGCGTACCTGTGCCAGCCATCGAGCCGCATTCAAACAGTTTCATGAACAGCAACGGCATCCCTAACCTGCAACTGCATATCCTCATGATGTTCGATTAGTGGAGTGCGAAGTGGGAGGACAATGTTCTCTAATATGTCCACAAATTATGTGCCACGTGAGCACTGTGTACAAAGTGGCTTAGTATTCATCTCTAAAATGAGCGACAGCGCTATTCCGCCTCCTTCCGCGCCGCATTTCTCATTGTCAATTTCCCCGACACCTCACCACCCACATTTCCACTTTTTCAAACACAGAAATCCCAGAACTGAGGCATTCATACTCACTCGTCGGGTAACATAGTTATTCGCGGAGCAATCTGCTCTGGACAAAAAAAAAAAAGGCCTGCGATGGCTTCCCACCTCCTCGAGATGCCGCGCCCGAAAGTGAGACACGACACCCCCAACCTCGCACGGGAGTATCGTGAATGGCTAATGGATATGCAGACCTTCCTCCACACAATGTCGCTCCGGACCGGCGCCGAGATAATAACGTTTCTTCAACTCATCAACAAAGTATCTGGTCTCTACGGTCTACTTGCCCTGCTCACGGGCGCGCATCTCTCGGGCCTCCAGCTGTCCATGTACCTCTACTCATTCGTCGCTTTGCTCGCAACACTATACCTCTACCGACATATACGATTACAGTCTCCGTTCGAAACACTGTTGTTGGCACATATTTATGCTCTAGATAGTGTAATTAACGCCTTGTATACCGCCTTCTTCGGTGTCGCGTGGTTCTACGTACTAGCTCAGCACCCCGATTCCAACACATCTGCGCCGGGAGCCGGAGGCATAAGTGACAACTCCGGCTTTACATCCCCCAAATATAACGTTTCCTCGGTCGACGTCGTCGCGACACCGGCCGGCGGTGTCAAATCCGGGCAAGACGCCATCGCTGTCGGACAGGGCGCCCAGACCAATGGAAGTGCGGGATTGGGTGGCGCGGTATTCCAGTCGGGTAGCGTCATGTCAATTACCTTGATCTCTGGGTTCTGGGCGCTTAGAGTGTATTTTGTGTTTATCATGCTCGCCTTCGCACGCCAGTGTTTGCGCCAACACATTGCATCGAACACTACATCCTACCCCTCAACCACATCTTCTGGTCCGCAACTCGAGAACCCGTTTGAGGAAGGTAGGGACGAGGGATACGGATGGAAGGGCAAGGTGGGAAGGGTGATGTTGAGCGGTGCACCACAGTATTGGCTCGGCGCAGATGAAGATGGAGAATGGATGAAGAGCTTCGGCGGCAAATTCAGGAAAAGCATTCAATTGCAGCAGCCACAGGGACTAGGCGAGAGGGAGAGGAGACGGCGGAGTGGGACCGGCCCGCCAGCTCCGCCGAGGGAGCTGCAAAGACCACAGTTGGCAGACCTGCAAGAGGTGCGGTGATCGCGCCATATCTTAAAACGATACACTACTTTTTTTTTTTTTTTTTTCGAATTGCGAAAAGAGTTAAGACGTGCGAGGATTTTGTAGTGTTGATATTGTGGGGCACATTAGCGGCAATCATTATCCTAGGAGTATGTAGACGTCGAGAAGAGAGAGGGCCAACGTTCGATACGATATTTATACGTAGGCTGGGGAGGAACTCCTGGGTTTTGCACGCGTGTTGGAACGCGGCATACATTCGCTTTGCCCATGTTAGGCGTTTTGGGCGTGGCATAGCGGGCTGCATCGATACATTAATAACTTGTTATCACTTATAATTTGGATTTTTCGTGCTCATGGGCCTTGCGGTATGTTCCATTGCGAGAGTTGGACGGGCGTTGGTCAATATGATAGCATATTTTGCAAAATTTGGCGCTTCAAACGAGAGCGTTGATGTTTTTAATAGTCAATATGGCATAAATGGGCCGTGAACCGGATGGATAATGGTAGTCTCCAAATGGTTTGCGTTGAAAATACCGGGCAAGATAATGCTGACACAAACCATGAATTGAGTAACAAGACAAGTAGTCAGTTCCACAGAAATGGTTCTGGTAGAAAATCCTTATGTAATGCATAAAGTCGACTGGAGCAGGACTATCATTCTCGCCCGTACCCTAAAGAATAGTGGAGTGTACAACACGGTGGCCCAATGCTACTGCGGTAATGTCTTTTGGTAAATTCATGGGACAAATTATAAAAGCCCTGTTGAGGCTGTCCTTATAAGCAGCTTTGACGGGCCAGTCTTCTAAGCCTCTGTTGTTGCAAAAGTCCGAAAGCTATTAGGATCGACTTAAGAGAACGATGCTACTATTCGGCAATTCGGCCGCAAGGCAACGAATATAAGATTTCTACGTGACAGGGCTGAGACCGGTACTGCGGCATCTCTTCAGGGAGTCGTTCCTGCGTCATCGGCCGGTTACGGCAGAACACGAGCGAGGCAGATCCTGTTGGCTGCGACTGTACGCACAATATTGCGGCATCAATGGTAGGACGACTGTATATCATCATGATCATATCTGCAGTTTCCAGCAGTCGAGATAGTAGCATAGGCTAATCTATGAAACGAAGTAATTCTCCATCGTTCCACTGTATCCACACTCGCGCTAGCTAACGATTCCGGCATTTCGCTGGTGGGCAGATGTCCCTTGGCGGAAAATATCGTGTTGAAGACTAATACTGTGGCTGAAGGACAGCGCATGTCATCCAAACAAGCCCTGGGGGGGGGGGACGAATAGAAGAGCGGGTAACACGTCATCGGCATTCGAGCAGGCTCGCGAGCCCAACCATAAGCCAACCCTGGCGGCGGATATTTTGGGTGATCGGGAGACAATACAAACATACGTAGTTGACGATATTGTCGGAATGCTGATGGCGGACACCGAGGGTCGTTGCGAAATTGAAATGTTATCCCTCCTTTCTCCATTCTGGCAATCTCGCAAGATGAAAACGAGCACTGCCTACTTAGCGAATGGCACTGCAAAGTGCAATAATCGGCACATATTGCTAGGATTGCTCTAGTCTATCTGACACGGAGTCAAAGAGGGAGCTGAGAGGTGGTTGTCCAAGAATACCAAGAGTCTTGGAGCCCAAGTCAAGCGAGTTAAGAGCCGCGAAGCCAGACAGCACATTGCTTAGGCGGTGAGCATACTAATTCTGTCCTAATGCTAGCTGACAATAGTAGCCGCGCGGGATACTGGGATGGTGGCCGGCTTAGGGGAGGGAATAATTTGGAAGGCCATGAATGGCATGGAGGGCAAGCCCTCCAGCTTTTGATGGCGAAGAAACCGTGAAGAAAGCACTCAAGTAGATCGTTTTACAAGCGAAGGAGGCCAAGCCGTGAAACGCTGGGTGGGGCGAATGATGCTAGGAAGAATGCTTGTCGTCATGAGCAAGTGCCTGGTTGAAAGCTTGATCCGAGTTGGCCGTGACGTTTGCTAGCATAACAATGCATTCGACCATCAGTTCCATATCCATAGCTATTCGCTGCTTTTCGCTCCGTAACGTCATTTGGAATAATTCACACAATCAAATTGGTTCGACGCTGCTCAGCCCCTGAACATCGGACCTTTTACTGTGGCTGGTGCTACTAACAAGTCCCACCAAACTACCCTGGTCGGCGCCCCAAGGGTGTTGGCCGCTCATTATCTCCTGCTTCCTCTGATTGTTCTTTCGCGTCGACCCTTTTCGTTATTTCCTAGACTTTCATATTCTCTTTGTTCAGACACCACGTCCAACACCTGCAGTCGCGCCAGTCATAGCGCCTCGTTTACCTCCGGCATCTTCAAGAGTACTATCGAACGCGGCCGTTTCCAGGCTCAGACTGAGGAGTTCGCGAGGCTGAAGCGCAGCATTTTGGCCCCCAGCTGCAGGCAATCGACCCACTCAAACTACATCATTCTCTACCAGTCAAACGGTTATCGATTGCTCGATCGTATCAAATTCATCGTCGCACAGAGCTGAAGTGACTATTGTTGGCGCGGCGACACATTCCTAAGCCAAACAAAGATGCGTATGTAATCCATTGAGAGGCCCATTCCTTTATGGAAAACCAACCGGCTATTACTCCTCACTATCTATTCTAACATATCAATAATGAATATAGATGCGATCCGGATGAAGGCGCACCGCGCCGCTTCTCATATAGATCCTGGGGCTGTCAATTACAACCCATTCGCTCGAGTGAGGTCAAGAGAGTCCTTAGATGTTGAGAACCAGCTCCACAGGCCATATACTGAATCACACTTTCAACCGGAGATCGAAGAAGAACGACGTGCGGAAAGTCGACAGGCTGAGAAAGAGTTCCCTACTCCTCATCACGCAGATACCTCACCTATATCCCCAACTTCCGGGAACCGGGAATATGGCCCGAGTTCTACGGTGGAAAAAGATGCAACTAGGAGCAAAGAATCTGCGGAGCTTAGTGATAAGACAGCCGTCAATGGGATTGATCCAGGCGTTACAAAACGGGCGAAGTTTAAAGACCTGCTACGAAAGAGTAGCGAAGCGGAAGAACATGCAGACGCAGCCAGAACCAATTCAGAAGAGCTCACTCTGGAAGAGAGGAAACGGAGAGCGCATAAAAGGAAGATTCCGGTCGGACAACAGCTACGGGGTGTTATCTTTGGATCTTGGATCAATATTCTTTTGATCTTTGTGCCGGTTGGATTTGCCCTTTTCTACGCTCACATTGACCAGCCGGTCGCTGTCTTCGTTGTTAATTTCATTGCCATCATCCCGCTAGCGGCAATGTTGAGCTATGCTACGGAAGAGTTGGCAATTCGAGTCGGAGAAACGTTCGGTGGACTTCTTAACGCTACTTTTGGGTACGAACATTCTCTGATTTAAATGCACTATGGTTGATCGAGCGCTAACAATTATTAGAAATGCTGTTGAGTTAATTGTTTCAATTCAGGCTTTGATCAAGGATGAGATCACTATCGTCAAGACATCTCTAATTGGAAGCATGCTTTCTAATTTACTTCTCGTCCTAGGCATGTCCTTCTTCCTTGGTGGAATCAATCGACTGGAGCAACATTTCAACGTAACGGTCGCTCAAACTGCAGCCAGCCTGCTTGCTCTCTGTATTGCTAGTTTGATCATTCCAACTGTTTTCCACGAAATGCTCTTGAATGATGCGGCTCCCGATGGCCAAAGAAACCAGGAACTTGTATGTACCAAACTTTACGATTTAGTCTAGGCAAGCTAACGATGCTATAGTCGCGCGGTACCGCTGTGATCCTTCTGGTTGTGTACGGTTGCTATCTTTTCTTCCAGCTGAAGTCCCATGTTGACATGTACAACGCACCAAGTCAAAAGACGCCTAAAAAGAAGTCATCTAAACTTGAGGAGGGTAGCGCACTTCGTGGCATTGCTGCTATTGGAGCCGGCACTGCAGCTGCATCCGGCGGTGGCGTTAATGCAAGCAAACTTGTTAAGCATACCGACGAAGTGGAGGAAGAGGATGACTTCGAGGAGCCGCAGTTATCTGTCATTGGCGCCTTTGCTACTCTCGCTATTTCTACTACGCTAGTAGCTTTCTGCTCTGAATTCATGGTTTCATCAATCGAGGGTGTGACAGCTGGAGGAGCCATTTCCACTACTTTTGTTGGTCTTATTCTCCTCCCTATTGTTGGTAATGCCGCGGAGCATGCAACAGCCGTTACAGTCGCTATTAAGGACAAGATGGACCTTTCTATTGGTGTCGCAGTAGGTTCTAGCATGCAGATCGCTCTACTTGTCCTTCCGCTTGTCGTCGTGCTTGGCTGGATTCTAGACAAGAACTGCATGGCTCTCTATTTCGACACCTTTCAGATTGCAGTCCTTTTCGTGTCCGTCCTACTTGTCAACTATTTAATACAAGATGGCAAGTCTCGTAAGTGTTCTTCTTCATTGCTCATTTTCCTGCACTAACACTCGACGACAGATTGGCTTGAAGGGGTCCTCCTAATGGCATCATACATTATCATATCTCTTGCAGCTTGGTTTTATCCTGATATTACAGAAGACGCTTGTTGAACAGCGAATAAAAACTTCCTTTTCTTGCATTCGATTTGATATACGCTACGCTCTAATTTTCATACGTTTGACTTTAACTAAGTGGTCCACCAAGATAGCCTAAGTTTCTCCCCAAGATACCCCCTCTATACCCGCGAGGTCTCTTTCATTTTTGATCACATCCTGTCACTATTGTTTCATGTATTTTATTACAACTAGCGGGTTCCCTTCCAGTTCACATGAGGTTCTGTATATATTATATCCAACATCTTTCAATCCCCTACAAAGGTCTCTGATCTGGTATTTCCCCGTCATGCCTGAGTTCTGCAGCCTTGCCTCACTAGGACCGTGGTGTTCAATCGAAAAGGAACAAGACAAGGGCTATCGAGGGCTCCTAATGCTCTCAGCAATTTTGGCCTTTCTAAATAGTACTAGCCAAGTACCCCCTATTCTACCCTCTTCCATCTCCCATCCGTATAGCAATCGACATCTGGATCAGTCGTGGGGTATTTGATAGGTACCTAAAGAACGCAAGTTCAAGCACTTTCAAATTAAGAGTAATATCGAAGAGCTCAAAAAGTGAAGGCTTTTGCCTCGACAATGCTTTACCGCCTTTTATCAGATTGATCAAAGTGCTAACTTGCCTCTTTTTACTCCTCCTTCAGTATCGGTTGCCTATCCTGCCTTAGTTATATATAAGCACATTACCCCAACTCAAGGCTCCATCCTCCCTATACCACATTCCCAAAACTCCTCTTCCTGATACGCACCCCAGGCATATGCAAGACTCTCTTCTCGATCCACACCCCCGTCTCTCGCACATCACCTCACTCACGCTACCTGATAACTAGCATAGGCTTCTATCAACTCTCTTTCTATCCTTGAAATCTCTCCTCTTCTCTACCACACTATTTCGAGCCAACATCCTTCCACACTTACCTTAGGTTTATATAAACCTTTTCCCATAACTTGAGCCCGCCTCTTCCGTCAACCACCCTCTGCTCCCTGTCAGCTACTGTACTCTGCAGCGTACTCCTACCTTTAGTCTATATAGACATTCTCTACACTATTTCACGGCTACGCCTGCTCCCCGCCCGAAGCACATCTCACTTTTACCATCAAATCCTGCTCGAGCACTACGGACTTTGCCGCCTTTAAGTCACAAAGTTTCCCCAGGTATTGGAGGAATTTGCATCGGCTCTTCTGGTATTCTCTTGTATTCATTAGCCCTAAGGCGCAGAATCAGGACGGCATTGGAAATCTTCGGTCTCATAAATACAGCTTCAACAGTCAACTCAGCATGAGTAATACTCAAGGGCTAGCAGACTCCATGGACGACCAGTTTGAAATTCAGCCTCCCGATGTTAACCTTGAGCCTGCTGATATACATTCCTTGTTTCAAGAAGATCAGCCAGATCTAGAGCCAGCTAATGCTATGGACGCTATGAGTGGAACACAGTCTCCGGAAGTCCACCCTAATGCTGATTCCTTGTTTGGTGATGAGGAAGGTCGACCTGCTCTTGGGCCAGACACAGACGTGGCTGAAACTGTAGAAGATGGGCAGGAGGTGGTGGCATCAACTGTGGAGGAAGGAGCCAATGAGGACCCCGACATGCCCACCGAGCAGGAAATCGACACCCAGATGTTCGACGTCCAAGAGACGTTTCCTCACCATGATGAGACCTCTTTGTTCATACCAGAAGCCAGCCCTAGACCCACAGTCCTGCCCTCTATTGAGCGTCGCCCTCCGGAGATGCTACCGCCGCCATTTTTACCAGTCGCGGCTGCACTGCGTTCGCCTCGAGGGGGGAATAGCTTTGACAAGATTCTGCAAATGAGCCAGAGGCTGCGCAAGAAAGCTAGTGCTGCTCTTCCGCCGCGCCCAGCTCTAACCCCTGACCGAGAGGACTATCTTGAATCCATCGTCCAGCCCGATGCTCCAAATTCTGGCGAAGAGAGTGAAGAAGAGACTATTAGAAGAGAGGAGGAAGAGTTTGAAAGGCTGAAAAGGAAGTATGATGAACTGAAGTCCGCAAACGGTGGCTCTTTCACTTTCCACCAGAGTGTTGAATGGATGAAAATCCAATCCACAGAAGACTCTCGCCGGAAGAAGCGCAGGCGGGAGCAAGAGAAGGCTAAGGACGACGCTTATGCTGGTCCCTTCTTTCCGGGTGATTATGATCAACAAGATGAAGAGTCGGATCATGATGATGGCTTGGTTATGAATTTAGAGGGAAGCTCCCGCAAGCGACGTCGTCCCGAGTTGCCTCGCAAAGAGCCTAAGCAACTTTCTCTACAAGAAGCTGAGTTGCAAAGTATGACGGTTGCTCTTGAGGCAGCCGGTGATCTACCTCAGAAGAAGAAGAAGAAGAAGAGGGGACAGCAACCCCAAGATGAGCCTGGGAGTAGAAAGACATACGGAAAGTCAAAGTCTCCAAAATCCAAAATTGCCGAGTCGTCCAAGTCGTCCAGGGCGAAGAGCGGCAGAAAAAGCATTCCCAAGGGAAGCCATAAGGCCGCAAAGCAGAAACGCGATCTCGAGCGTGCCACTCAGCAAGTTACTTCGCTCTTTACGAGCGATGTTTTCGTGGACCAAGCAAGTATTGACGCAGCAGATCAACCAACTTTCACTTCAAGGAACAAGCAAGATGCTCTAAAAGAATTAATTGCCAGCGTGCCAACGGAAGACCAAAAAACCGTGGGATCTGATATGCGGATTCTTCTTGCTGCGACTAGAGACTTCGATGGTCGCGGTGCGGTGAAGACGGACGGTAACGGCATGTGGCTTGTGAAGGGTATGAAGACATCCCTCAAGGGATACCAATTGCTTGGGAGCGCCTATATGCGCCGTCGAGAGAACGCTTCAGAAGAGCCCCGAGGTGGACTAATGGCGGACCAGATGGGCCTGGGGAAGACTTTGATGATGTTAGGTAAGTCAGGTTCCTATTTGCAAAATGCCATATACAGGGGTAGTTTTTAGAACTTTCCTTTGCATCAGCCTATTCGCTCATCAAATTTTACAGCAAACATCGTCAACGGTAGGCCTCCCAAGAGTGTAACCGTTAGGACCACTCTTATTGTGGCTAGCCCTGGCCTACTCAGTCAGTGGAAACAGGAGATTGAAACCCATACGAATGCAAACCTCTCAGTAATGAGGTATGGGCCAGGAAATCGACTCGATTGTAGTCACAAGTTCGAAATCTTCAAACACTTCGATATAATACTCACGACCTACTCCGAAATTATGCGCTCATATCCTAAGAACGAGCCCCCAATTACCATGCAAACTGCTGAGCAGAAACTCGCTTGGTGGAAGGTTGAATGGCAGAAGAAGCGTGGGGTCTTGCACCGAATGGTCTGGCATCGAATTGTCCTTGACGAGGCCCAGATGATCAAGAATCACTCCAGCAGGACCTCTATTGCTTGCCGCGCTCTCATGGCGATTCACAGATGGGCTCTTAGCGGTACTCCAATATTGAACAGTCTCACCGAACTATATCCGTACTTTAAATTTCTATGCGTCCCGCATACGGGTAGCTTCAAGATCTTCAAGCAAAACTATTGCGGAACTTCTAATAAGGATAGCACGGAACGACTCCTCGTTCGTCTCAAATCATTCATGATTAGGAGGACCCATGCTGACACAATGTTTGGGGCACCCATTCTCAAGCTCCCACGTGCCGACCAGATTACCAAATACTGCGAATTCAATCACATAGAGCGTAATATCTATGATATTGTCGAGGCGCGGTTTGTCGAGAAGCTCAATACTTGGTCTCGAGAGAACGAGCTTGACAAGTCCTATGGCAACGCTCTGGTGTAAGTGGCATCTGTGAATTCGAAATGCAAGCTGAAAAACCATTATAGTATGCTGCTCCGTCTACGACAGTTGACAGCTCATGTTCTCATGCTACAATTCGTTATGAGGGATCTCCTCGAGCGAGAAGATATCGAGCGGATACGCCAAGTCATTAACGAAGCCGCTGCGAAGAATCCAACCGCCCAGGCAAGTCGTACGATAGTTGCTATTCGTAAGCAATTAATAGAGTTGGCGGAAGAGGAAAAGAAGAAGGGCAAGGAGGACCCGGCGATTGTTGAGCCAGGTGATCCAGATAATGCCTCGGCTGAGGACGATTCTGGTGCCGTGGTCAAGGAGGTAGAAGAAACAGACTCTCAAGAGGAGAACCAACGGATTGACCGAATGTCTTCGGGGAAGAATTTTGGTAAGGAGTTTGACTTTAAGCCATATCTGAATAGTCTGACAACTGGCGACAACTGGGAAAAGGTCAAGGAGAAAGCCCGATGCAAGAAGTGCGACCGTCGTCCGAAGAACCCCTGGTTGACGAATTGCAGCCATATCTATTGTCTTCAGTGTTATGAGCAACGCTTTCTGGAGGCGGCTGAACGAGAAACCGAGCTGTGGACTTGCGGGTGTGGCAAGACCGTTAGGTTCTGTCATCCATGCAACCCCGATGGCGAATTGGAAGATTCTCAAGATAGTAGCCCACGGACTCGAAGCAAGGCTAGCAAAAGGAAAGTGCAGCCGGGCCAGGAGACTGTCCATGAAGACTGGCTTTCTTTGGGAGGCAGCATTTTACCTAGCACCAAAACGATCGCTATCAAAGCACAGATTTTGAACTGGATCGAGGAGAACAAGGATGTCAAGGTTATCATATACACACAATTTCTGGCCATGTAGGTGGGCTTCTACTTGCGCTAGTAACAATTCACTAACGACAAGTACAGGATCCAAATCCTTGACAAGGCTTGCGATGAGGAAGGTTGGCAGTCTGAGCAGGTAAGACTACGCAGCTAATTTTCTTTACACTTGCTGTATTCCACCTAGAAGCCGGCAAATTGTGCCAGAGCCGCTCTGCTCTTTGACATCTTATTATATCCTAGCAATTGGCATATACTAACAACTCATAGTATCACGGTAGGTTGAGCTTTAAGGCTCGCGAGAAGGCTATCACTGAATTCGCCGACAATTCTCGCGTGAGGGTTCTCTTAGCTTCGCTGCGCTGTGGAGGCCGTAAGTATTATTTTCAATTGGCCCCCTCCATATCCGCAACTAATGTGCGTTATAGTCGGTCTTAACCTCACAATGGCCTCTCGTGTGATCGTAATCGACCCCTGGTGGAACTCGGCCTCTGAACAACAAGCGTTCTGTCGGGTTTTCCGCATTGGTCAGAAAGAAGAGACATTCATGACACGGTTTTGCGTTAGAAACACGGTTGACGACCGGCTGATTGCGATGCAGGAGCGAAAGAAGCATGAGATTGCTAAGGTGATGGAGGGCGACAACAAGGCGAAGAAGATGACCATTCGAGACCTGATGCGTCTATTCGGACCAATTCAAGATGCCGAAGACGGTAGGCCATTTATTCTGGTCGACAATCCGGATCCTCGCGGTGGCTTTATGGCGGATCGGGATCATGAAGGATATGCGGACGAGATGTAGTGGGACGGATTTGCTTCTTGTCTACGATAAGTTTGGGTTTCCTATCTGGACCTTTCCGATCAACAGATTGGTTTCCGCTTTCAGGATTTCGTGTACTTATTTCTAGGCTTTGATTGGGGGATTGGGCGTCTTACGGGATTTCACTATCAAGGGGTTCCCTTTGCTTTTTAGTGCTGGCTATATGGGGGTGTAAGTGATATCAGATTTCACATCTCCGGCCGGTGTGCTCGCATCAGAGGCGTTCAGGTAGAGAAAATTTGTGTACGCCATGTATTCAACAGAGCCACTGCATGAATTGGGGGCGCTGTTTGATGTCAAGCCGGTCACGGCATTCTAGGCCTAAGGTGGTCCCACCAGTAAATGAGAGATGTGCGGCAGAAACTCGGGGGCAGTCGGCCATCTCCTAGCAAAAGGAAAGACGGGAATTGCGCATTGCAGGCGGGTTGGGTTTGTAATGACGGACAGCTGGCGGTAGAATTTTCAAGGACCGTTGTGGCTGTTCTCGTCCAAGTGGAGATATAAGGACTCCCGGCTGCTTTCTCCGCATGTGCTCATACTTTTGATACGATAAGCAGCACGCCGTCCAATCAGCTCTCCGACATTCGCAACCACACGTCGAGCGGGTTTAGGATCGATCGCCTTCTGCTGTTCGGGCAGCCCTCGAGCATGTCTCTGACTCCGCGCCAGACTACGACAGATAGCAGTCATTACCAACAGTCGGGTTATTGAGGGCACGCGCGAATCACAACGACCACCCCGCCAACACCCCGCACGAGCCTGTGTTCACGATCGTCTGGGCGGAATGGACACCTCCTCGGGGCTGCCAGACGGGCCAGCGCATGACGCTCCGACCAAAGGGCGTCGCCGGGGGAAGAAGGACGGGGCAAACGACGACGGCACGAAGAAGCGGCGATGCATCTCGAGCGCCTGCGTGCCCTGTCGCAAGCGGAAATCCAAGGTACGAGCCTGCGCCCCGTCATGCCGCGCCCTGTCGACGGGCTTTCTCCGGGGAGCGAGAGCACTGACATAGCCTGTCCTCACAGTGCGATGGATCCACGCCCTCGTGCTCCGCGTGCGCCGCCGTATACAACACTGAGTGCGTCTACGACCCCAACTCGGACCACCGCCGCAAGGGTGTCTACAAGAAGGACATCGACAACCTGAAGACGCGCAACTCAACCCTACAGACCCTGATCCAGGCCGTCCTGAACTACCCCGAGGATGAGGTCACCGCTCTGGTGCAGCAGATCCGCACCTGCGAGAGCCTCGATGCCGTCGCCGAAGCCATCATCGCGAAGGAAAACGGAGATGACGATGACGACGATGAAGATGACAAGGTCTCGCCGCTCACATCCCCCACAGCACCTGCCCAGCCTACATTCGAGTCTCAGCTGTCGGGCAAGATGGGCGAGCTGCGGCTGGACAATGGCTCTACAAGATACATTGGCGGGACATCGCACTTAATCTATATTGGCGCTGGCTCCGAGGGGGCCGATTCCCCCGTATATACTCCGAATGTCGAGCTCTATCAGCAGCATGAGAACCCCATCTCATCATGGACCACTGTGACCTCGGATCCGGAGCTGATACTCCATCTGATCAACATGTACTTTTGCTGGCACTACACCTTCTTTACCACCCTTTCCAAGAACCTCTTCTACCGCGACTTCCTGCTGGGGAAACCACCTCCGGGGTCCAGGCGGAAAACCGAGTACTGCACACCGTTGCTGGTCAACGCGATGCTCGCGCTGGGCTGCCACTTTACTTCTTGGCCGGCAGCGAGAGCGGTCCGAGAAGACTCGGCAACCGCAGGAGACCATTTCTTCAAAGAGGCCAAGAGGCTTATATTAGAAGAAGACTTGCACGAGGTGCCGGCTTTATCCACAGTTCAAGCGCTTGCATTGATGTCTGTAAGAGAAGCAGGCTGCGGAAGAGAGGCGAAGGGCTGGGTTTATAGTGGTATGAGCTTCAGGATGGCGTGCGACTTGGGGCTAAATCTGGACCACGGAGGGATACAGCATCGCAACTCTATAGACGAGTCTGAAGAAGATGCGAGGAAAATCACATTCTGGGGTTGTTTCTTATTTGACAAGTACGTCCTTACTGGTTGCGATAAATTGCAAGTTGGTTCTTTTCTAAATCTTTCACAGATGTTGGTCAAATTACCTCGGACGATTACCTCAGCTTCCTAATTCTATCATCACTGTCCCAAAGTTCGATGTTTTTCCTGTCGAAGACGCTGATATCTGGTCGGCATACACTGACTCCGGCTCTAACCAGGCGCATGCTCAACCTTCACGGACGCGAGCGGTAAGTGCCCCTAGATGTCATCGTACGAATCCTATTGGCTGACCTAGGTCCAACGTATCTGTAGGTTGCACGCCAGATATCGCGGCTTTGCGAGATCTCCAGCGATCTTATGAATTTCTTTTACAATCCTATCGACATGGATAAGGCGAAAGGAAAGCAAGCTGAGTTGAAGAAACTCAGCGAAATTCATCAGAGATTGGAAGCGTGGCGACGGGAGCTACCGAAGGAGCTAGAGCCTAAGGAAGGCGGGCTACCAAGCATGCTCGTTATGCAGTAAGTATTTAGTCACGTGCTAGCTCATTCACCCTCCTCACTGTTCTACAGCATGTTCTTCCAGCTCCTCTATATCCACCTCTTCCGGCCATTCCTCAAATATAATCAAAATACGTCACCGCTCCCCGCACATGTTTCGCCGCGAAAGCTCTGCACGCAAGCTGCCGCCATGATATCGAAGCTACTCCGTCTCTACAAACGGTCCCATGGGCTACGGCAAATCTGTAACATTGCTGTATATATAGCCCATTCGGCCTGTACAATTCACTTGCTCAATCTCCCTGAGAAAAATGCTCGGAGAGACATCATACATGGCGTCAAACACCTCGAGGAGATAGCAGAAGGCTGGCTATGCGCTCGCCGAACCCTAGGCATCCTCAGCGTTCTAGCTAAAAAATGGCAGGTTGAGCTTCCTGAGGAAGCCGCCACAGTCCTCGCACGCACTGACTCCAAATTTGGCGTCTATGGCGAACCCACCACACCAAAGGCTGCAACCCAGGAACTCGAACAGGCTGGAGATCAGTCACAGCAATTATCCACTACGCCGGCCTTGCAGTCATATAGTATGTCACTCTCAACCGCTAACACCAGCTCCTTCGATACCGGGGGTGTTGCCGTGTCTAATTTTGCGTCTGACAATATCCACCGCCTCTCAGAACCCCGGTCCCTACCTCCCAACGATGCAAACGCTCTTGGCCATCCGCGGGTACAGCGTCATCCCAACGACAATATCAATGCTTCGACACCAGCTAGCACCGCCGGTGGTGCCCGAATATCCATTGACAGCACAAATAACAGCAGCGGCAACTCGCCGTCGCAGCTCTTTGGCGGCGTCGATGCACTTATCCGCGAGGGCCAGGATTGGTGGCTGCGTGACCAAAGTCAGTTGGCTATGGGCTTTGATAACTGGAATTTCAGCGCGGATGACATCGCCTGGTTGAATGCGACGAGTCCAACGGCAGTCGGTAGTCCAACACCGAATGGATACGCCGCGTCTCCTGTCATGAACGGCGTTAATGGCGAAGCCAATGGAGGGGTTAATGGCATCAACGGGTACGGGGGGGCGTTGAACTATAATGAGTATGAATGGTACCAATGAGCGGACGATTGGTAGGTAGTAACGTGTTGGTATATCGATCTTCTTTTGACTCGTGCTCGATTTCGGTGTTTCAAGTCGCGCGGTAAGGTGGGAGGATACCAATCATTCGCGTTCGTGCGATGGCGTGGGGTTCTCGGGATCGGTCTTTTCTTGTATCAAATGCATGGTTGGGTTGGGTTGCGTATGTGTTGGGATCGTTCAGTCATTATCCTTGAGATGCTTGATGTTGTATTCAATATATGAATCATGTGTTATAGACATGCGAGGATAACGGGATTTGTATATACATATATCTCGGTTGTGCGTTGCGATTATTGGACTTATTATCGGAAGAGAGCAAGAGTGAAAAACTATGTGAGACCAAGCTAAGCAAAAGTGACGTTCAGTTCTTAAGAACCAATGGCCAGACAGAATGCGGATCCAAGTTTCTTGGAACTCTATACCGCCGGATCAACATCGTGCGATAGCTTCTCAATCCACGATTCCTCTGAATCGAGATATCCTGCAACACGCCATTGAAAGTTTTATCGAGGCGAAATACTCCAACCCAGTGTCCATCAAACAATATATCCGGAATCCCAAGAGAACCATACATCCCCCCTCCCCCCGGGCCAAAAAAGAAATCAAAACCCCAAGTATTGCCTCTAAACCCGCGCCAACTCCGCCACATCCCCATGCCTCCGTCTCCCATGCCTCCCCCTCGCAACCCTCAACTTCCCTACCCAGCCCTTCATCACCGTGCAAAACGTGCGAGCCCTAGGCGGACCTTGACCACCGTCTTCGTTTTCGTTTCCGCCTTCGTCTCCATCCTCATCGCTGACCTCTTCGACGCGCACGCACACGCCATATGCGTTTCGATCACCGAGGCTATCGGCCCTGCGTACGGGATGGCTGCGAAGTCCATCCACGAAGGAGATATGACGGGGACGACTCGGACCCGGGAGTCTTGGAGCGAGTGTCTGTTGCGCAACAGCAGTGTCTCGCGGTCGCGGCAGGCCTTCGAAGCTTAGATGCTCTTTGAAGGCCGTGGAGCGGTTGGTTGGTCTGGCGCGGAGGTCGCCTGGGATGTCGAGGGTGTATGTATCGACTTGTTGTTGATATTGAAGAGAGCATGCGGTAGGATGGTTTACTTTTGGACTCCTGGTGCGGAACGGGCTTGGAAATGGAGTATAGAAGGACGGCGTGGGCGAATGAGCGGGCGAGGACGCATTCGACGGCGTCGTCGATGGCGGCGGACAGGCTCCAGACATGAACTTATCCTCCTCCCTCGTCTGACCCAACTTCTGAATCCCATTGGTAGCGGTCCTCGTTTCAACGGCCTTTCGATTATCAATCGCTATGAATTCGCAACAATCCTCGACGTAAGGCTTCAACTTCAGCTTTGCCTTGCTAACCTCATCGCTATTCCTTACATCGCTGTTCTGAGAGTCCGTCTCGCTTCTCAGCCCCGCGATACTGATCCCCTTCATCCTCCTAACACTCTTCATTTTCATGGCGCCCGGCCGCACCCGCTCAACCGTCGACGCAAGTGCACGGCCGAGCAGGAACTCATGCCCAATACCATCATCACCCCGGTCATCCCGTACCAGCGACGAGCTGCTCGTGGGGCGTTCAGGCCGGTCAGGCGGGGGGGTTGGGCCCGGCGACGAGATTGTGAGTTCCGAGCCGCGGTTTAGGAGCGGATGGGGCGTTGGGCGTCGATTTAGAATAGTTTCTCTACCCTGGGTGTACGGGGTCCGGGTTGATGAGTCGCTGGCTTCCTCAATCGCCGTGAGGTAGTGTGGTAGTGAGAGGGTTGGGGTTGAAGGGTATCTTGATGCGGTTGCCAAGGAAGGCATCTTGCGTCGATAGGATGCTTGGTGTTGTGTGTAGAAATTGTCTTCGACGGCATGATTTGTTGGATCGCAATGGATGGAGACGGGAATGTGGCTGTTGCGAGTACGGATATCTTGTTCGCCGATTGTCTCTTGAGCACTACGGTAGGTTGCTGGCGTAGTTGAAGGGGATGGCGGCGGGAAGTTTGTGTTGACGAAGTTTCGTGCTTCGACTTGTCCATCCGGACCAGCAAGGCCGCGGGCGGGTGTCACTATTGTAGGTTCGAGAAACGGATAGTTTTCAAGGTCATCAGTATGTTGGAGCGCCCCGCTGACATATGTATAGACCTTGCTATTAGTGTTGATGAAGCCCTTGTTGAGTTTCATGCTTGAGCTTCTGCCTGGTACAAAGCGACGTCCGATACTAGGAGGAGTGCCGTTGCGAATGCTATTGACATCCTGGATACCGCCCGTGGCATCATGCAAAAACCCATTGTTTCGAGAGCCGTTTGTGATCTGTGGAAAAGTTGTATTATCTCTCACCACGCTGACTGCTGTCTTGAACGACTCGTTCGATGCGATCCGAGAATGCAACGAGGACGTCTGTGCTAGGTGGAATTCGCTATCATGCCCATACAATTCGGGGCTTCCGGGTGCTGACATTGCGGCAGCAGAATCTAGGCCGTAGAGCTCATCAACGGTCATACCTCTAACGGAGAGATAGGACGTCGCATTCGGATCGTTAGGGACTCTATACATGCTATTCAAACCGGCTCTGTTGCGAAATCCATTGTCGATGATATCATTAATGAGCGTTTTTCCGCTCACGCATCGCAGGTGATCTCCGTTGGATGATAATGGAGTCGTGGGTATTATTGGGAGATATCCTATGGACTGTTGACCGTTCGTTTCCGCGATCACCTCGCGCTCTCCATTTTGCCCCCTACTTGTCGAAAAGGCTATATCATCGAGCGTATGAGCACGCCCTCGATAAGGAACGAAAGTATCTGGTGTCCGGGGGTCAGCGATAAGACATTCTCCTTCCTTAGTTAGTAGAACACTGGTTCGCGGATGCGGCGTGCTAAGAGCGCGGCGCCGGCCGATGTCTTGAAGCTGCTCCTCAGCCTGTTCCTGAGCATGGTCATTAAAACAGCTGGTCCCAGCAGAAATCGCTCCAAAATGAATATGTGGCATATCGCAAATGATGGCGCCTGGCGGCGATCGACGAATGCACTCAGAAGGCGTCGGAGTAGGAGTGGCGAGATGCGCTAATTCTATAGGCACTTGAGAAGAACCCGTATGACGGGCCGCCTTTGAACTTGATGCCACCTTTGGTCGTATATTAAACTTAGGAAAGCAGAGTTGGCAAAACCAACGACGTGAATCCTGACTAACGTTTTGCCCTGTGTCGATTTGCGGGTGTGATAAGCGGAATATAGCGCCAGACGAGTTAGAAGTACACTTCGGAGATGAATAGAGACGAACAGGAAAAACTTTGTCTTTTGAAAGGAGTGAGTTCAATGGGAGAGATGGACTGGCAAAGGCGGTAGACTAACCAATACCACTTTCAAAAGGCATCCGGGTAGCAAATAGAGCGATAATACCGGGGAGAAATTACTGAATTATTCGCACAGAACTGGAAACGATACTTGGCCATGCGTGCGTGAAGTCGTTAATCCATGGTTACGACCGCTTTGTTGCCCTGGACTAGAAGCGAGAACCACGAACTCTTGTCAGCGCAACCAGGATCGTACGCCGTGTCTAAATTATTGCCGTCAAAGCCTCATGGCCCGTTTAAAAGCCCGTGTCTTTGCTCTGATACATTTATCAGTAATGTCTAAGACTATAGGAGGCACAAATCTAGGGCGTTGAATGGGAATCTAATTTCTCAGCCATGAATCCTGAAGATGATTACACTAGAAGCGACAAGAACAAGAAAGCGGTGAAGGAATATACGAAATGGTATCAATCATGAATTACTGGATTGCAGTAGAATTTTCCACATCCACGACAGGTTCTTCGGGCAGAGAGAACATCGGTTTCTTTCTGTTCGGAGACTCAAACGGATTCAATGGCCCTGGCGTTGCTTCTGACCCCTCTCTTGAACCCGCTTGCGCGGGAGTTGCGCTGTGTCTTGAGCCTGATGGTGCCTCTTGGCTAGAGACCAATACCGTGGAGCCATCTCGGCTAGTCAATTCAACCTTTTCTCTAATAGTTGCCAAAGCCTTCTCGTTCCCTTCGTAAGGCCGGGGTAGTTCTGTTGTGGGCTGCGGCTTCGCCTGCTCTTCGGTATCATGGTGTGTCTCGTTTGACCGAATCTCCTCTTTCTTGTCTACTTCTTTAAGCGCATCCCGCTTCCTTCTCGCATTCGCTATTAGATCATCGAATTGGCTTTTATGCATGGTCGCGTGTCTTTGCACGTCAAAATCCTTTCTCATAAATTTGGATTCTGCTGCGCTTGTAATTGCACCTCTTGTCCTTTCCCAAACTGCGAGGTCTTGTAGGAGTTCTCGTTTGCTTCTTGGAGCGTCAGAGTCGCAATTCGAATTCCACAAGTGCAACCACTCCGTATGTCGTTGCGCCAATAGTTCCTTCTTTCCGCCACTTGGTATGCCCAGTTCCTGCAGTTTCTTCCGTAAACCGCCCTCTTTGAGCAGATGATAGTTCAGTTGTGGTAGACGTGTCTGTGCGGGCGAGAGGTCCCTTTGCCTCCGTTGTAACGGGTTCAAAGTCGCAGTATTCGACCTTTCCAAGGTTTTAGTATAAACGTTTCAAGGACTTCAACTGTGCCTAAGAACATACTTCGATCGCGTATTTCGTACGCTCCCGGCTTTCTGATCAGCCGGTGCGTCGGGGCAGTCGTTTAAATGAGGGAAAACCTGTTCTTCCTTCATTGGCGTCTGACAAATCGGGCATTTGACCATTCCCTCTGGAACATCTTCCGGAATAAATTCCTGGCTGTCTTCATCGTCGGTATCTACTATTTCGATCGGGGTACTCTGCCACCCATCTACGCCCTTCCTACTCCTAGTCAGCCTAGCCCTTGACTGTCTGACGCTCTCCCCCTCCTCTATATCCGTATCGTCCAATTTGCGCTTCCTCGCGCCGGCCTCCTTTCTTGGCTTGTCTCCATCTTTCCGTCGCGCCAACTCAAGCGCCTTAGGTCTCGCTTCCTGGAACTTCTTCACAATCTCACGGACCACAAGATTGACCATTAATTTATCGCTTGAGTTCGGCGCTCTGCATGTTGGACATTTGCTGTCGGCGGTGAGACATCTACGTATACATAACGAGCAGAAGGTGTGCGCGCACGACGTGATGACTGGGTCATTATAGAACTCTTTGCAGACTTCGCAGCGCAGGGATGCTTCGAGAGGTTCAAAGGACGGAAGGCGGGTTGGAAGCCAGTCTGTGGGATCAGGAAGGTCGAAGGAAGGGTCCATAATAGGCGGAGCGGGTTGAGAGCAACCGGTGTGCTTTGGGATGAAGGCGGTGTCAGAAACACGGCGCGCTCATTGAGAAACGCGATCTCGTTATCACGTGATCGTGCTGACGAGATTTCTGCTTTGTCAGCCTATATGGGATGATCGCGAGAGGTTGCGAAAGGGAGTTTTGTTTGGTGCGGATCTGTCTTGGACTGATATAGCTTTGGGATTGAGCAAGTAGCGGACCAGTGAATACAACTAGAGATGACCTAAGGATGTGTGAAGAGTGCAGTTGCTCGATCAATAAAGGAGGAAGAAGGCAGTCCGCGACAAAGGAAAGAGCCTTGTGAAGGATATAGAACCGATCAGGTGCACCTCAAGTCCGGAGTATATTCCTTGTATATGAGAGCGGGAGATAAGAAGTCTGAGACTCCTTTACTTGGAGGAGCTCTAGTATCTATGCTAGCATACAATCCAACCAAGAACACTACAGTCAATGCTTCATCGGACTAGGGGTACATATCCTTTTCACATCCTATCATGTGACTTCAATGCTATCTGTTTTTTTTTTTTCTTGGAGTAAATTAGCGGGAGAATCTCCGAGCCATATCACATCGCCCCGCTTATACCCGGATGACCGCGCTCCTGCTCTTTACACCATCAAATATGCATGTATTATCAACTGGAACATACTGTTCAGTAATTACCTTGATAACCTCTTGGGACACTAAGCCTCCGGTAAGAGCAGATATATTGTGCAATTCTGCACCACCTGCCCGAACCCTGCAATGAGAGTCAATATGACGGAGTCAAAATGAGCCAAGGCATGCTTACAGCTCCTGCGCAAACTCTCCCGTTTGCGCCTTGATAATATATAACTCGTCTTCCTCAATATGTGCAGCGGCTTCCTTTACCAGATCATTCAAGAATTTTATTGCAACGCCTGTCACTTTCTCCGTATCCGTTTCTACATCCGTCTCGCCAGGCACTTTAGGTACGCCGCCCAATGCATCTTTGGCGTGAGTTGCTACATATTCATCCCATGCTAAGAATGCAATGTACAGAGGTATCAGTGAATCAGGGAAGGCAAGGGTTTGAGCTAACGAAATCCGTGAGCAGTCTATTACGAAATACCCTGATGTAGTCTAGGAACTCACCAATGGATTTTGCTCTATCCCCCCACTTCAGGGACTCACTGGCCTGTACTACATGGAATGGCCGTCCCCTCACTAATTTGATATGTGCTGCATTCTTGCAGAAAGCCTCGACATCCTTCTCTTCAATTGGCGTACTCCGTTTCAGCGACCTCTCTAGGAACCGCACGCTCTCTACCACTTCGGCCAAATCTTTCCGGGCCTTTGACTTGTAGACGTTTTGTAACTGAATATAATCGGCGGATCGCGCCTTCATATCCGGAACAGAGCCTGGTAGCGGGAGGACACCATACTTAGTGTAGAAAAGTCTAATGGCATGTGCTATCACCCAGAAACTTGCGGACTCTGCCGACAAAGCGAGACATTCCTTTGTCTTGAAGATATCTCTCACGCTACCGGCCGGCTCTGGCGGGTTCAGCGACTTGAGGACTGCAGCGACTGCCTCGTCGAAGTTCTCTTCTCCGCCTTCGGCGTTGTTCGTCCGTGCCGCCTTCGAAACAATATCTCTGAAAGCTGTCTTCTCCTTGTAATTCTGCGGTACCTGCCCATCGTGTCCTTTTTTCCATTCTTCTAAAAAGTGTAATAGCAGAGCAATATACGGAACGTGACCATGATCCTCATGATCCATTGTATCTAAACCATTCGTCTTCTCGGTGGCAAAGTCCAGCAACTCTTTCCATGGCTTCAATAACCGAAGATCGGATATTGTCTCGGGGTCAGGATGTGTATCCACAATGGGGAAGGTGGGAGGGAGATGTATCGAAAAGTGTGAATAGAAGCCCACGGAGTGGACGTAGAAAATTGGTATTAACGAAGCGTCTGCGTGGGCGGAGAGTTTCATAAGAAGCGCGGGTTGTATAGGAGCAGCAACAATTACTAACGTATAAGGGTCTAGGGCATTCGGCTTGTTGAGGAAGGGTTCGATAGGCTACGTAGCTGTTTAATAATAGCATACTTCCAGAACTGGGGAACCTACCTCTGTGATGAAATTGCCTTGAACATCCGGGTTGAGCTCCTTAAGTAGAGCACAAGTACGCTCTGCTCGGAAGCCACCGAGATGTTCCTCCTCAAGGAAGAAATTAACACCTAAATCTGCCTCTGATACTACTGCCGAGTCCTGTATTGTAAAGTTCCCTATTCCGGGGAGTACCAGGTTCTTGAGCGTTTCTAGACCAACGACACCGGGACCCGAGTTAATGAGGAGAATATGAGAGTTCTCGAGGGCGGCTTGTCCGGTGGTACCCCATAACCGCAGCTGGCGGTCATACCTATGCATAATCAATAGCTGTGTGTGAGTTCTAGGCCTAAGTGCAGCTTACTTCTTCTCCTTTGCAGTTGGGCCCTGCACGGGAGGAGGTAGGTCTGCCATTGCGAGCTCCCTGCTATTATCTTCAGCGTAACAATTACAAGGGGTAAGAGGAATGGGAGTCTTAGGTGCCTGTTCGTAGTCGCCAGGCACTGCCCTAAATATACTGCCGGGCGGTAAGGCGTAAAGCGAGGCGACGGTCACTGCGGAGCTTATTGCCCCGCGAAACACCCCTCCACGCGCTAGCCAATGAGAAGCACACTCACTAGACCCATTGTGATTGGGCCTTGCCATATATCAATCAAGAGTCAAAACTTGGGTATTACACTTCGAATCAACCAGTCATATTCAAGCCTATATTCCTGCTGCACAAGATTTGTTACTGGCTCCCCATATTCCGAAGTCTAAAATGACAAGATTAAGCTAGGGCCTAGAGATATAGTAGTCCTCAATCAACTTTCAAAAAGGTCAAAGCAGCAACACTTAATGCCTCTATCGCCGTCCTGAGCGTCGGCTGCACCACAGGCGCATAATCTTCTTGGTGACTCCCTGAAATAATCTTCGGATCCTTCTCCGCCTCAAACTTTTTCCACTTCTCTTCGTCCACGCCCCCAAAATTCCAGAATATGGATGGCACCCCAATCGCCGTCGCTAGATTCGTGAAATCCTCACTAGCTGTATGCCGACCCGCTTCCCACGTCCGCTCCTCGCCGAAGAATGATATAAAAGATTGCCGAAGTTTGAGTGATTCAGGAGTGGAGTTTATGGTTGGGGGAAAGCTGCCTAGAAGCTCGATCTTGGGTTCTTTTTCGGCGCCAGATGTGATTGCTTCACCCTTGATGATCCTCTTGACCGCTTCGATGACCTTTTCTCTCACGGCCGGATCAAATGTCCGGATGTTTAGCGTTAGTTCAACTTCATATGGGATCACATTATGGGCCTTTCCGCCATGGATGGTAGCACACGAGACTGAAGCTACATCCTCAGGCCCGATTTCTCTGGCCACAACGGATTGAAGACGAACAATGATTGATGCTGCGAGGAGGATCGGATCGATGGAATCTTGTGGTTGGGCGGCGTGGGCGCCACGGCCGAAGACCGTGACCTTGAACGTATCTGCCGAAGCCATGCACGAGCCTGGTCTGATCAAGACCACTCCGGTCTTCGAGTTCGTGAGATGCTGGCCCAGTACGATATTTGGCTTTGGAATTTTTCCGTATAAGTCGTCGTTTATCATGGCTTGAGCGCCAGTGCCGTGTTCTTCGTCAGGCTGGAATAAGCATATGAGGGTTCCTTTCCACTTCCCTTTTGCGTTTGCTAGCAGTGTCGAAGCTCCCATTAGTGATGTTGTATGCATGTCATGGCCACACGCATGCATGACCGGTTTCCTTTCGCCATCCGTGTCGATTGCCTCTACGGTGCTCGCGTAATGAAGGCCAGTCTGCTCCCGGATAGGAAGAGCATCCATATCTGCTCGTAGTAAAACCGTCGGTCCTACGCCATTTTCCAAGATTCCTACCACCCCATATCCCCCGATGTTAGTGAGGGTGTTATAACCGAACTGCCTCAAGTGGTAGGCAGCGATTTCAGAAGTCCTTTTCTCCAGTCTGCCGAGTTCTGGATGTTGATGAATATCTCGATATCTGTCTTCAAAAGGTCCCAGAACAGGTAGATATTTTTCAACGATGGAATGCAGCGAGCCGGGTTGCGTCTCCATCGTTTCTTGGCCAAGAAATCAAGGCTAGGTTACTAGGAGCTCTGTGAAAGAAGTCGAAGAAGCGGATACAGACAGAAAGCTGAGCTCAATAAAGTATAACTATTTGCGATTTGAAAGAGTGGGGTAACCTTAGCTGGGTATTCCGGGGCCAAACTGTGCCCCGGAGAACACTTACTATTGCAAATCTATGTTTAGCTGTGTGGGGTATGTATTATGTCAGTACAAGAGTGACTTATGTTCGCACCAGGAGAGAAATGATTAGTCTGAATATTATATCGACGTAGAGAAAGACGACGATCTCATCAGCGCGATAATGAGAAGCTACAGCTGCATTCCTTGCCACAAAAGAACTGGCGCCCAGAATTGGTTCCCTAGGCTTGGGTTCCAAGGTTCACCCCTCGTTCAATGGAGGGGCAGACCCCTACTTAGCCCGATCACGCCGACAGGAGACGAAGTCGCCCGGTCATCTCCAACAATTCTCGGTGCAATCACACCTATCTTGCGGAACTGAGCGATTATCTGTCCCTTCCATTTCGCGGTACGTGACCTGGTCTCTCCCTCAATCTCTCCAGTCATCTCCAGCCCGTCTTGATGCGTGCTTGTCTTCTATGTCCGCGGCGCCCGCTCATTAAAATATCTCAGCAAACCAGTATCATCAGTCATCCGCATAAATTTCAATTGTCGCCTTACAAATTTCAGCCGCTTTCGAAACCACTTTTAGGATCCTTCAACACCAAGTCCGCTCCCTCCTTTCCAACCCGCGACGTTCAGTCCCCCTTCCCAACCAGCTTCCGACATAGTACCGCCGCTCGGAACTTCTCCTTGTCTCTCTGTGCCCTCGCGAAAGACGCCGCTAGGATGACCGACGCCTTAATCGAGTCTGCCAAACGAGCGGCTGCTAGACAAGCTGTTGCCGACCACTTCGACCCCAGAGCAACACACGTCGGCATTGGGTCTGGCACTACAATTGTCTATGTGGTCGAGGCCATCAAGGAGGTTGCAACGGACCCCACTATTCGCTTCGTACCCACCGGATATCAGTCCCGGCAGGTCATTATTCAAGCCGGTCTTACGCCGTTAGCTTTCGATTCGCTACCACCGGAGGTTATACTAGATATTGCGTTTGATGGTGCGGATGAGGTAGATCAGGATCTGAATTGTATTAAGGGTGGCGGTGCGTGCCTGTTCCAAGAGAAGTTGGTTGCGGAACGGGCAAGGAAGTTCGTTTGCGTTGCTGGTGAGTTCGATTCCCGTACACTGCTGAGACGAGTGAGTTGAGGCTCACACCATGTGTCAAGATTATAGGAAGAAGCAGGACCGTCTTCTAACAAAGTGGCCCACTATACCTATCGAAGTTGCGCCAATTGCTGTGCCTACTGTTCTAGCCGACCTCCGCATACTGGGCTCACCGAATCCTAAGCTGAGGACCACTCTCCTTGAGAAATCCGGGCCTCTCAAAACCGACCAAGATTTCTTTATTATCGACGCACCGTTCCCGTCCCTCCTCATCGCTGCGGACGTAGCAGCCGGAAAGGGCAAGGGTGATGGTAGTGACGGGACCTGGGAGGTCAATAGGCTAGCTACGGCCATCAAAGAATTAACCGGGGTATTAGAAGTCGGCATCTTCTCCGGCCTCAATGGAATTGAGGCTGAAGCTATCCGACAAAAGGAAGGAGGAAAAACAGTCGTGACAGGAGGCCAAGTACCTGTTGCTGTGTACTTCGGTATGCAGGACGGGAGTGTAGAGGTACGAGTTAAGGAATGAATAAGTTGTGGATATAGGCAGCAGGAGATTGTAAATTGGATTAGATAGATTTCCGTCGATAATGTCATAGACAACTCATAGGAGATAGCAAGTTCGAATGTGAGTCCCAGTAGCGCCTTTTCTATACTACCTCAATTCGTGCTTTGCTTCGTAGAATTGTTTGACAGAAGTCACCAATAGCCTACACGGAGGGGTGGAATGCCTCCATTGGTAACAATTTTGTTCTGCATCCACTTCCCATCAACATTCCTCCTATCCTCAATCTCCATATTGCCGCACTGATCCCCCACTCTGATACGGAATTCCTTCATGAGCCTCCTACCCCTTAGCAGCTCAACAAAGGGCTGACCTAGGACATCCCACGTCCAATTGGTTGCGTGCGATCTGTCGAACAGACGACTGACGAACGTCTCCCACACCAGTTGTACAGATCGCAATTGTTCCATACGAATCAGGAGCTCCTGAACAGCCGACACAAGGCAAGTATCAAACAATTTATCTTGCGCTTTCATCTCAGCAAGGGAACTGAAAGTCTTCATCTCCGCCCGCACGCGACCTGCCTCCGGACATGAGCTGTTCGCCCGGAGCATTCGCGATACAGAGTGCGCGGCGTCGACATGCGATGCTATTTCCCCTATCTCGATATATAGCGTACAGTGCCGTAGGCTGTTTAACAAATTCTCTGGCGCATTCCAGAAGTTCGGAAGGGTTGACATAGAGGGAGCCAGTGGAGGACGCCGTTCGATGTTCGAATGAGCAAGTGTGGGGAGCCGAAAGAAGGCATTGCTACTGCATATCTGAAGGAAGAAGCGGGTCCGCTCATAATAAGCTTGGCGGTATTCGGCGCTTAGTTCTTTGCTCACAAGGATCATACCATGTTTGTGGAAGGAGGGGATCCTTTTGGTATTGGGAATGATATCGGAGCTGTCCTCGGTAATGTCGCCTGTGTAGGCAAAGGAGCGCGGAATATTGCTGAAGTCTAGAATATGGTTGCAAATGTCCAGACGAATCTCTACGGGGAGGTCACAGAGAGATAGGGCTGCTGGGTCGCAGCGCGTGGGCCAAGGGATATTGGTGTCAAGATCAGACATTGAAGATGATACACTAAATGGCCGAAGTGAGTCTGAATCAATCTGTAGACTTCTGGTTGAGGGCGAGGTGGGAAATTGAAGAGCTGGAGAACCTGAAGGCAGTAGGTCCTGGGTTGAAGTTGTCTGAGCTGCTAACAGCTTAGCGCCTTTATGGTCAGTCAGCTCCACCCGCAGCTCGGTACGCGAACACGACATCACGCGCGATTTTAGGCAGGGGAGCTAGATTTGCTTATTTCACCTTAGACATAATATATAAAATAGGCAAAGTAGCATAAGGATGCAATAGATGACTTTGCATCGTACTCCGTTAACTATTCGTATTCAAATGCTATCCTTTTTTTGAGATCCAACCATGTATATCTAAAAGTCAATGATGCTAAAAAGTATGAAGAAGTGAAAGTTTAGGTTCATGATGGATTTGCTATGCCAACTTCGCCAACTTCGGCCAGGTACCAAAGGTCAAAAGAATAGAGCTCAAGTAGCTCGCGATCGCTGCAAAAAGGAGCATCGCAGAATTGAAAATGATATTCTCCACTCCGGATTTAGTGAGCATATCCGTGACGTCTGTGGTTAACGCTCCTCCTCCTATAGTCTACATATACTGTCTGGTAGACAACCTCAGTCTCTACGACCGTGGTATAGGCTGTTACACAGTGGTAGCCTGGGGGGCAGACAGCCTTCGTTGGAACAGGGGCAGCCTCGGAAGCAGCGGATGCAGTGGTGTAAACTGGGGTCTCCCCAGGGGTCTCGGCAACAGTCTGCACAGGCTTCACCTCCGCCTCGTCACCAGCAGTTGTAGTCATTGAAGGAGCAGCGGGGGAAGTTTTAGCAGGAGCGCTGCTCTTGACCTCAACAGTGGTGGTCTTAGGGCTCGAGACAACGCCTCCGCCCGATGTTGGGAGCATAAGTCCAACATCGATGGTCTCAGCCTTAGGAGTGAGGACCTTGCCCTTATTTGGTGGACCGTTGAAGTTCTTAGCCTTGCAGTTGTCATTAATCTCTTGGCACTTGGCCTGCCAGAGCTCGCACCCTTTGCCGCCGGTTACTGGAGCAGTATCCCAACAAGTAT
Source organism: Lojkania enalia (assembly GCA_010094045.1). Lineage (NCBI taxonomy): Eukaryota > Fungi > Ascomycota > Dothideomycetes > Pleosporales > Lojkania > Lojkania enalia. Next base: position 259,871 of record ML986603.1, read on the forward strand.
TGGCTTGGTTCCAGCATTCCTCGCCGGAAGCCCAGCAGCCCGCCTCATCAGAGTAGTCAGACACTTCGAATCCGAACCAGTTGCCGTTCTCACAGATAACACCAGCCGGCTTCTCACCTTCATTCTGCTCGGTTTGGGCTTGCAACTCAGCGCCAGCAGCAGAAGAGCTAGAGGTAAGTTTCGCGACTTCCGGTCCGCATGTGGGGTATTCAGCATTATCTCTATTGTAGATGTTGAAGCTGACGCTCTCCTCACCAGCCTTCACATATCCCGGAATGCTGACGGTTTCTTCTGGCACTAGGTCACCGGTGCTCTCGACGAAGATTTGAGCGCAGCTGGCGTAGAACTGAGGATCTCCATTGAACGCATTATGCAGGGCGAGAACCTCGGGACGAGCCAAGTAGTAACCGCCCTTGAGGCCCTTGGGGAGGTTGACGGACAGAAGGCCATTGTTGGCAATCAACTTATCAGTGCACCATTCCTTGTTGTCCGCGTCGTAGCCGTAATCGAAGATTTTGAACCAGCCATCTCCAGCGGCTGTGTCATGAGTTAGAGTGACTATTGAAGAAAAATAATACCTGCTTACCGGGATCATCGATAGCTGAATCGACCTTCTTCAAGTACACCGCGCATGGGCCCTTATGACCAGGGTCAAGCCGCTCTTTGGTAGGATCATTGGGCCATGAGCGAAATTCGAAGGAGAGAGTAGCGCCATCTGGAACACTCTGAACGCGGGAGACACCTTTCTCTCCGCCAACGTCTGTAGGATATGTTAGTGGCTGCACATATGTCATGTTCGAATAGAGCGGGGCGACCTACTGCAGGCCAAGTCGTTGCTAGATAGATCCGAAAGCGGGAATGAAGCCTCTGCCGGATTTGTGCTCATTCGCATAGCAACTCCGTCACCCTGCAAAGCCATTAACGGTTGTTGGATTAGTCGCACTGGAGTACATACCTGCGCAACTCCATTGACATAGATGTCCGTGAAAACAGTGTGGGCAAGGGATCCTGGCACAGCGGCTAGGGCAATAAGTAGAGATTGTTGTGCTCTCATGTTGTCAGATTGGGGATACTCGGGGGTTGATTCAAACGTGGTTGTTTGTCGAATGGTAAGATGAGTATGACACAGGAACGAATCGAGTCACGGACTTTGAGTGGTAGCTAGTAAAAGAATGGACGTGTCGACTAGCGACTAAAAGAATGACTTTGGCAAAGTGCCGAAAGGAAAGACAAAAGTTGGTTGTGAGAGCAAAGCACCAGCTCGAGGGTGAGGAAAAGACTGGGAACGGGAGCGGCTTGCGGTTTTGATGCCTGGCTGATGAAGTGTGGGGAGCCTGCACTGGCGCCATCACACCCCCTGCCGTGAGCACTGTCTCCAGCCTCTCGGGACTTGTTTCCTTGCATGCATCTTATCGATTTGCAAAGGCGCCCGCCCAGAGCTGCGAGTTTGACGTTGTGTTCCGTTCGAGCGTCAGCCTTAAATTTCCCCAGCCAATCACGACGGCTTCCAAGTCGCTTTCAGAAACATGCAAAATAAACGAGATCGTCGGAGGGCTTTCGCCAGCCCGGGGTCGCTAAACACAAACGCTTGTGGCGTATCTCGAAACAACCTAAATTCAGGCACGGCTCCTGGATGCAGCTCAATTTCTTTCCCCCTCATCATCTCAAACCGCGATATTCGACCAGCGCCGATAATGGAGAGCGCTGTAGAACACCAAGCACGGAAATTTCCATAGAAGAAAATCAACCACCTCAAATCCCTTTCGACGTTTCTGTGTCTGAGTCGACCGCCCCTCTAGTGGATGTTGTTCAGGAAGTGTGGCCATTCAGGAGGTCCACCTGACTCGACCGGCACATCGCAGGAGACCAGGCCCTCCGCTCCCTCACCTCCCTCCTTTGGCTGATGCTAAGCGTCCCCACCGCCAAGTCCGCCATGTGCTCACACTATGTCTTCCCGTGCCGCCATATACGAGGGATGTGCCTGCTAGCCGGGATTATATATTACATTTTCCCCGTCCCGCAAATTCTGGGCACGTTGTTGGGTTGAACTTAGACATTGTTTTTCGGTGGCGTGCAGCTGAGGCGTTGGTGTCCTTCATCAAGGTAAGGAGCCGGGCATACTGTTGTGCTACGCTCCCACACCGTCGCTCTCGATCACCTCCTGCATGAAGCTTCCGATAGCCTGTCGATCATAGTTCTGCCGAATCAGCGCGAACAGTTCATGAGGATGATCTTCATTGATCGGAAAGTTAGGATAATATAAAGAACGGAGACCTTGGTTGTCATACTCTGTCCCACGTGGGAAAACCTCCTTCTACATACGTAAATAGCTGAGGAACGGTCCATGCTTCCGACAAGGATGAGCAAAGGAGATGTCGTCCGGCGTCAATTATATTACGCTGGCCAAGTTCGGGACGAAATTGCGCGGGGAACTTCGCTGATCAAGATCTCTAGAATGGGCTTCCACTCACGGTCGGCAGAAGGCTATTTCCAGCCAAATTGACTGGTGGAACGTGACCATTAAAATGAACAAGCTTTTAATCAATTGAAAGAAGATATGAGGATCGGGATTAGTATGAAACCCTACGCTCATCTGATGAAGGTTGCTTGGCGTCTTAGTGTCCTTCGTTGACTAGAGAAAAGAGGGACTTTGAAGCAGGTTTGCACTTTCTAGTAAAGTGTTTGACAACGTATAGCCATAGTGGATCTAACTCCCGTCGCTGTGCCCTTAATTATATGAGCGTTATGCTTGTTTGAGCGGCCTCTTCTCACTCATCCAAAATCGCGGCGTGGAAGGAGATTTGGGAGATTTCAGAGACTTCGGCTCTGCTGACTCCTTAAATCGTTCTTCTTGCTCGGCTTTCTCCAAAATATCTTTAACGAGGTTTCTGAAACCGACTGATTCTTTTCGTATCTCAATATTCAAAAAAGCATTGCTCACTGGAGGCAATCCCCTTGTAGCAAACAGAACATCCGACACTTTCAGGCCGCACGTATTTCTGAATTGCAGCTTCTTGAAACTAATGGCAATCCCTTCAAAGAAGGCGAAACTTTCTCTGGTTTGGGGAATGCGACACATGATGGTCGAACCGCGTACCTTATATTCGATACCAAGCTGTTGAAGTCCAGTTTCTACTGCGTGAAAGAGCCATGGGCTGCGTCTCTTGGTAACGTAGTGGAGCGCTTTCGATTGCCCTAATCCGATTGTTGGAAGGTTATTGTATGGGAATCCTTCGGTGACCAAAGTGCGGTCTCCCAGCGAACTAGACATAGCACGTTGTAGGCTAATGGCATCGAACGGCGAGAAGATAGGATCCCATTGCAATGGCCATGCACTTGGAGAGATTAGTGGCTGCACCAAAAATGTTTCGCCAAGCTTCCAATCAGTGCGCGGTCGGTAAGACTTAGGATTGGTTTTTGTAACTTCTCCTTGAGATGACCAATGGGCTGTCTGAGCAGTTGATGTGAACAGCTTCATTCTCTGTTGAATGGATGCCACAAGATTGGACTTCTCAACTGCATGCGTATTCATAAAAATGTCAGTAGGATCAGTGTTACATCTAGAGAACGTGAATGACAAGATAGTGAGAGCTTCGAGTCGATAATTGAGGAAGTAAAGCTCCTCATAGACACGGCGAGTGAGGTCGCGGGCAATTCCATAGCGAGCAATGAGTCCGTCCAGAGCTACTGCCCATGCCAAGGCCGCATTTTCGGGTTGATTGAGCTGAAGGCAAGCATCCCCAAGCCAACGTGCTGCAGCAATATCGCCATCGTCGGTGTTGGTGCCGGTAAGATATATACCATTAAAGGATTCTTCGAATAGGGCTTTGGCTTTTGAGAAGTTCCCGGAAAATGAAGCACACACCCCTATAAGATATCGTAGAAGCCTACGCTCAGGTTGATCAATGTGACCATTGATCACAATGGTCTCACCCCGCTCGACGGCTGCTAATTGACTCTCCAGAAGAATTTGGGCGGATGCGAACTCTCGATTGTTCCAAGCTTGCACAATTTCCTGTGCCGTAGAGCGAAGTGTTTCACCCGAGGATGCGTCCAGTTGTTCGTATGGCTGTAAATCAGTAATCGTGCGTTCAGGAATTCCTCGAGGAACGATCGAGGAATATCTGCTGGTTTGTAGAGGCTGGTAGTCTGGTATGGCTGCTGTATTATGTGCATTGATATTTGTATCTCTAGATATTGCCTCTTCGGGGGTTAATTGGGACGGAGATGACATAGCTTGGCTCGTCGACCTTAAACGAGGAACATGATTTGTAGAATGATTAATTTCCCGCACAGGTATTGACGATATATCCGGATGAATGTCTGTCGAATGAATAGAAAGTGCATCGGTAAAGTCTCGCGACATCGTGAAGTATGGTTCTTCGGTCCGTTCGGCTTGTGCCTCCATCAACCTCCCTTGATTCACAGCCCTAACAAACCAGTCCGTGATAAATTCGCGGTAATTCAAGGCATCTTGCGGAGAGATACCAACATCTTCTAAGTCTCGGATTATCTGTGACCAGGCAGCATCATCATCTTCCTCATCCTCATCATTCGCTACTCCAGATGTGATTCTTTCTACCGATGCCAAGCTCTCTTCGCGATGACCGCCCTTGTAGTCCTGCTCTAGCCTTCCCAGCGCTTCCAGAATGAGGACTTGGTTGTCATGTATCAAGGATGTATAGAAGCTATTGAGCATTACCACGGTCGAAGTCAGCTTGTCTCTTAGCGATCTTGATCTATCGGGATCCCATTTTAATCTGTCCCAAGTTCTCTTGCTCTTCGTATCCAGGGTGTTGTAATGGTTAAGTATCTGGTCAAGTTCTGAGAGTACCTTAATACTCGCTTCATACACATCAAAAAGTGCTTTTTGCTTGTTCTCAGGTATGCTTTGGTTTTCCACCTTATCTGCAACATCTTGAAGTATATTTGTCAAGGAGCGAGCCTCGCCCGTTAGAGCTCTGTATTCTCCCGGACTATCACGGCCTAGATGGTGTAAGTACTCTTCACCTATAGACACCCGAGACTGACAGTTCTTGTATACCCGAGTGGCGAGCTCGCAGACCTTCAAGACGTCCCCAATCGAAACGCCAAAGGACATGGTGGGGTTGTGTACAGCTTATCGCCTATGCGTTAAAAGCTAACCGTCGGTATAAATTGTGAGCGTGCCGGTGTCTGACGGATGAAATCAACCAGGAAAGGAAGGTTTCAATCGCGCTCCATGATTATTCAGGTGATGAGATGGACAAGGCTGCAGAATTCGTGATGTCGATCATGCGACTGGGGCTTTGCCCTGCACGACGCTCCGCCTCACTCTAGGCATTTGTATTTCACCAGCGCACTCCTCAGAGTTATAGCATATAGACGTAGGATGACCGGTTAAATGTGACATAATGCCATCTGCGTTGTACATCAAAAGAATTATAACATTCAGATGCTGAAATATAACAATAGATTACTAGGCGTTCTCTCAACTCGACAAACGCTAAACCGGACTTGAACCGAGTCTTTAATAACCCTGTTATCACCAAATGACAGCGTAATATTTTTATTACCATTCTCACGTCTCAATATGACTACTTGCAGCTCTACGGAAGGGCAGAGCCCCTACTTCCCTAGTATTCTACAACTCGGCCATCATTTAATACGAGTAATTCAATCGCGCCTCTGGAAACTACATTTCCTGTATCAGGCGAGTCGCACGATTATCCAGAGCAAGTCGAGAAATGATCTTCCGGTGGATGCGAGACCTGGAATCTACCGATAGGGGAATGCTCAGCCTCCTGCCTCACCTTGAACATAACATCTTTACAGCCAACGATGAAGTCTGATTTTCAATTCTTTTCGCTCCAAATTTGCTATGTCCCTGTCTTCAAATAAACTGCTCGCCTTGCATAGGCGCATCAAGAGTGACAATCCGAAGTCATCCGACAAGCTAGTCGTTCCGCCGTCGTACAACGATGACCTTCTGCTGCCTAGCCCTCAGCCTCCAACATATCTGCAACCGGAGCTGTGCAACATTTGTCGAGAGATTGATTTGTTAAAGGTTGCAGACGGTCGATTGACCTACAGGAATTTCTATCTCAACCCCAAAGATCAACAATGCGTTCTCTGCGACATCATCCTGCATTATTTACAGCTGCTCTCGAAGACCGTAGCGCAACGGCTGTCATTCCATATGCAGGGCATTCGAATATATGTCGAATATCGAGTGCTCAATGTTTACTGCAGCAATATTCGAGTTCCCCTGGGGAAGATCTCGGTTTCTAGGTCACGAATGGAAACGCCAGGCCCATTCCCGGCAATCTCTACAACTAGCCTCTCGCGAGGCAAATTCATGATAGAACCTTCTCAGTTGGACATGAAGTTGGCTGAGAAATGGCTTCATGATTGTGCTACCAACCATCAAAATTGCAACATTCAAAAAACTGAGCTGCTCGAAATCTACCTTATTGATGTAGTCCATCGGCGGATTGTACCCAAGAAGTCGGACGCACGATACCTTGCGCTGAGCTATGTATGGGGTGGTGCCAACACCTTCCATCTGACTAAGTCTAACTTCGAGGTTTTGCGGCAACCTGGATCTCTAATGGAATACTTCCCCCATATCCCACAGGTCGTCCGGGATGCAATGCGCTTTACGGATCAACTCAATGTGCAATATCTCTGGTGTGACTCGCTCTGCATAATACAAGATGACCCGATTCATCGAGATCCCCAGATAACGCATATGAACACTGTCTACCGGCACGCTTTCGCGACAGTAGTTGCAATGTCCGGGCAATCAGCTGACGACCGTTTACCTGGTCTTAGTCTAGGAAGTCGGAGCTCCCTGCAGCCTATTCGATTGCATAGAGGTGTTGATCTAGAGCCTCTCCCGCCTAGCCTAGAACTTGCCATGCTTTCTTCTCAGTACGAAAGCCGTGCTTGGACATATCAAGAAAGGATCCTGTCGGCAAGATGTCTGTATTTTACCCATAGTCAACTATACTTTCAGTGCCGCTCAAGCCTTCGATCCGAGAATGGAGAGTCGATACACTACGTGAAGAGACATTTAGTCAACCCGCTACTGGAATTTGAGACACGCCCACATACGGCACTGGACTACTTCTGGCTGGACTTCTTTCGATGCTATGACCTCGTTGTACGAACATACACGCAACGGCATCTATCCCATCAGTATGACAAGCTACGAGCATTCTCGGGTATATCGACAATGTTCGAGGAATCTCGAGCCGGGGCCTTCCAATATGGGCTGCCAGAAGCAGTTCTCGATCTTGTCCTCCTTTGGATCCCCTGCGGGCAGATTACGCGAGTGTCTTCGAAGAAATATGATCCGTCATCATGCCGTGACTATATCCCGAGCTGGTCATGGGCCGGATGGGATGGACCCGTAGAACATATGAGCCACCAGCAAGACTCAAGCCCTCTTGAGAGCTCAGCCGATATCGAGCTGCCGAACCTCAAATCTGAGATATCAGCATTTCGAGTTGAGAACGGTGAGAAAGCAACAGTTCGCTCGATTAGGAGGTCCATCGGAGTACCATATCAGATCGTTACATATCCAGCTGAAACTTATGAGCAGCCTATCCAATCGGAGACAATAATCTCTGGTCCAGAGCTTTGTTTCTCAGCTGAAGCAATAAGCGTGCAGGACTTTCACCTTAGAGAATTCGAGCAGTACACAATAAGCCCGCCTGGCCAATATGCCGATGTCCATGCGTTCGATCTCCCAGTAGTCAGCCATCACAACAAACTCAGGACGGAAGTGTGTAACAGTGCCGAAAGGTGCGTAGGATTGCTTATGGATTCGAAGTCGAATTGCTCCTGGCCAGCCAACAGCGCGCAATTCGAGTTCATCTTGCTTTCCCGAACAAAAGCAAGCATCATGAACGGCGAAAAGGGTATTAGGACTTCCTCCGGGTCATTCTTCTCGTCGGTAACGGGGGACTTGGAAGACGACTGGAGTGTTCTGAATGTGATGCTTATTCGGTGGACAAACCGTGGTCGTCATGCGGAACGGGTTGCAGTGGGTACGATGATTGAATCTGCTTGGAACGTAGCGGGACCTTTCAAAAAGTTGATTCGATTGATATGATAATGGTCACTTGGGTAAATGAGATGCTATTTCCTGCTCGTTTTACACCAGCCGGTCTAGACCTTGCGTAGTGCGTGCGACCCGCCCTGCATGATCCCTGCATTCACAATGCGGCCCCTTATCGATAAAGCGTAAATGTTCGCCCGATCTTCACCCCCCTTGGGCGCATGTAAACATCTCTCCTCTCCCTCGCTATCCTAACCGACTCCTCCAAAAATGGCTCGAATACTTCGTCTCTCACTTAGCGTTATCCTCCTCTCCCTAGCCCCCAATGTCTCCGCGCACGAGGGTTCCCACGAGCAAATCGTAGTCGCCGCCGACGCAGATTGGGCAACGCGACATATGGCCGGTAAATCCACCTCCTGGCCCCTCCAACTCAATTCCCCAAAAAGGAAGGGAAAAAGGGAAAGAGAAATTTGCCTACTAATCGATTCTAACAGAGGAACACCACATCTCCACCTTCGACGCCTCTACCTTCTTCTCCCTACACGACTACGACTCTCTCGGCCTCTGGTCCCCCGCCGACATCCGCCGCACCTACGGCCTCTCCGACCCCTCCACTGCCCACATCTCCGAGGCCGAAAAAACCCGCGTCGTTAACGAGGTCCTCGCTCTCTACGACACCGACCTCACGCACTCCATCTCTCGCGACGAATTCGTGTCTGCCTGGGATAGCGGCGTTAGGCTTCCCGATTTCGGAATGGGCCCGGGCCACCATGGAGATGACGAGTACGAGTATGAAATTCATCATTGGGAGAAGTATCACTCGGGCGATGACGTCAAGGAGGAGGATCTGACGCATCCAGAGGATATCGAGCATTTTAGGAAACATGAGGAAGAGGAGAGGCGGAGGGAGGAGTGGGAGGCCAAGGAGAAGAAGGGCATTGTCGAGGCCAATATTCCGGCGAAGTTCAGGGTGAATTAGGTGTAAACGGCTCGGGTAGCTTGGAGTAGTTGTGGGAATAAGTGGGTTTTGTTGGACTTGAGCGGGTATGATACCAATGATCTAGCGCTTCTAGCTTGGAGTGGCTGTAGCGTGGTACATGTGTTATATCGTTCGGCATTGTGTATTATTAGCGTACATATTTGTGTTGTACTATAGACCGACTGGTGGATACCACGTGAGCGCATAGAAGTTGATGCGCTCATAAGATAATTCGTTCGTGTCCCTTCGAGGAACACTAGTCACTTTACTTTAATTCACACGACACCCTAAGGTTTTGGAAAGACGAGTTTTTGGTAAAATGTAAGGTTCAGATTACGATGCTCATGCTTGTGTCCATACAGATGTCTACCTATATACACCCATACCCAATCCACATAGCTCAAATAGGATTGGGTTGACTTCCACCGCTAGCCAAGCAATACCTGGGCTGTGTTAGCAAATGGCGATTGTCAACAGATGATTGCATATACTTACCTCCATAAACGATTAATTTCGTCACGACTTCGACATCGTACCTCACTCGAGGTTTAGTTAACTGCATGAAAATCTCACGCTTCTCATTTTCCTCGTCAAGAGGTGTTTGCAAAGCTTCGCCTGCGAAGTCGACTGTGCTCTCTGGCGGTGTTGGTGTGCTTGGTGGAATAGGACCCGCGCCCATCATGTTCGCATACGAATGGACCCTCGAAGCCATGGGTGTAGGTAACAGACTCGCACCTGCCGGCGCGTAGGTACTGGAGTCGTGAGGAAGCTTGAGATCACCAGGCTCTTTCTTCTCGGAAACAGGAGACCACGCAACCCCTTCCATCACGGCACCTTCTAGAGAGTTGACGCTTTCTCTCCGACGTCTATTACGGTAAGCAAGTGTCTCGTACGCATCAGCCGCAGACTGTGGCCCGACTGAGACAGATCTTTTGCGAGGGTGGGCGAGATTCTTTAGCATTTTTGGGACTTCACTTGCAGGTGGAATGACATTATCATCTCCACGCAGCTTGGGTATACTGGTATACTTGCTGGGAATACGTTAGGAGAGCCTTGAAAACGCAAAGGACTACTCACGAAGCGTTCAAAAAGAATGCTCGAGGCAGGTTAAGGCGGCCTTTCTCCAAGACTCGGAATATTGGAGGTAGAATTCGGAATAGCATAGGCTTCATAGTAGCTCTCCATACAAAAATGATAACAACGCCGAGTGCGATGCGTAGGGCGGTCTTCACGAGGCCAATGCGCTCTAATTCGAACGGAACAGTAGAAGGAATCGGAAAATCGCTGGCAAATCCAGTCTTGCCATAGTGCCACGCTCCTATTTGGCAGCCAATAACGACACCAGCGAAAGCAACGCTGTCATCGAAGCATGGACAATCGTCTGCTGGTTCGGGATGAATTCGAACGAGCACGAGGATGACCAAAACCGCAATTAGAGGATTTGTGTTAGCCCCACCCGCAATCCAATGGTCGAACCAGTCGCCGAATACCAATTGGAAAACCGCGAGACCGGCACCCAAGGCACTCCCAACCACGACGTCAAAGAAGCCATGCATGCCGCAATACAAGCGCCCAAAAACAATGGAAACGGCGTAAAAATAGAAGAGAAGTTGGAGGGCCAGATAAACGTGCGGATGATGTTGATCAGGGGAAGCCCGTAGCATTTGAATTGCGTATAGCGCCACTGAGACGGCATTGGTGGAGTGGGTGGACGGAAAACCATATTCCAAAGCAGCAGAGCCGGACATGGTTATTCGATATAGCGGGGGAGACAACGGTCGGGGCAGGCAGAGCATGTCCTTTACGAAGCCGCTCCAGAAAACGCCGCCGGCTAACATGTGGACCATCCTTGAGATAAGTCAACCTCCACACACCTTTCTCACTGATCTTGAAAACGTACGCTCTGCCAATGCTCGTGTACCCACACCAGAACAGGATAGGGAGCATGACCATGAAAAAGGTGTGGGTGCCTAAGTTGGCAGTAAAGGCGAAGTAGGAGTCAAGAGCTGGCGTGCGCATCTTCTCCTGCATGAGCGCGAGATAGGGAGTTTCTAATCGTACGATGGGAATGAGTAGCTTGCGCAAGGTATTGCGCCATGGCGGGAGGCATTGGGCGTCTGTTCAGTGAAGAGAGATGGTCAGCCAGTATTGCCCTATGAGAGGAACGCGGCGTGGTATGCGAGTTTTGAACGCACAATGGTCGTGATGCTTCATGCCCGCATCGAGCCTCGGCTTCTCCTGCGCTGATGGCGGCGCATCTGCGGCGGCCGGTTTGAGGTCGCGCAACGACTCCAGCGAAGCATCATTCTGCGGACACATGGGGACGACGGAGGGAGAGGGTGGGACGAGCAGAGGCTGCTCGCATGGCCAAGCGGTGTAGGCGGGGTGTCGTGTTGGGGAAGACGACGACGGGGAGCGAATGCTCGCCTGAAGGAGTAGGCTTTGCGGAGCGAACTCTCCTGTGCGTCCTAGCGTCGATCACGGCCACACGCTACGGCATTCCGGTTGCTTCATTGGGCAGGCCGATGTAGAGAAGAGCGACTTGCAGATGTCTGCTGCTGGACATGCAGAATTATTCCCACCGTTAGATCTTTGCTTGGCGGTTTATGGGAGTGGAATGGGCGCGGAGGATACCTTTGCACGTGTCTCAGGCCGTTAGCGATGCCATATGCCCGCGTCTTAGTAAAAGATAAGAAGCATAGAGATGTCTAGTGTCTAGCATGTCGCAACCGTCAGATCTTTCATCATTGGCTTTATGGGTATGAAATCGTTTCGAGGTTGTCTTTTCATCTGTACGCGAAACAGACGTCCTGAAGGGAGACAAGTGGCGTTGCTAAACAATTACCCCTCGGCGCCGTGGGAAATACTGCTTAGCACCGTGTCATCAGGATGCAATAACAGGCCCGAGTAACGCCGCACCGAATGGCCCCTCAGCACGCTTAATTGCCCGTGTACAGTACGTCAGAAGCTGGCAACAGAGGATGTTTAGTGTTGGGCCCGCCCATTGGCGCTTGGTCCTCGATGGCGCGAGGGTGACGCGAGGCGCCGGCGGTGGTTGCCCCGGAAGCCACCTGAACTAAACAAACACCGCCGGCTTGGGTAATCTCGACAAAGTCACCCACCGTCCAACACACTCGCTCCTCGCTCCACCTCCAATTTCCACTTCGCTGTCTATATTGATACCACATATTCAGTTGGACGGCGTCGCCTCCTCTAGCCCACAATGTCGGCGCAAACCTCGCAGAACTACGACTACCTGCGTCGGAAGCAGTCAACCAGGACGCCCACCTCTTCAGTTGCTCCCGTCCGCAAGCCGATCGTACGCACGCCCAGCGAAAGAAACAGCAATGGCACCGTGAGCTCCTATGGCACCTCTATCACCCATGATACCACCATCACGGAGCCGCCAGCGTACTCGAAGAAGCTGGTGGTTGTCGGCGACGGTGGATGCGGCAAGACCTGTCTGTTAATCAGTTACAGCTCTGGCAACTTCCCAGAGGTCCGTAATCTGGTGAAGCCACAGTTGGAAGCGCGTCTAACGAGAATTAGAAATATGTCCCAACCGTCTTCGAGAACTACATCACACACACGCCTCACCCGCCGACGGGGAAGATGGTTGAGCTTGCCCTCTGGGATACTGCCGGGCAGGAAGAGTACGACCGCCTGCGGCCCCTCTCCTACCCCGAAACGGACATCATCTTCGTCTGCTTTGCTATCGACTGCCCTAACTCGCTTGAAAATGTCATGGATAAGGTCAGTATCGCGACTACTAACTGATATGTGACTTTGCACTAACGCAAAGTAGTGGTACCCTGAGGTCCTCCATTTCTGCCCTACCACACCCCTCATGCTCCTCGGCCTCAAATCAGACCTCCGCCACAAGAAGAACTGCATTGAGCTCCTCAAGACGCAGGGCCTCACTCCTGTCACCCCTGAGCAAGGCCGCGCCGTAGCCCGGAGGATGGGCGCCAAGTACATGGAGTGCAGCAGTAAGGAGCAGACCGGCGTGGAAGAGATCTTTGACGAGGCCGTGATAATGGCAGTTGGAGATGAGTGGAAAGAGCCAGAGCCAGCTCCGGGGGCACCGCGACCATTCGCCGGCGGTAAGAAGCCCAAGAAGCGCGGCTGCAAAGTCCTCTAAGCATCTCTTTCTCTTCTCTAGAGCCCTTGGTATTGAGCAGACCCTCCCTGCCGCCTTCGACGACAGGATTATCAAGATTAACGCTGGACGACACGATCGAGATGCTTAATGATCATATCATGGATGCTCTTACCTTTCTCCGGGACACTTTTAAGCGCGCATAATTGGGGGGGAGTTATATCACATACATGTTTTGGCGTTTGGGTCATGATACAAAATTGAAGGATGGCCATGTCCATGGCAGCGAAATCCTCTTCACGTCCACATCTCTTTCCTTGTTTCTACAGTGTATTCAGTATATTGGTATTTGTGCAGGAATAGCGTGGCCTGCGTAGTGCAATATAGCTCTTGAACCTCTACTCTTGATTCCGTCCTCGCGAGCCTTGAAGCATGATAACTGTTTGATCCCATCGACTCTTATTTGTGAAGCGGAGACTTTCCTAGTGTTTCTCATCCGGACATGCGATGGAGCGTTCACGCATCATCCTAAGAACCTTGGTCAGCCCCGGGCTGTTGGCCGAATGCCGTGTCAGGCCTGGTCTCTATTCCATGGTTCATTCAATCCACCAGGTATCATATGCTCCTCATATCCACAACCCACGCTCAACCATATATATATATATATATATATATATATATATATATCATTCTTCTCTCCCACCTACGCCTTCCCCCCCTCCACCTCCGTCTGCCCCTCCTCCTCTCCCCCCTCCCCATCCCGCTCCCCCTCCGCATCTTTCGCCATGACGTTCTCGAACTGGCTCCACAGCGCCTCGACGGGGCTAAACTCGTTGCCGACGGCGATGACTTCCTCGAGGGAGCGGTTGAGCTTGTTGATGTTTTGGAGGACGTGCTCGAGGGACTGTGCTCCGGTGTTGGAGTTAGCAGGTGATGGAGACTTGGAAAGGGTCTAGGATGGAGGGCGTTTGGGATGTGCTACCTGTGCGATTTCGCCGACGAGCATCTCGCGCTGCTGCTCGAAGTACGATTTCTCGGGCGCGGCTATGGCGGCGGCGGCGGCGGTGGTGGTGGTGGTGGATGCGCCGTTTGTCGATGAGGCGCGGGGTTGTGCGGCCATGGTGGCGTGTGTATGTGGTTGTTTGCTGGGACGCGTTTTCCTCGGTTTACATGCCAGTGCATATGTGCTGCGTCCAATTCGATCCAATCCAATCCAATCCAATCACGAACTCCCCCGCAGATCCAGATCCGGGCGTTACATAAGCGTATCACGTGCGGAGTTATTACATCTGCATACACTTGCTTCTAGATCGAGGATCATTCTAGTTGTCTTTTTGTTAGTTTAAGATGGACCGCGTACGGGAAAATCCACTCCCTCCCGTACGCGATCGCAGATCCCCATCGTTCGCTCGCTCTCCGTTCGTCCGTCCCTCCGTCACCGATTTCCGCAATCTTATAAACTTTCGGCTGTGCTCCCGTTGCGGTGGTGGGAACGAGAAAAGCCAACCGGCGGGGAAGCCGGTTGGGAAGCGACGGGCCGGGGCCGGGGGTGGTAGATGGAGGGGGTTAGCTCTAGCGAGGGCGGGCGTGTAGGCCATTTCTTGTCTTGTTCGCTTGCTAGTGGAGAGGACTGACGGGGTTATTATTGTGGATTTGCAACTATTTTCGGATGCTAGAATTGCTTTTTCGTGTTTAGATGGGCATCTGTGCGGTGTCTGGCCGTCTATCTATATACGAATGCGGTATGGCCTCACCACTACATGTCCCGAGGGGTGCAAAACATGAGCAATGTCTCTTTCCTTTGGGAAATAGAGGCCGAAAATCAATCATACAGTACCTATTCGCAGAACTGAAGTCTATACAACACTTCAATGGTATCTCAAACTCAAAAAAAAAAAAAAATATTTAGTGCCGATCCCAGGCCTGTAAACGCCGTAATTCAAAAGTTCATTATATTCCTGACTTTTTCTTTTTGGGTTTGTCAGGCAAATCATTGCACGTAGCCGCCTATTTTCAACGCCGGAAGTCCTATGGATGGATGTGAGGTGGAGACCGGTGGCGTATATTTTTCCCTCAGAATGAGTCATCCTCGGCGTCGTCTAGTCAGCTCTGCTGGGCATGCAGATGCACATAGTCGCTCCGTACGTCGAACTGTACATCTCTTCGGATGATGAGCTCCTGGCTCCCAGCTTTCGAGCTATCACTGCCCCGACTGCTTGGTCTGTAGCTGTCTTTTGCACCGCTAGCGTAGACAGTGGTGTGATTGTTCACCCCTTCCGGCCTTAGTTTGGTGATGTGTTGTTTGAATTTCGACGACTTCGAGTCGTTTTCTCCTGCCTCCCTCCGAAATGTTGCGGACCGTCGGGGTCGCAGCGATTTCAATTTGATGGCGTCATGTGTTGACGGCGGGGCGCTCGAGCTTTGCTTCTTCTGATAATATGAATCCGATTGTAGGTGTGAGGGATGCGAGCCTGATCGTGCTTGTGAAGAATGCGAATGGCCGCCGGAGCCGCCTGCATATGTGAATGGACCGGAACCAGATCCTTCGCCCATGCCAAAGTTGGTGTCGAAGGATTTGATAAAGGACTTGAGAGTGGGGATTGTAGCTGAAATTAGAGAGTAGGACACTGCTACTTGTTGCCAGACAAGTGCATTCGAGATGGAAACACCTGGATTCGGAGTGTCTTGGTCTTTGATGAATAAATGGACGAAGACGGCAGAGAAAACTGCGACACTATGATGTGGGTTAGAGGTGGAGCGATTGAATCGTAGAGGGGACGCTCACGGGAGGCGGAAGGCAAAGGCTACTACGACACGGCTCTTCAAACTTGCGGCCATCTGCAGTGTCCATAGAAAACAGAGTGGCAGTAAGACCATGGAGACTTCTGTGATCACATCAATGGTCACTACGACGATCCACCTAGCAGACTACGCATATTTAGCACTATGTTTACTGGTAGGGCATCGAGAATCTTACAAATGCAGGGCAAGTCCTGTTTCCGTTCGGAGGAACGTAGTCTGAAGGATGACAGCCTGCCCCGATGAGGAAGCAAGAAGTAATACCCCAAACGCCGACAATTCCAAGGAAGATGTTGCATATGAGCCAAAAGTGCTTCATGTCTCTGGTGAAGACGCGGCGAATGAGGAATATTACCGAGCATTTCGATAGAGCAAGAGTGATTATCACGAATATCTGAGATGCGAATGCAGCCTACCGGCATGATGTAAGTCTGGGTCTCACACTGCAATATGGCCAGTGAGAATAATACCTGCGACACCAGTGTTCGCGAGTGCTCCGTCAGCATCTCAGACGCCTTCCCCAACCCTGCTTTGAGTGACACAAAAAGGGCACCATACTGCCCGAATGCAAGGACCTGGTACGGGAGTCAACGCCGTTACTATCGAGAAACCAACCAATGCTAACCTGGGCAGCGACCAAAGCGAAATCGTCCGGACCGAGCATCTGCCATTTTATGGCGGCGCGTGTGAGAAATGTGAGTATGCTATACACAAGCCCCAGCAGCGAAATAATCCAGATGACTCCGGCGTGATCGTTCTCGGTGACCTGGCTAAAGCGCTTCGGACTCATGATGGAGCAGACAGACACGACTTTGCGTCAATGCTGGCTGCGGAGAGAGGTTGCGTGCTTCGCATGGGAAAGAGATCCAGGGAAGGATCGGCGGCGACGTATCGTCGAGGTCGATTGGCCTGACGTCTAGCAGCGTTCTGACCTTCAGGGAGTACGAGGTAGCATTGGTTTGAAAACGTAAAACCGGCGAGTAGGATGTAGATGGAGGGGTGCCGCGATCAAAAGAGGGCCTCGAAAGAAGCAAAGGAAGATCTGCGGCTCATTCCGGCGGGCGGATTCACGTTCTCGAGAAGGAGAGGCGTGGCAGAATCCGGGGCTGTGGAACACTACACTGAATAGGAGCGCCGTCCTCTTTAGCTTCTTACCTATCGTCTAGAGTAGACACTTGGGGGAGCTTGGCGTGGTTTCCGCTGTCTATCCGCGCACCAATGGACGGCAGAGAAGCCCACTAATACGCTGCTGATATCTCCCATGTGGAGACTCATCAAAGCCCCGTCCTGGCGAGAAAATGGGGTGTGGAAAGGGCCCGGTTGCCGCATGACAATGCCAGTTATCAACACCCCGTTATTGATGGCCTTTCGCGACGCCTCTGCTCCTATGCATATCCTCTCGCTTCACTATGTACCTGCAGCACGAACATTGCGACTACAGGCCAGCCGCAGCCCGATCCCCCCCCTGGTGTCGAGAACCGAGGACCCCCGCCGTTCGGAAGAGGGACTGAGACATGGATGT
Source organism: Lojkania enalia (assembly GCA_010094045.1). NCBI lineage: Eukaryota > Fungi > Ascomycota > Dothideomycetes > Pleosporales > Lojkania > Lojkania enalia. Next base: position 277,314 of record ML986603.1, read on the forward strand.
CGTTAGAATTGCCCCCATGCCATTATCATTGCGACAATACTATGTCTCAATGGAACTGCATCGCGCACAAGTCTCAAACGTCAGTGTACGTCAAGTGCATCCCCCACGAATCCGTCGTCGACCCCTTCCACCGGCCGGCATCCGTTCATTCCCGGACCCAGCAAGACAGATGGTCTCACACTACGTTGGATGACGGCCCGATTCATGCTAGCGACTCTAGCCTCGGCCGGACCTCCTCTGCCTCACCGAAGCAGTCTAGACTTCCTGGAGCCGTTTCCCCTGAATCATGATCTGGATCCCAAGCAGCAGGTTCGCTATCACGATGGTTGGTCGATCTTGCGAATCGAATGCTGCTGTAGGACGCTGTCACATCCCACTTTATCTAAAGCAGATGATAGAAAAGCCAACCTGGAGGAAACCGAACAACCGCGCAAAGAGTAGCACTACCATGTGATCTGCCAACCGCATCATGCCCCATTCGTTCTCGCCATTCGCAAAGGCCTCTTGATTGAGTTTCCTCCGCAAGACGAATCAACTAAAGCAGAGCCCGTGTATGGAAGAAGCAAAACCATCACACTATCCGCCAAGCATGTATCCCACATGGTCTAATCGGCCGTAAAGCCTGTGCCCCATTCACTCCTCTCTTGACCTGATACGGAATAGAGTCTGCTTCCGCCTTCCCCGACCCGACCCGTGCTTCCCTTCACGCTTCCCTGCTGCACCATTCGGCCGTCGCCCTCTCCGTCACTTTAACTCCGAGCCGCAGAGGGACCGCTTGCTGACGTGCTAGTGGACTGATCGTCAAGACTTCCCAAGGATCCGATAGCACCAGTCGGATTGCTGAGGGCCTGGAATGGACCGATTTGGATTCTTATAGGTAGGGCCTGCAGTCCGATCCAACTAAATGGGATCCTTGCTGGCGTCCCTGGGCAACAGAAGTCTCGTATGAACCCTTCCAGCGTCTTCCCTTGGCTCGACCTAACGACATTGTTTGGCACGTGTTTTGACTCGAGACGCTCCTGCTCTCCATCATACGATCCGACCCTATTGGCAACGTCCTCTCCGTCTGCGCTAGCAGCAACTGCCCACTTCATCTATACGTAGACGAACCGGCATTTGCATGTCTTATTGTTCACGGTCAGGCCAGGACATAGGGTAGAAGTCACGATCCTTCGGCGGTACCTTCCGCCATAGGCTACCAGACCCTTGCACAATTCCTTTGCTACAGCGGACAAGCACCTTTGTAAAATTTTTCTTTTTCATTTGCGCCGTGGTACTACGTGCTACCCTTTACTAGATTGTGTACAATTGATGAATTTTTTGCGTACTTGGCCAACGCCGGCGGTCACATTCCGACATGTTGCCATCTTGTAGCGACCGCTGGCGGTCGATCATCCGTGGATCAACAAGCGCCAAACAAAGATAAGAGTAATACAGAAGCGAGCGGGTTGAGCAGATCTCGGAAAATAGCTATATACAAACAACCCTTTGTATGACACTCGCTACTCCACCCATTCTAATTGGGCGGGGCAATAGTTCCAGTACGCCGGTCCATGCAGTGGCCATTACGAGAATTTACAGGTAGAAGAGAGAAGGAGAAATGTATGCATTGTAGGGTAATGAAACATTAGGAGACGGGTGATGAGGCTGGGTATAGGGCAGGAGATTCTCGCGAAAGCCCATAAGCACTGTAGACCTGAGACCAAGCTGGCCATACTGACGCTTAAGCATCTAGAAAGTTTAATAGAATTGAAAAACGGATGCAATGTGCATCCGGATCGAGCTTTATGAACCCGATGGTTTCGGCTTGTCCAACTTGGGGTCTCCCGAGAACGGTCCAACGCCAAAATTTGGGGTCGTCTCCTGGTTCTGGCTTGGCGGACCACGATATTCGCGTGGGTCGGGAGCCAAAATTGGGTCCGTTGATTTCGTATCGGGATGCACTTCGAGGTCGTCTTGTGCTTCTAGATCGGATTTACTTCGATTGCGGGAGAACTTCAGCGAGTCCCCATCTCCACCGCTTCTGTCGATGGGAGACCAGCCGGCAATACTGCCCGCCACAATTCCTGCCATAACAGTAGCAGGGCCAAAGGCTGAATTCGATCGAGACCTTGCACGCCGACGGCTTCTTGAATCCGGAGTTGGTGGTGCTGGAGACCCTTCTCCGTTGTCTACGCCATTGTTGGGGGTTCCGGGCAATGAGTAGCTGGAACGGGACCGAGAGAATATCTCGCGAGGGTGCTGAACCTTGAACTTGAGGTTGCTGAGACGGCCTCCACGAACCTTCTTGATGAAGGCTAGCTCCTCGCGAACCTCTAGTAGCCCTTGATTCCACTGGTATTCATCTGATACGACGACTTCTGGTGTTCGCTTTCTCTTCATGAAAGACGGTATGCACCAGCGAATTGCCTCATCCGGAAGTAATCGAATGATCATACCTATAGGGATAGACAACGATCCCAATACGACAGAATATGCCCATTGCGCGCCATTAATTCTAGTAACGGAGAAGGCTCTTCCGCCGATGAAAACAATCATAGTCTGCCCGCCGACCATAATGAGAAAAATGGCCATAAAGAAATAATTGTGATGAATCCCCTCAAGGATGTTAAATCGATTGTCCAGGCGACGATTATTAATTGCATTGAAAATCTGCATCCAGACGAACGTGTTGAAGACGAGCGTGGGCATTCTATCCCTCTCCTCTTGGGTTTCATAAGACAAGATCTTTTCACCCGCGAAGTAGAGAATGAAGGTGACGACGAGTTGATAGATGCTTTGACCAACGATCATCTTCCACATTCTCAATGTGATTAGCGGAGCAGACTTGGGATCTGGCTTTCTATCGAGAAGACTTCGGGTCGGAGGATCTGTAGCGAGGGCCAAGGCGGCAAATGTGTCCATGATCAAATTGACCCACAACAATTGTACGGCAGTCAGGACGGATTCTTGTTGGCCAGAAGAAACGGCAGATACGAAGGTGAGAAAGACGGCGGTAATGTTAACAGTTATCTGGAACTGAAGGAACTTCTTAACTGCATCGTTGACAGCTCGACCCCAAAGCAACGCTTTTACAATTGATGCGAAGTTGTCGTCCATTAAGATAATAGCGGAAGCCTCCTTTGCAACTTCCGTTCCAGCAATTCCCATAGAGAAACCAACGTCGGCAGTTTTGAGAGCAGGAGCATCATTCGTACCATCTCCAGTAACGGCAACAGTCTCGCCCAGCTCTTTTAGGCGCTTGACGAGTTTGCGTTTGTCCTCCGGACTAGAACGAGCAAGAACACAAAGCTTGGGAATAATGGAGTCCATTTCCCTCTTCGATAATTTCCTGAAGGTAGGGCCTTCCATGACAGCCCCTCCAGGAACGAGGATGCCGCAGTCTTCCGCAATGGCCTTTGCAGTGAGCACATTGTCGCCGGTAACCATACGCACAAAAACGCCGGCGCCCTGACAATCCCTAACAGCTTCGCGCACACCCTCTCTAAGAGGATCTTGAATGCCAACAACGGCAATGAAGATCATTTTCTTGAAAACATCATTAAAGACGGCTTGGGTTGGGTCGTCCTCAGATCGCTGCGTGTCCCTGGGGGGCCAACTCTCAAAATCCCGGTAAACAAGACCAATAGTTCTCAAGGACCGTGAGGCGTACGTGGTAATAACATGTTCCAGAGTGTCCCGCTGGTCTTCAGAAAGGAAATTGTCTGTGAGCTCTTTCGTCGCATCGGAAATGATCCGGTCACATTTCCCAAGTAGGATCTCCGAAGCTCCTTTCACATACATCCTATATCTGCCGTCCTCCAATTTGACTGTAACTGCAGAGCACTTGATGCTAGAGTCGAAAGGCACGACTTGAACAACATTCGCGTTCGAGCGCTCCGTGCTGACAGATGCCATACCCAGGTAGTCGCGCGCAAATGCTAAGAGGGCTGTTTCTGTTTTCGAACCAATGAAAGGATCGGGTCCGCCTTCCTCGCCCTCGAAGGCTGTAGTGTTCTGGACAATTGACTGCTCCAATAGCGTCTTAACCTCTGTGCTCAGGGTTGACACAAACTCGGACGCCGAGACATCGTCATAAGAACCATCAACGGGTGACTCAGCAGCCTGTTTTCCTTTAATGCCGTCATCAAGGGGCGGTGCTGCCGCTGGAGCCTTGAGTTTCCTATCCCCGAACCGAAGCGCCGTCCCAAGTGTGCCAGAGACCACTGTCATCTTGTTTGTTGTAAGAGTACCGGTCTTGTCGGAGCAAATCGTTGTTGCATTCCCCATCGTCTCGCAAGATCTTAGCAACCTTACGAGGTTGTTGTCCCTCAGCATGCGGGTAGTAGCGAAGGCCAATGCTAAAGTGACAGCGAGCGGTAGTCCCTCAGGAACTGCAACGACAACTACAGTGATGGCAACAATAAGAATGTTGAGGAAATTCTGTCCTTTATCCGCGGGACTTTCATTGCTGGTCTGAAGACCGACAAGGAATTCAATGAAGAGTACAACAAAGAGAAGTAGCGCGGCAGCTCCACCCAGCTTCGCAATATACTCTGCCAAGACATTTAGCTTCGATTGTAGGGGGGTAACCTCACTATCCTCTCGAAGGGACATCATGGTCTTGCCGTATGTTGAATGAATTCCGGTGGCAGTGACTAAGAAAGAGCCAACGCCCTCAGCCACCTTCGCGCCTGAAAGAATGAAGGGGTCCAGCTTCTTTAGCGGTTCGTGGTTCTCTATAGCTCGATAAACTTCGTCCGCGGCAGTCTTTTTGAGCAGGTCGGATTCACCGGTGGCAGACGATTCATCGCACTTGATGCCGTGACCATCGATAAGAATTCCGTCAACTGGTACCATGTCTCCAGGCTCCAAAAGAACGACATCTCCTACCAGGATATCGTATACAGAGACTTCGCGGGTTTTGCCTGATCGAATACATTTAACATAGCGGTCCTCTTTCTTACGATTTAATTTGACGAATTGACGTTCCTTCTGCCAGTCGTTAAGCGCACCAACAACTACGACAATAACGATGGCTACGATGATCGCGACGCCCTCGATCCACTCGACTTTTGGCTCGCCAGGTTCGTGGTCTCCACCGAATGTTTGATATAATCCCAAGGCTAAAGATATAACAGCGGCTGCGGTAAGGAGGAGTAGGACTTTGTCGTTGTACGCCATCCAAGCTAGCTGAAAGATACTTTTTGGCTTTCGTTCAGGTAAGCGATTATCACTAAATATCCGCTTACGGTCATAGAAAGCATCTTTTTCGTGATCCCTAGAACAAGAGCCAGTCGTTTCCGCACGATGAAAATTCTGATCCGGTGATGGCTCAGCTGAATCATGGTTTGTTTTTGGAGTCGTTGCTTCCTCAAATGTAATGGTATCCTCCAAATACTGCTCATCGACGCTCAATCCAGCTCTTCTATCAGTTCGTAATCCCTTTTCCAACCCTTGCAGGCCACCTAAGGCATGAAAAGCAGCCAAGTTCTTAGGATTTAATAATTTACTCAGCTGACCAGGCGAGAAGGCAAACTTGTTGTCTTCAACCTTAAAGTCCGCTTCTGTTCCCGGATCCGGGCGAAGGGCTTCCTCGTCGTTTAGTATTTCATTAGGGCCATTGTCATCTCTTAGGGTCTCGCCGTTGGAAGACGGTATGTAAGTGCCGCTAGACGCTGACTCCCCATTATCTGTCGTCGAGTCGAGAGAATTACCTCGCGACCGTAAGCTCGGCACTGCGAGAAAATTCTGAGAGTTCGACCATTGCGTGGGCGAGGAAACATTATGCGGAGAAGTTGGTCTACTCTCCTTACTCTCAAAGGAAGGTGTTCCTCGAAGCTCTTTTAGGGGCGCCCTTGTCTGCGGGGATAAATCTGTATTCTCCTCATACTGCTGTGATGGCGACCGACGGTCTTCATGGTCCCCTAATAGAGCCGAATCGCCCATATTATTAGAGTTGTGTGTGTTGACAGCGGATGTGTCTATGGTAATAGTCGGAGCTCGTTGCCTTCGAGTAGGACCCGGCGAAGGGGTGTCCCGCCTCTCGGTCCCTTTATTATTGTCAGCCATAATGGCCGCCTTGTGAGAGGCCCGCCGGCGCTAGAAAGGGGCTGTAGAGTAGGCTGTGCTGAGCGATCGATGTGGTCGGAAGAATGTGCTGAGGCGTCTCGCCGATGGGATTACGAGCAGTAGTGCATGCGGCTACTTGTGTGAAATAATAAAGGCGGAAAGGAAGTCGTCAAGACGAGGCTGAGCACCTTTAGGATTTGGAAATGTCGAGACTCGTTGAGGAAGTAGAACTTCAACAGGGAAAGAGCGATCCCTAGTGAACCAAGGTTGCTGGAGCAAATCACAAATCAGCAAACAGCCTACCGGACATACGTATCCTCTCACAGCCACATTTACCACGTAGGGCTGGGCATTGGTGAGAATGATGCTTCTGCAGATTCGGCGGAGGCGGAAAGCGCTCACCTTGGTTGAGGACAACGCGGTAATAGCAAAAAGGGAGAAAGAAGCACAGCTGGGGTTCTAGACGGAGCTGAACACAGCGCTCGTGACGGGGTCTGCCTGGCTAGCGACGGCGAATTCACGATGGTAAAGAGGCGACCGCAGCGTGGCTATGTTGCGGAGTCGGCATCACAGCGGGTTTAGATGGTCTAGCAAAACATGTTCGCGACCGCAAGGCCGGTGGATGTGATGATAAGCGTAGACGTAGCTGGGCGGGAGGGTAATCTAGACAGGCACGAAGAATTGCGGAGTGATATGGAAGAATCAATTGAGGCGAGCGCGTCCAGGGATAACATTCGCAGTGTCCTCCGGGGAATGCACTGATGGGCTCACTGAGTAGTTGAGTGCCGAGCATACACAGCCCCCGGCTAGGCCGCTTCGGGGCGAACTAACCGGCTTGGACATCACTTGGCTTCCTGGTCGCACCTGCAGCCTTTATCCTCGAAACGCAGGCCTGGGCACTGCTATTCGTTTCACACCTCAGGGCCGACGCCCACGCCGCAGCCTCGCCAAGCGCCCCGGACTGCTGCGTGTGGGCGAGAGGACGGGCCTGCAACAAAGGGCCTGCTGCCGTGTGTTTGGAGTCCGCCAACAAAAGGAGGTCCGAAGACGTCGACATGATCCACCGCCCATGATTGTGCCTATTGTTGTGCCCCTGGGTCGCACCTGCCCGGAAAGAGCGCTGCTCCGACCGGCCACTGTGAATACCGCCAAGCAGTCCCGCGCTGGGTCCAGCCGCCGAGTCCGCAGAGCGCAGAGAGGACAGCACATAGCGAGTGCGGGTGCAAGGTAGCCGTGTCGTGACGGCGGAGGCTTGCTGTGTTTTCCTCGAGCCAGGGCGCGATTCGCTATAGCGCAACCAATCACCCTACTTCCTGCGGGACCACTATCTCACTACATATACCGTACCAAAGAAACCTAACGCCCCGTCGACATTGCCGCCGCACAGCCACCTCTCATGTTGCCTCTCTCTAATCTTGACCTTGCCGTGGTTATAACAACGCTGCCCCTGGTGCCAGCGCTTGCAGAATGACGCCGTTGTTTGCCTCCGTCCGACTAAGAAGTTCCTAAAGATCATTGACCCACCACCCTACCAGAACAGGCAAGCCAAATGATCTCCGTCCAGCGACCGCGCTGCCAAGCGCGCAACAGCTCGCACCGACTTGGCCACTCTGCAACAATCCCGCTGCGGGACCTACCGCCGAACAGCCAGGTCCTCGCATATAGCACGACTTATCTTTTTTCCACAGGTACACCAAGACTCGAATTGCAGACTTGCCTACCACTAGCTCCCAATCATTCCAAATGCCATGGCTCCTTGGTATTTGGCATAGCCTCAATCATGGCGACTGCAATTGCGTTGCGGAGCCCTTCTCCGCCCATGCGCTGTGGAAGCTAGGCAGTCAGACCGCGCGTCTCGAGCAAACAGGTGGATGAAAATGGACACGACATCTCCGGCCCTGAAAAGATTCGCAGGACGTTGAGCTGTAATGCACTTGGATCGTACCGGAGAATACAAGATTTTAAGACAAAGGCAGTGTATCTTGTTTCCTTGTTTCTGATCTCGCACCCTCGGCAAAAACTTGCACTTGATTGCCAGATGACAGGAGACACGACGTATCATGTGCTGGCGGCGCCGCAAGAGAATGCGTAGCCGGCGGCATAAAACTTGATTCTTCCAGCATCTCGCGACGACTACTACCATTTCGAGCATTCCCGAATCACGAAACCGTTTGGATAAATAGGCGTACAAACTAGCAACTGTAGGCAAAAATGCTTTGACATCAACAGGAAGTATACGGGTCTAGGTGAATATTTCCCAAAGAGCGCCTTTGCTTGGACAGACGGTTGAAAATAGTATGTAAGCCATGTCGATAAGATTTCATGTTCTAGGCTCTCCAAACGGCTTTAGATCATTCTTAAAATTAATATTGTGCCCTACAAGTGGGATTCGAATCCCCTCGAGCCAAAATAATCTAGTTCCTCTCAGCCAATCAAGCGTTCAACAGCGTCGCGCAAGGCGCCTTCTCTATATCAAGCACCCTTAGATCAATCTCCATGTGAAAATGCGTCATTCGCCGTTTTTGCTGACATGCAGCTAAAATCGCGCAAACCCTTCTTCCCCGTGCATTAGCGGCAATCGGACGTCGTTTCTCAGGCGGCTTACTTCACAACGCGCCCAATTGTCAACTTACAAGCGAAGAAGCTCTACAACATCGCCACGGAAATGGCAAATTATCCAATACCGATTTCACGATGGTATGGAAGACGGCCAGTTCAGAGGGCAGAGCGCACGCCTATGTAGTTTTAATGGCTACGCCCTTTCGGCATTTAATTAAGTCTGGGTGCTACATAATTCGAAGGCAAGAATATAAAACTCCAGATACTTTTTTTCATAGAAGAGGGAAATCGCTACTCATCAACCACATACCCAAGCAATCAGTTCCAAAACTTACGTTGCAAATATAACCATTGTCAACTCAATATCTACGTGATCTTAAGGTTCATAGACTAGGTTCAGCCGCCAGACGCATTTGGCCCCCAAAAGTTTATTCTTACACCGCTTTATCCAAACGGTACCTGCATAGCCGCCCCCAGATCTGTCGCATCGTCCAAAATCAGGACCGCACCCCATACTCCATCCGCTTGGCCTTAGTGTAACAGATACCAAGCACAGACGTTCCCCAAGTAAAGATCGCCAGCATTGCAGAACCTATCTTCAGCATCAACAGCGTCGGACAGGATCGCATCCGGGACCCAGATTTAGAACAAGCCACCAACAAGAAGGATTTGTGAACTAAAATAAAATGTCCGACAGCAGCAACAACAACCTCGAACTCACTATCCATGGCTGGACGGCAGTTCCCTGCTCTTAAGCCAAAGTCCTTTCGCACGTTGACAAGAATAGCCCCGCGAAACTTTCGGTCAACGATATTAAATTGCCCGATTCAGATGTGGTGAGGAAAACACAAGCCTATTCCAAGAAAGAATTGCCTCAAGAAACCTACAATCATAGCCTTCGCGTTTACTATTACGGTAACAATTTCCAAACCAGCCTACAAACGCTGGAGGCTGATAGATTCTAGGCGCTGCAATTATTTAATATCACTTTCCGCAATGGGCGCAAATTCTAGCGACATATTTTCTCACGTGCCTACTGCACGATATCGGAACCACCAAAGCCAATCTCAACAGTACCCACATGTCGTTTGAATTCCAGGGGGGCCTATTGGCCTTGAATATACTCCAAGAGCACGGCGCTTCCAAATCGCAAGCAGAAAGCGTCTGCGAAGCAATCTTTCGCCATCAAGACCTTGAGGATAGTGGAAACATTTCAAGCGTTGGCCAGCTCATCCAGCTAGCCACTGTGTTCGGTAAGTCGATATCCCAATCCTCTCCTTTCCTCAACAATCGCGTAGCTTTGGTCATGAGCACGTGCAACACAAGAACCTTGGACTGTCTGAGATGATCAATCTCCGAGCGACTCCAGTAACCCGCATCGCATTGAACTTCGCGTCATGTTCGAGCTGGGTGCATGGACCGACGACCACCATATGTCTTGCTTTTAAGTCAGGGCGAGTCACGGAAAGCGAATAGTCACCCCTCGATGCGGCAATTTTTAACGCGCCACCCGAACGCCGATCAACCACCACTCTCGATCCAGAAAATTGGCCGCTTGGCGCATTCCGCTAGCCCGAAACCGACTCAACCAAATCGCCCGCCATAACGAGCCATTGGGCATCTGCGTATTCGTGCGAAGGGGGACCCCATTTCGCCATGTGCGCTTGGCGAGGAAGGCTGTGCAAACTTTCTTGCTCGACAGAGAACTCGGGACTAGATGATGTGTGCCAGAAAATGTCTCAGATGGTGACATGGGAGGTCTGAATCGGAGAACGTATCCACCACCGCCCGCCGAGCAAGTAGAATGCTTCAGACGGCGACTTGGCTCTCGATCGAATCAAACGACGCATAGGGAACCGAGCAGAAGGCACACGACAAATCCGGTCAACAATTCCTAGTGCCTCGGGCGTACGATGTGTAGCACTTGCTCTAGGCTTCAAGAGCACCCTTTTCTTTCAGCCGCTTTACTTTTTTTCTATGTTGTATGGCTAGCTGAAGTATAGATCGTTGAGCTGATGATGTCCGGTGAAACGCTCAGATAATATGGGCATCAATCCCCACCTCATCCACAAGTCTACCATCGAGAGCGTGGTCTCGGCTTACCCGCGCAAGAAATGGTCTAGCTGTTTCGCGGCAACCATCAGAGAGGAGGTTAGCTTGAAGCCCTGGAGTCATACTACGGCCATCAATGACTTCGCCGAGGGCGTTGAGAGTAATAGGTCGATGGAACCTTACGAATAGATGCTTGACGACGACCACTAGCGATTAGGGTATGCGTAATGCAATCATGAAATCAGGACCGAACGGAAAAGGAGAAGAAAAGGCGGTGGGCAATGTGGCGTAGTATGCACCTGTGGCGAGTGCAGGCGAAAAGGTCTCGTTCGACATGTGGCGATGCATATGACAAGTAGACATGATCCCCAGCGTTCCCTACGCCATACCCGAACCAGCAATTAATATTATACAATCTCTTTGCATCGCTAGTATTACCAGAGGGCCAAAGTGATGACGCCGCCATCGGCTTCTGAATCTCGTGCAACAATAATCTTTAGAGGGATCAGCCTTGCGAGGGCCAAAACTTTATGCTGCCGTTGATTCCATCATCGTCATCATCTTAAATCCTCTCGCGGACTACTTCCCTAGTAAACCCTTAATTCCCGTAATCCTGTCCCGAAGTCTGTCTCCTGGAACCCTTTATTCTCATTTGCACAGCCCCGTCCTCCCGCTGATGCCGGGACCCATCTCACCCGAACCCCTCTTCCCCCGATATCCGATTCGCGATAAGGAAATTCACGCATCCGATGCGGAATCTCGCTCATTATTATCGTTGCCTTCTTCGTTCTGTTTGCGGCGAAGATTGGGCAACTTGATGGTCAAAACGAGAAGGTTGACCACTACGAAAACGGCGATAGCCGAGATGAAGGTGACCTTCAGGCTCCTTGCATACGCATCAACAACTACGAATCGTTAGTTTTTGAGGCTGTGTAGAAAGGCAGAGGAACAGGGTTCCGTATGTGTGTGTGTGTGTTCTCTGTACCTTGGCTCTGGTGCTTGGGATCCAGATCGTGGATTGCCCGGACTGATTTACGGACCTGAAGAATAATCTGTGTTGACATTAGTTACCATATTATCCTAATTACTATCGACTTCGCCTTGGTAATGTTAGGGCAAAGGATAGGGGCGCGTACTTTGTCCTTGTGTTTTCCGGTGACGAGGCGGTTGAGGTAGGCTGTCAAGGCGTTCTGAAGGATCAGACTGCTGAAAGAGACGCCCATTACGATCCCGAGACTTCTCCAAAGAGTCAGCGTGCTCGTCATGACGGCTTGGTCTTCTTGGGTGCTCGTTGCAAGGACAGCAAGGGAGGTCGCGGGAAAGGAGAGGCCTTGGCCGACACTCGAAGGAACGAGGAAGATAGTTGCAAGCCATGTCGGTATGTTGTGCCACATCGAAGAAAGAAAGACTGCCCCTAACAGCATACTCATTGATCCAGTGACAATGAGCCACTTCATGCGGCCAGTGGCTGTCATAATGAAGCCCGCAGAAACACCACAGACTGTTAGAGCGATTGATGGACCAGCAAGTCGGAATCCGGACATCGAAGGGGACTCAAGCTTCACGGCTTGAAAATAGAGAGGTGCGTTGAAAATTATCGTATTAATTCCCAGTTGCGCGAAGTAATTATTGAAGACAAGATTTCCCCGGGGTTTGCTTGAGAGGAAGTTTAATGGCATTACAGGCCGGATTGCCTTGAGCTCGACTCGAACAAGGATAATTCCCGCGATGATAGCGATGACGAGTGAGGTGATGACGAGAGGATGCTTCCATGGGAAAACGTTTCCTCCAAGGTTGAGACCTAAGATCAGGAACGCAACTGACCCAGTCAGCAGAACCGAGCCAGCAACATCAAAACCCCTGATAGTATCCATGATACCTTTTCCTGACGTCTTTGCTAGCTGCGGCCCGAGGTTGTTGGGAGTCGTAAATATAGCGTTGACAAAGAGGGCGAGCAGAACCGGTATTTGAATAGCAAATGTCATCCGCCAACCGATCTTGTCACAAAGGAAGCCCCCAAAGGCAGCGCCGCAAGCTGAACCTCCTCCATATAAGAGATCTACGATGCATTAATATAGAGTCGATACTTTCGAGTTGCTAAACATACTAATATAGGCTTGGTACGTGCCTCTGACCTCAATGCTGACCATATCATTGGTCATGATGCCACCTAAACTATCAGTATCTTCTTAATTAGTTGAGCTTAAAGCACATTACCCATTGCCAACACACCCGCGGCACCTAGACCGCAGAATGCTCTTGCTGCGATGAAGCTCCCAATACTTCGTGCGAGAGCACACCATCCTGTTGTGGCCGATAGAAGCAAAAGGCCAGCAAGATATAACGGACGCCGCCCAATTGTATCTGATACACGACCGAATAAAGGTTGTAGTGAGGTAGATGTAAGCAAAAACGCTGTGGAAAGCCATGAAGCAGAATTTGATGCATGGAAATAGGATGTAATTACTGGATGACTGGACGCCATCAAGGTAGAGTCAAACATTGCTACCTAACATTTCCTTCAGCGAAGTCACGGGATACGGTTTTGATGGAAGAAATCGTTCCGTAAAAAAAAAGTGGCACATACAAAGTAGCTTAAAATAACGCCCCCAAATACGAACCAAAATCTTCTCCTGGATATTCCTTCGAGTAATCCGTTTTCTTGAAATGTACTGAGGCTTTCCGATTCCGGGTTGCCACCAGCGTCGTCCTCCGGAGCTAACCAGTGACTATGCGAGTAGCTCCGTCTCTTTCCAAGCCCATAATGCTGTGGTGGCTCGAGAGCACCTTCACCGACAGTTTCTGCAGTGTGAGTATCTGCATCATCGACGGCGGATCCATTATTTGCATGGTCATCTGGTGGAGTCAATCTAGGACGCAAGAGAGGAGTCCGCTCAGATGATCCATAACCATTTGCTTGAGAAGGCATTCTCATACCGGTCCCATTCGTCCTGATCAATCGGAAAACATGTACTTCTTAATTGACTCCTGCTCTGGAGGGATGAAGTTGGCGATAAGAGCGAGCAACAGGCTCGGGCTCAAAGCTTTGGATGTCTGGCAATAATGCGATCGCGCTTAGGGTCGGAGTCGGAACTAATTCCGAGCCATAACCTTATTCAGTTAAGGTCTCGCCAAAGAGCGATGTCGCCGCAGCTGATAAGACGTGACTGTTTACTCGGAGTCCCGACAACGTCAAATCAATCAAAAATTATTCCGAAGTCACACAGGAAATATGAAACCCCCTCTCAACATAGCAATCCTAGAGTGCGATACTCCCCTGGACCAGACGAGGGCCAAATATAGAGGATATGGCGGAGTCTTCAAAGCACTTCTTTCGGCGGCTGCGGACGCGCTAGAACAACCAGATCTGATTTCGTCTAAAAAAGGCCTCGAATTGAGCAATTTTGATGTCGTCAATAAACAGGAATACCCTAAGCTGGACAATATAGATGCCATTCTTATGACTGGCTCCCGTGAGTTATATGAGGTTCTCCTGCTTTTTGACAACTAAGACCGACTAGGCTTCAACTCATTCGACAACGATCCGTGGATATTAAAACTTGTGGAATTTACTAAGAAGGTTCTTCAACAAGATAGAGTCCGCATCATTGGAGTTTGCTTTGGCCACCAAATCCTAGGACGAGCACTTGGTGTTCCAGTTGGTCGAAGTGAGGGAGGATGGGAGATCTCAGTGCTCCCTGTCGAAATGACCGAGAAGGGAAAAGAGATATTCAAGCAGGACACCCTTGTACGATCCCATCTCTTGATTTATTACTTATCTTGCTGATTAAATCTACAGAGCCTACATCAAATGCACCGAGACGTGGTACTTGAATATCCTGAAGGTGTAGAAAAACTAGGTGCCTCTCCCCGCTGTTTGGTCCAAGGAATGTACGTGAAAGGGAAATACATTTCAGTTCAAGGGCATCCGGAATTTACCCAGCAGATCGTGAGCGAGCTCGTCACAGCAAGGCACAACCAGGGCATTTTCAATGATGCGCAGTTCGAGGACGCAATGGCCAGGGTGGGGGATCACCACGATGGTGTAGCTGTGGCGAAAGGTTTCCTGAGGTTTCTGCTTGAAGATTAGTGTTCACAAAGTCACGAGACGATTCAAGGTCTTAGGCCAGATATGGTTGTAGTATGAAGACCCTGAGTGGGATGCATAGATGGGGCGAAACCATAACCAAATATCCTAGCGCAGATTTAAGCAAGGAATCTGTTTGAAACGGCCCATGGGCTGTCCGCGACTCGATGTCGGCTATGCAGCACCGTAGCCTTGATATCAAAGGTCATGTGGTTTTGTGTAAGCAGTAGCCTCGACCCAAAAGGGACTGAACTGATATTCTATATCCTCTACCTCGTATTGTGAAGAAACATGGCGTGAGACACCAGACAGCTTTGGATTGTCCATCACAGGTTGCAAGTCAGGAACGCTCAATGACCACACATGATGTAGAACAATGTCTACATGTAGTCCATGTCATATGTCGAGGAGCGGAAATTAAAGGTGATGTTTGATGCTCTGCGAGGTTGGTACTTGAGGAAGCTTATTGCGTGAATGCGTGAGCGGCGGACCGAGCGGGGCTCAGCCGGTAACTAGCCACCTCGCTATCTTTAGATACGCAACGCTCTATCAAAGCTCGTAACATTTCTCCACCACAACACAAAGACACACAACCTGATTCCTGTCGCTCGCTACTTTCCTTGAACCTCCTTTTCCATTCTGCATTCGCCTTTGACTATTTAATTCTTTTATATCTCTCGTCACATTGCTGGATGCTTCTTGTTTCGTAGCCGCAGAGGCTTGCCATCCCCGATGGGAAAGTGTACGCAAGCATCTTCAACCGTGCGCCCACGCTGCCACGGGTCCGTAATGCTAACAGTACTTGTTTCGCAGGGAGATATGGTGTCATTCTGGATGCTGGGTCCTCCGTAAGTGGCCTGCGACTTGCCAGTCATTATTATCAACAAGCCAGTAGCTAACTAGATCGAAGGGGACGCGGGTTCATATCTATCGATGGCTGAACAGCAATACGGCGCGCGCGCAAGCGAGCGAAGCCCAGCTTCAGAGCCTACCTGTCATCGAAACTGACAAGAAGTGGACTAAGAAGATTCATCCTGGTGTGTATCCTTTCAAAAGCGGATGCAAAGCACATAAGTCGCTGACTTTGACTCCGCAATAGGTGTCTCAACCTTTGGCGACAACCCCAGCGATATCGGGCCCGACCATTTGGACAAGCTCCTCAGTCATGCCCTCAAGCATGTGCCGCTCGATGAAGTCCCAAATACTCCTCTTTTCCTCCTTGCCACTGCGGGCATGCGCATCCTACCCCCTTTAAAACAGAGAGCGGTGTTAAAAGAAATATGTGAATTCACGCGGAAGACCACGAAGTTTCAATTGCCAGACTGTGATTTGCACGTCCAGGTTATACCAGGAGAAACAGAAGGATTGTACGGCTGGATAGCCGCGAACTACCTCCTAGGGGGTTTCGACAGTCCGGCAGAACATGACCATGGGAAGGGACATCATACGTACGGTTTTCTGGATATGGGAGGTGCCTCAGCCCAGATTGCTTTCGCTCCAAATGCAACCGAAGCCGAGAAACATGCGAACGATCTCACATTGTTGCGGTTGCGTAGCGTAGGCGGAACACCCATGGAATACAAGGTCTTCGTAACAACATGGCTGGGGTTTGGTGTTAATCAGGCACGACAACGATACGTTCAAGCGCTTCTCGATGCCAGTCCTGATGCTATGGAAATACCGGACCCTTGTCTTCCCGACGGTCTGCGGGTCACAACCGATGGAAAGCCAATCGAGCCTGGATCTCAAAAAGAACAGGGGAAAGGACCCGAGCTACTCGGGACCGGAAAGTTCCCTGAATGCCTGCACAAGACGTATCCTCTACTAGAGAAAAACAAAGCCTGCCTTGATGACCCATGCTTGTTGAATGGTCAGCATGTACCTGCCATTGATTTCGACGTAAATCACTTCGTAGGAGTTTCTGAGTATTGGCATACAACACATGAAGTTTTCGAAATGTCACACAAAGACAAAGCGTACGATTTCAAGACCTACCAAGAGCGTGTGGAAAAGTTCTGTGGCCGAAGCTGGAAAGAGATTGAAAAGCTAGTTGATAAGAAAGAATGGGGAAAGAAGGTGGATGAAACTACCGCACAAGAACTGTGCTTCAAAGCATCATGGCTGATCAACATACTTCATGATGGTATTGGGGTCCCTCGTGTGGGAATTGAGCAATTGCAAGGCAATCGCAATACTACAAAGGCTATAATCAATGATGCGAAAGGGAAGGGTTTTCTCGACCCATTCCAGGCCGTCAATAAGGTAGGAGATGTGGAAGTCAGTTGGACATTGGGGAAGATGGTGCTATATGCTTCTAGTGAAGTACCGCCACCTCCATCAACAGAAGTCCTTGCCGTAGGCTTCGGCAGTAACGAACCAGGTGTCACAACCCCAAATGACTTCCAGTTGCCAGGCGGGTCCTATATCCCCTACTCAGGCTCTGACGATGACTGGCATGATCATCTCTTCTCAGAAACCCCTCGGAGAATTCCTGGGTTCATCATTTTTGTCCTCATACTTTTCGTTATCGGTTTCATGCTTTGTGGACGGGAGCGTAGGAAATCCGTGCAACACAAGATTTTCCGAATGTTCGGGAGTGGGAGCCGGTACGGTCAATTGCGCCGCCGCCGTGGATTCCCTGGGAAGCTCTTCGGCATTGGCAGTACACCCTCCTATGAACGTGTCCTGGAAAGCGGCGAGGCCGCTGATGATTTTGAGCTTGGTTTTGTTGACTCCGGTTCCGATATGGAGCGTTCCGACTCAAGCGAGGGGAGCCGCATTGGCCGCACTTCCGGCTGGGCAACACCGCAAATAAAAGCCGGTATGGTAGATCCGGGAACGCCTCCGTTCTTCGACCCTGGGAAAGATATTGTTGCACAGGGTGCGGGGCTTGGATTAGGGCCTGCTAACGCATTTGCTAACCCTATCGAGAGGGGTGGGTTGATGAGCAGGACAGATAGTAGAGAAAGGCTAAATAGCGGGAGAAGAAGCCGTACGAGTAGCCCAGGACGACTAAAGAGCCCTTTAAACAGCTGGAAGGAGTGATGGGTTCAAGACAGTTTCTGGGCGCAATGGTGTTATGGCTTGTCCATGTTGGCTGTAGAAGGTTATTCGTTGGCGTGGTGAAGCTTCCCGTTTGGTGTTTTGGGCTTCTAGATATCAGCGGGGTCTCATCAACTTCATGGAGAAGGTTTGGCGTTTGCTCTAAACGCTGGGACGCCCGTTTATGATGTCTTTGCATTTGTCTACTTTCACTCTTGGATCACTTCTGCATTGTCCGATCTCCGACATTCCTACGCGGTATAGCTTTTATCTTGCCTTTTTCATACTTCTACCTTTTGGATTCAAGAGTAAGATAGATGATTGGGTATTATGATGTGAAACTGCTCTGATTCGTAGCCATTCCACACCTGAAGAGCGCCTCATGGCCTCTGCGGATGGTCCATCAAAATCTGTCTACAGATGAATTCCTTGGAAGTCAACGCACTTGCCGAGAACTCTGGCGGTAGTTCTTCCTGTGAAAAGGCTGCGTATTATTATATAGAAAATACCTCCTCCCTAATCAGAATGGATTCTCATCATGCGCTTCGTGTACTTGTGTAACTTCATTCGAACTGGATTACATTGCGCGAAGAAGGGCTCTTGTCGTCGTGATCGTCATGATCTCGCCCTTGCATTTTGCGTCAATTATTTAACTTAAATATCTAATCGTTCCCATTTACACAATGAGTAGCCAATGTATCATTCCATCATCAAGACCTACTCAAAACCAAATTCCTCTTCCTGTCTACTTAAAGAGAATTCGTTAAAAAAGACCTGGATCGTAGCATCAGCACAGCAAAATAAAATGGAGAGAAGACTTTTGTTTCGAGCATCCATTCTTTTAATAAAATATCAGGTTACTAATAAGATTCATGTCGGATTTTGTACCATTTTGTAGATGTATACAAGCAAGCAAGCACGCCCAAAATCTAGAAATGCAACTCCCTTGGCTTGCTAATGTACGCCGAACGAGGAGCCAGAAAGAAAGAATAGGAAATTGAAATTGAAGCTGTCAACTTCACATATGTGATATCAAACCGAACAGTCTCAGAATTACCCTCTTGCGCATCAACGTGCCGCATACACTAGTTGCTGCTTCTTAATTGCATCCGAAGATGACTTCAAGGCATCGTGAAGCTTTTTCGACTGTTTTGTTTCTTTGACAGCGCCTGCAGCGGCGGTCCGGTCTACTTCAGATGTCTCGGGCCTCAGAAACTATGCGCGGCCTGTCGTCGGACGCTTCTCCTTCTAACAGTATGTGGGGGGCATGATATACCGACTCTTCGCCATCTCTTTGTTTCTGTATCTCACCGTCTTTCCTTACAACTCGCATCTCTGCGCTGTTAAATCAATCAAGTACTTATACAATATCCGTTTGGCGCACATGCCCTACCTACCAATCCAGGACCATCGCACAAAGCCGCAATTCAGGAATATGGAGCGAATTCGACACGACAGACATAAGCAGAAGCATATTACAACAACACTGACAAAATCCGTCAACACATGAATTAAATTATCTTTGATTAATCCGCATATAATGCAGGTGTCAGAATTACTCTAACGCACCCCAAGAAAAATTTGGGTGGATATCTTGGAAGAAAAGGGGCCTTCACTATAATATAAACCCAACTAGATGCTCGACTCGAAGAGCCTCTTGACCGCTTGCCTTGATCAAATGCCAAACAACTCCTCAGAATTCTTGCAAAACCTTTTTTTTTATAATCATACCCGCCTAAGCGGACATATGCACTAGAGTAGATGAAAATCGTTTAGTAGTCATTTCCGTACGCCAGCTCGGTGTACCACTTTTCAATTGTTCGTCCTAGCCCGCAAGTAATCTCTCTTTTTCCTCCGCGGTGACGTCTTCCTCAGCTGTTCTCCATTCCTTCAATCCGGCATAGGTTCCATACTTCACAATCTCCTTTGTCTCGCCGGCAGCCCCGAAACAGCAATGCTCCACCCTCCCAAGAGGTCCCTCCTTCACATCCTCCTCAAGCAGCACTCCGAATCTCAACTTCGTCTCTCTCAACTCTTTCGGGAATGGATCACCCCCTAAACATGCGCCCACACTCAATCTATCTAGCGTCGGGTTCCTCGTCGTTACTAGAATACGGGAGAATAGAGTATCGGAAGCCACGCCGTTTTGCCAGATAGAGTATGCTCCAATGCCAATAAAGACGGTAGTGATGGCGACCACGATGGCGTACCCGATCCAGAGTCCTTCGCGGTAGTAGACATACACATTTACGGAACGGGATTTCCTACAGGGAACACTTTGTTTGTCGGCGATGATGAGATGCGGTTCGCTCAGCAATGTGATTAGCATATCCTCAAATAGGTTCTGTATCTCTTCCATGAGGTTATCGAGTGGGTACGACGACGTCGCTTGAATTAATCTGGTCTCCGATATGTCGGATTTGGTCACAACGAAACTGGTATACTCGATGGAGCCGCGGAGGAAGTTTCGGAGAAGCGAGCCCATAGCGTGGTATGCCGCCGTTAACTTGTAGGCTTCTACGTCTGCTCGGGGGCTTACGTAGTTGCTGCCTGGGCTCGCCGCGAGGTTACTGGTATCGCTGAAGTCAGGCGATCCAATTGGTGCGACTGTAGTATCGACTACCGGCTTGAGAAACTCCCGCGCCGTCCGCTGGGCTGATTGAACGGACTCGTTGTATTTCATTTCGAATATATAATTCGTATGGTGTAGGATACATTTGAAGATCTTCGGTTCGTGTACATTGTACCATCTTTCCCTATAAGGTGAAGATGGCTCGTATGGCTTCGTAGTGTTGATGGTGTAGCCTATCCAGAGAACCGGCTCGGCTTGGAAAACACCTAAAGTCTCCGGATAGGGCGGTCCCTGAATAGGCATACCATTGTTGCTCTCAACTTGAGGGTTTACATAGTCACCCAAGTCAACAGAAGAATAATATGTGTAATTCCCAAGAGGCGCGAGGATGCTCAGATTGAACGGGATTGCTTCAGATGCCGGAATAGGGCTGCTGCTGTTAGCAATCTCGCTACACTGGTATCCTGGTGCCTGAAAACCGATTGAATACGTGCAATTCCATGCTTCTCCACAGGAGTCGACCGAAGCATTTGGAAACACTGCGGGTTTCCTCAGATATGCACTAGTAACTGTTAGGCGTCTCGCATTCTTTGAAGGCTGGTCATAATAGTCAAACCAGCCTTCTTCTTTCGATCTAACGTCGGTAGTATTATAATAGACGAGCGATGAGCCTGGGTAGTTGCTCTCATTTCTAAAATTATAAAGTGACTCATGTGTGAAGTTAAGGGCCGCAACAGCAGGACATTGAGTTTCGTTGTACGTTGTCCGGACCTCAGCAGTTAATGAGGCCGGAGATAGGACCGATGCAATCGGTATGAGCCTGTGTTGCCTGTTAGTACTTGCGCAAATATAGCATGTCCTAAATGGATATACCAACTACAAGCGGCCATGAAAGTCGCTAGCTTCCCGTTGCGGATCATTTCCCAGTTCACGAACTGGGACGGGTCTTCTGTCACGGCAAACAGGCCATCAATGGCGTTGATTGTCATGGCTTTCTTCCGAAACGTATGCCAGATCCGCTGCCGATAGCATAGAATGATAGTCCCAACCAATGTGCTCTTGACAAAGAAGGCCAACGCTGTGCCATACCTAATCATCTTTAATTGATTTTCAGCTGGCCTGCCATCGAGGTGCTTATAGAAGAAATGATGGCCCAGAGCACCAATCAAGCCCGCAACGAACAAAGCTGCAATTATCGCAGGTGTCGACCAATGGACCTTCCATTGAGCCAGCCCTCCTGCCCGCCTGTCGATTAAGGCTTGTGTGTCTGCGTCCATGGTCTTGCGATGGGTTAGCGAAGAGCCCATCGAGTACAGGGACACTCCCTCGGTCGTGCTTCGTCTTGGATCTCGGCCCGAGCTATGGTCTGGCACCGGCTCGTATTGTTGGCTACCTCTACCATATTCCAGAGAATCCCGCTTTTCTGTCGACAGGTGCCCATAGGTTGCCATTTCGATGGGGTCTAACGGCGGGTCGAAGGGGTCATATGATTGCGGCGAAATGCCTGGGGACGGCGATCGAGACGGAGAGGGAGAATATCGGCCGCGACCAGCCATGGTGGAGGTGGTGCTGAAGGTGGTGCTGAAGTTTGCACTGCAATTGTGCTACGGACGTGGAATGATTGGAAAGAGGACCAGAGCCATGGGCGCCGTGGTGGAGAGATGTCGATTAGATCAACACAGCCAGAGAAGCTCGCCTGCTCTGCGATATTAGTCCGTTCAGTGCTGGTATAGTGCTGCAGCGAGTGAGTGTCATGTGCAAGGCCAGACAGCGCGCCTGGACACAGCAGAAGAGTGCTTTCGCGGCGTGTCTAATTTGTGCAAGATGACCCATGATGGGCGCAAGCAGCGCAAAGCGGCCAGACGACGGTGTTGTCACCAGCCACACCGCACAGCTAAGCACGATAAGCACTACGACCCGGGGTAGTCTAGAGCCTCGGACGCCTTATCCCGCTCCTGGCTGTGGGAGACGAGAGCCTCGAGCATGGGGTTCCCGACACACCTACACCGTCCTCGTCCATACTCCACATATGTATATAGATGCTGACTCCACTGAGCTGGGCCGACGAGCCGGGATATGCACTCCAGTAGATCTCCGCCTCCTATAGCACGTGCATGCTTCGTGGAACCCTCCTATCTAAACTTAGGTTCCTCGCTACGCTGCGTTACATACCACCTTACTGTACCGTTATAACTAAACTGCGTATGCATTTCTACTTGCGATGCCCATCTATGGCATGTCTATCACGTAGATACCGTACAAGGGAGGGTCGCCTTCAATGGTCCACTTCTTCTGTCTACGCCACTTTGATGCAAAGCTTGCCGAAGTGCTTCTGATCCCACATGTACTCGCAAGCCTCCTTCAAATGCTCTAGATCGAAAACCTTTTCGTCTACGATCGGGTGAATGTTGTTCGCCTCGATGGCCTTGTTCATGTCTTCGAACTGGAGCCTCGAGCCAACTAGAAGTCCTCGGACCGTGCAGACGTTGTTCTGCCATGCGCGTTAGCAACCTGACTTCTACGTCCAGCAGCTGCGGATTCGTACCAGGCAGTCCAGGAATGACGGCTGGTCCTTGCTGAAGCCTCCGATGAAACCAATGATTGAGATGACTCCATCGAACTTGATGGCCTTGAGAGACTGCACCATGGTCGTTGGCCCACCAACTTCAACGACGTGCGTCACGCCAGATTTGTCAGGCGTCAGGCTCCTCGCCTCCTCGCCCCAGTTGGGATTCTCCTTATAGTTGATGATGTGGTCCGCGCCGTACTTTTTTAGAAGCTCCGCCTTCCTTTGCGACGAGGTCGTCGCGATCACTCTAGCTCCTGCAGCTTTCGCGAACTATGAACATCTTCAGCACCGGCTCATTGCTTGCAGGATTAAAGCATACCTGCAGCGCAAAAATGCTGACGCCGCCCGTGCCCTGTGTCAGGACTGTGTCGCCAGGCTTAAGGGCCCTGGTCTCCAAGCCGTACAGAGCATTCCAAGCCGTTAGTGCTGCACAGCTGAGCGTACTCGCCTCCAGCCAGTTCAGGTTCGAGGGCATGAAGACCAATCCTTGCTCGTCAAAGGTAGCATATTCGCGTAAGGTACCGTCCAATGTTCCTCCAAGTCCAGTCGCAATAGTCTGAGGAGTTAACGAACCGGCAATATGACCTTGATTGAAGAGCGTGACGACCTTGTCTGTGAGGTTTCAGTTAGCAAGAACAATGAATAGCACTGTATATCGTGCCTACCCCCGGGTTTGAACCGCGTAACGCGGGACCCGACGGCCTCAACGGTTCCAGCACCATCAGAACCCGGAACGACGCTGTCCTTGACGCCAAATGGATATTTGCCCTAGGATTTATCATTAGCACCTTGAAATTCAATAGGATGTTTCAATAGACAGGTATCGGAAATCTACCTTTGGGATGATGAGGTCGCGGTAGTTCAATGAGACGGCGTGGACTGTGTTTGATTAGCCTTAACAGCATGTGGGGCCCATAGCCTGCGCCGCACTTTTCACCAAGACGTCCCTATCGCCGAGCTGAGGAATTGGCGCCTTCTCATTTAGCTTCAGCGAGTCGAATCCATTTTTGCCTTCGACGGTCCATTGTTTTGTTGTTGTGGGCGCCATTGCGGTCGACCGGGACTAGATTGATCAAGGATGGGAGACCAGAGGCGCGTTAGATGTTTATGATGTACGCAAGGGGGCCTGCAGAGTGGTGCATATAGCGTATTGCGGAGGCTCTGAAATTTATAACCCTTCATGACGTGGGGTCTTATTGATGACGCATGTCGGAAGAAATCCCAAGCGGAGATACCTCGGACGCTTCGAATTTATGCTCGAATCCCTGCAACTCTAGTCAAATTATTTGCATGCGAAGCGCTTTTGGTGGCGAGTGCTCTATAGCTGGTGTTTGCAAAGTAGGAAATGCTTGCCCCAAGGCCGTTTCGGGCGTTCACTGTTTTAGCTTAGGCGTAGACCTAAGGTAATGTTTGTCATCGTAGTCGATTACTTGTTTCATTTGTCACAGCGGTCGATTACTGGCCTCATTTGTCACAGTAGTCGATTACTTATCTCATTTGTCATAGTTGTCGATTGCTGGTCTCGTAGCTAATAGTACAGTCTACTTAGGTATTGGGGTATCGTTTGTGCTGTAACCTGAACTCCATGCATCCATCCTACAAGCTTCGAGAAGAGTACCATAGTATAGTCTATTAGGACACTGCTCGTGCTGTAACCTGAACTCCATGCAAAATCCCTTCCATCCATTCATCCATCCATTGGGTATGAGCTTCGAAAGGGGTGTTATAGTACAGAAAGGGCGCCATAACTTTGGATCCACCATACGCTTGTCAATGCGAGCTATGCAAGGCTCCCCGAAGACGGCATGTCGAATTCGCTAATTGAATTCGGTGGTCACTTGTTCATTTATGAGGGTGACTGCGATTCGCTTTCGAGCGGCTTCCATGCCATCGCGTACGTCGACTTTTTCCTTTGGATTTTCGTTTCGGAGGAGGGCAAGTGCATTGAGTACCGTGAATACGCCACAGTCGCTCGCGTTGGATTGCTTTGGGCTGCGCTGCCGCCTAAGTATTTTCCATTCGTTGGGCTGGTAAAGCTCCTCAAGCTCCATCTGGAGATATGAGCATATTGCGCAAATGTATGGGTTACCAGAGGCTTCGTCCTGGTACAGGCTGTCGAGGTACTCGATAACCCTCTCCTGCGGCCTCAGGGCGATTAATCGCCAGTGGCTTCCGCTGCAAATGGGAAACAACAGAAGCTTGGCATCAAGAAGTTGCTCTTTTCCAAGCTGCTTTCGAGAAGCCCAGCGCTTGACCATGTTTGGATTGCCGGTGAAGGTAGTATACCACTGTGAAGCAAAATTATGCACGGGAGGGGCCGGACCGCCGCGACGATGCTTGTAACCCGCTTGCGCTTTGATGTGATCGACTAGAATGGTCATATATCCATCGACAATATTATCATTGAGCCAGCCTAACTCAGCGCCGTTGAACAGATCAGGCAACAACGTGCCAAAGTCATGGGCAATAAGCTTGTCTTTCACAATTGTCACCGTCTTGTCAAGGCCATTGTTACTCTTTCGCATGGCGATTCTGATCAGTCTCCTCTCGCGGTCGGATATGGGCGCCACGAACGGCCTTGCAGCGGCGAGGCTGGCTGCTGGCTTAGCTGCAGCCTCCTTTGCGAGACGCTGCTCTTCTTGCACTTTCCGAGCGTGTTCCTCAAGCGCGGCTCTTGCTTGAAGGTCCCACTTCGCTTCGGCAATAACGGTGGCAAGCGAAGGGTTTTTCTTGAACTTGATATTAGCATCCGATTTTCTATTATCGTGCTTTTGTCCAGGGAACAGACTTGGACGGGCGAAGGCGAGCTCGACGTTGCCGCTTGGGCTAATGTTGAGGACTCGGTCATTGGCGATCATGGTCTTCCGATCTTCCTCATCGGCATTGGGCTCTTTCAAAGCGGCCAGATATTTGAGTTCACCATCGACTTCCCGCTGGAAACATACGGCGAGTTCAAACTGCTCCATCCCTTCGACTTCGTCCGGCGTCTGTGGCGCATAATCGGGAAGGTCAAGAAATGAATTCTTCTGGGGTGTTGATGGCAAAGGTTCTCCTGGAACTCCTTTAGGAGGAGACTGGATATAAGAAACATCTTCGACATATGTGTCAAGAATGCGCGAGGCGGGATCGCGTTCTTCGTAGTAGATAGTTGTGTACTGATTGGAGAACCGCTGAGTCTTCTCAGGGACTGGAGATGGGGCATCAGGCAGCTCCGAAAGCTCCTCGGTGTATGGAATATGCCCTTCAGGGAATGGAACATGCTCTTGGGTGAGTGGAACATACTCCTGGGGATACGGAACGCGTTTTTCTGGACATGATGCATGGTAATCAATGGATAGTCCTATGAACGAATTAGTATTTGTTTGCAATGTTAGGTTGGTGAGGCTTGTATGGCCAAGGCCAAGCTCTCGGAAAGGTGATGACATCTAGTACTTACCATCCGCGAGCAGTGAGGGGGGAGCATCAGGCAACCCTGAGAGTTCTTCTGTATGCGGAGCGGTGCTGGACTCTTCCATAAATAAGTCTGTGAGCATTAGCATCTGTATTCTTAATCTAGAAAGCTGTGCGCTACTAGTGTTAAGGGTTTGGAGTGGTTAAATCTAGTACTTACCATTTGATAGGACAGAAATCGGAATATGGGTCGGCGAACTGATCTTAGAGCTCCTCTTATGTTTATTTTTCGGACCACTCTTACGCCCGCTCGTGCGCTTATCTATAGGAGTTTGGTTTTCGATGGGGGAGGGTTCGCGACCGACGTCGAGAAGTATCTTCTTGCGAGCGCCATCTTCCCTATAAATAGGCTCGGGACGAATTATATAAGTTCGAGTGACATAATTGAGAAGTTTCAATGAGGCAGTCTTGACCAACTCCTTGATGCCGCTGCAGAAGAGTAGACTCAGCGAGACGGAAGTCCGGTAGATGTTGGCAGCACTGAAGTCCAAGTACGTAGCTTTACCGGTTCCGGTCATATCGCTGATGTCGGACCCAGGAAATTGGCATGGCGTGCGTAGTGGAGGTAGATTCTGCTTGTTATTAATAGGCTAGATATGTGGACAAGCCAGTCCAAAGCTGGCGCCGAGTCGCGGCGGAGGTGTTGCAGGATAGGAAGAGCTTGCGTGGCGACAGCGACAGCGACGACAGCAGTGAAGCTTCTACGCGCCGCAAGGCGCGTAGACAATAGGTAGGAGATAAATCGGCCTTGTAACCATGCTCTACCGCGAGCTTCCGTGTGCGAAAGTTGAGGGTGAGAGATGTTGGGTGGGGGGAACTCACAGGTAGCTGGCTGGGGTTCTCGATGTCATTGCCGTATCGGGTGTCGCCAGAAGGCATCGTATGAAGCGAAGCGGTGCTTGCACTGCGCTTCATGATGGTGCCTTGGTCGCTACCAGTGGTCGTCGAGCTCACTGGTTGCAAAGCAAGTGCGGGTGTTGATGGAGAGCTCAGATACAGTGGGGCTAGCTGCCCAGGAAACTAGCACCCTTTAGGAATGCTGACTCATGTACCAAGAACTAACTCTCGCGGTCCATGCACCGCGTAACACCTAATATCAGGTACAATCCGCATTCTCCTACAACTCGACCCCTGCACTGTTCGCAATAGCTCATTTTCTTGCCCAGCGCATTTTGCTGACATTGATTCTCTATCGTGCACCATCCTACGATCGACGTGCGCTCTCTTCCCTATCCTGCACGTCGTCTGTTTCAATATTGATTGCGGCATCATCTCAACGAGACCGCCTACCCCGCTGCCGCTCTCCTCCTTCCCCTTTCGCCGCAACCATGGATACCAACATGGAGGATGTGAAGATAGCGGAGCCAATGCAGATGTCGTCAATTCCTCTGACGGAACCCGCGTCTATTCCGACTTTAGACGGCTGGATTGAAAATCTTATGAACTGCAAGCAGCTCGCTGAAAGCGATGTCCAGCGCCTGTGTGACAAGGTCAGTGCCCTGATCATTTGCACGTAGGGCTGATTTCTGGTCGACCTAGCTAACGATGGAGCATGTATAGGCACGCGAGGTTCTCCAAGAAGAGTCGAATGTTCAGCCTGTGGTAAGACACGCAGCCATTCTTTCTACATACTCTTGCTCAACTAAACACAGAAATGCCCCGTCACTGTGTGCGGAGATATACACGGTCAGTTTCATGACCTTATGGAGCTCTTCAAAATCGGAGGCCCGAATCCGGATACTAACTATCTCTTCATGGGTATGTGACATCCGCTATCTTATCATTCTGAGTGTGCGACCAACTTTAATAGGGGACTACGTTGATCGTGGTTACTTCTCTGTAGAGACAGTGACCTTACTTGTTGCACTTAAGATTCGATATCCGCAGCGCATCACCATCCTTCGGGGAAACCACGAGTCTCGCCAGATTACGCAAGTCTACGGTTTCTACGACGAATGTCTACGCAAATACGGCAATGCTAATGTGTGGAAATACTTTACCGATCTATTCGATTACCTACCACTCACAGCCCTTATCGATAATCAGATCTTCTGCCTACACGGCGGATTGTCTCCGAGCATTGACACTTTGGATAATATCCGTGCGCTTGATCGGATACAGGAGGTACCACATGAAGGGCCTATGTGCGATTTGCTCTGGTCCGATCCCGATGATAGATGCGGTTGGGGAATTTCGCCCCGCGGTGCTGGATACACCTTTGGACAAGATATTTCCGAGGCATTCAACCACAATAACGGCTTGACATTGGTGGCAAGAGCTCATCAGCTTGTAATGGAAGGTTATAATTGGTCTCAGGACAGGAATGTCGTGACTATATTCTCTGGTAAGGCACTCTAGTTCCAGGGTTGAAACGGATGTACTAATCGGCCCAGCTCCCAATTACTGCTACAGATGTGGCAACCAAGCTGCGATCATGGAGATTGATGAGCACCTGAAATATACATTGTCCGCATTTCCCCCCTTCCATTGTTCGGTATTTACTCACATCTTAGCGCAGCTTGCAGTTCGATCCATGCCCGCGTGCAGGTGAGCCGATGGTTTCCCGCCGAACTCCGGATTATTTCCTCTAGAAAGCATCTCTGGCGTCCATGATTCCCTTCGTCACTCGATATACTGCAGAAAACATCAGCCTATCGAAAAGTCCTGAGGGTCCCTGCTATAATAATGTCGAGAACGTCTTCGTTGTTATTAGTGAGACATTGCTGCAAATGTGCGACAGTCGGCATCATTCCCACGATATATAGGTAACGAATAGGGATGAGTCTATGCAAATGGGGAGTGTTAGGAGATGGGGGCCTGGTTGGAGGTAGCCTATATCCGATGTGATATGTAGATTGCAACAGAATTATATTAATGACTTGGACTATGAGCTCTTGTGCAATGCGGGTAGCGCAATGTAACTGGGCGTAAAAGTCAGCGATTGGGACCACTGAACATGTTTGCATGCCACACCATACAGTCCTTAGACCTACACGAATATCGTAATTCGTGAAACTGAAAACTCAGTATTGTGTGATTCCCTACCATTTATAAGATTATATTCTAAGTGCCCTAAGTTTCTACGGATTGTCCGCGGTCTTAGGTAGGTAGAGCGATCTGAACTTAGACGAGGTGATTGGGGGGCTTCAGCGTACCATCCCCGCCCTAGCTAGATTGGGAAATGTAATAGGTCAACGCGTTTTGACGCGTTTTCGCGTATCCCCTTTGAACCTTCTGGCGCCGCATGCTGCCAGCTTCACGATAACGATCCACCACAACAATTACCCGCCATGTCGTCGATTATGGACACAGTTCTCAACTCGGATGCTGCTGCTGCGGCAACTCCGTCTAGCGACGCTGGAAATGCTCAGCAGGCCCAGTTTCGCTCCTCCTCTGCGCGACCGCGGGGACCCCCTTCTGAAAGTGCCGGCGCAAACAGCGATGTAGAGGGATTTCCAGATGACGAAGTAGTAGGTTCAAGAGTTCCAGGCCGAAGAGTGAATGGGCCGCGGGCCGATATACCCAAAGTCGTCGATGTAACGGGAGAGACTCTCTCACTGCGATTTCAGGAGTTTTTGGAAAGGTACAGTGGACTCCATCCATCCTGACCAAGAGTCTTCTAACAGAGCATTAGCTATACGGAGGACCCCTCATCATCAGCCCTGCCAGGGTCGAGTGTGCCTACTACCGACAAATACTACATCGCTCAGATAAGGGGGTTGCGTCTCTACAATCTTTCCACACTCTATGTCGACTACACGCATCTGCAAAAGTACGAGGACGGCATTGTGGCTGCAGCCATTGCCAGCGAGTACTATCGATTCCTTCCATACATGGTCCGCGCCCTCCACAACCTCATTGCCAAATACGAGCCGAGATACTTTCGCCAGCACCGGCAGCCTGCTTCCACAGCCTCCGTTACTGCTGCCTCGAATACTGGTAATGCCACAAGCCAGAATGAATCCATCAATGAGAGGACGCCCAATCAACAAACAGACAAGATCTTTACCCTGGCCTTTTATAACCTTCCGCTGATCTCTCGAGTCCGCCAGCTTCGCACCGAGTCTATTGGGCGCCTTCTCTCCATTTCCGGAACTGTTACCCGTACTTCTGAGGTCCGCCCAGAACTTTCAATGGCTACCTTCATATGCGAGGCTTGCAACACAGTTGTCCCCAATATTGAGCAAACATTCAAGTACACAGAACCGACGCAGTGCCCGAACACAACCTGCATGAACAGGGAAGGATGGCGGTTGGACATTCGGCAGTCAATATTCGTTGACTGGCAGAAAGTCCGCATTCAGGAAAATAGTTCGGAGATTCCTACTGGCAGTATGCCGCGCACAATGGACGTGATCCTTCGGGGCGAAATGGTGGACCGAGCAAAGGCTGGAGAAAAGTGCATCTTCACAGGGACCGTAATAGTCATTCCCGATGTGAGCCAGTTCCGTGTCCCCGGCGTCAGGCCGCAGGCAACGCGAGATAACTCCAACACAACTCGCGGGAATGATGTTGGCGGCTCGGGCGTTAGTGGCTTGAAGGCCTTGGGCGTCCGCGACCTCACATACCGAATGTCCTTCCTCGCATGCATGGTAACGCCTGATGTGTCCACTCCAGGCCAGTCTGTAGACCACCACATGACTACTAACGTCCTTGCGTCCCTGAATCAAGCCCAATTTGTGGAGACAACAGCTTCTGGCGATGAAGCGCAGGCGGAATACCTCGCTACATTGACACCCGCTGAAGTTCAAGACCTTAGGGATATGGTACATTTGCCAAACGTATTCATGCGATTGGTTGACTCAATTGCACCTATGGTTTACGGCCACCAGGTTATCAAAAAGGGGCTTCTTCTCCAGCTTTTGGGCGGCGTGTCCAAGGAAACACCAGAAGGAATGGCGCTACGTGGAGACATCAACATCTGCATTGTTGGTGATCCTTCGACCTCGAAATCGCAGTTCCTAAAATATATCTGCAGCTTTCTGCCTCGTGCCGTTTATACATCTGGCAAAGCCTCTTCAGCCGCTGGTCTCACTGCTGCTGTAGTCAAAGATGAGGAGACGGGGGAGTTTACCATCGAGGCTGGTGCTTTGATGCTTGCTGACAACGGAATCTGCGCGATTGACGAGTTCGACAAAATGGACGTGGCCGATCAAGTGGCTATTCACGAAGCAATGGAACAGCAGACCATTTCTATTGCAAAAGCCGGCATCCAAGCGACCCTCAATGCCCGTACATCCATCCTCGCTGCCGCTAATCCCGTCGGAGGCCGATATAATCGCAAGACCACACTCCGTGCTAACGTTAACATGTCGGCGCCAATCATGTCCCGTTTCGATCTCTTCTTTGTGGTCCTAGATGAGTGCGATGAAGACGTAGACCGTCATCTAGCCGAGCATATCGTCGGCATCCACAAAGATAGAGATGATGCCGTCGAGCCCGAGTTCAGCACCGAACAGCTGCAGCGCTACATCCGCTTCGCGCGGACCTTCAAGCCGGAGTTCACAGACGAAGCAAAGGCCACACTCGTCGAGAAGTACAAGGAACTCAGGGCAGACGATGCTCAGGGGGGCATTGGCAGGAACAGTTATCGTATCACAGTCCGGCAGCTGGAGAGCATGATCCGGCTCTCCGAAGCCATTGCGAAAGCGAACTGCGTGGCGGAAATCACGCCGGAGTTCGTCAAGGAGGCGTATAACCTCCTCCGGCAATCTATTATCAGCGTCGAAAAGGACGATGTTGAAGTCGAGGACGAGGACGACGAGGCTCTACTTGCTGCTGCCGCTGCCGCTGAAGCAGAGGCCCAGGATGCTGATGCCGCTATGGCTGATCAGGCTGATGGAGATGCATCGCGTCCTAGAACTGCGAGTCGTACTCCTGCGCCCCTGAGGGAGAAAACGAAGATTACGCACGACAAATACGTGTCGATGCGGAACTTGTTTGTCAAGCGCGTCAACGACGACCAAACATCGACGGAGGATGGTGTCGAGGAAGAGGAGCTGTTGGTCTGGTACCTCGAACAGAAAGAAGCGGAGATGGAGACGCAGGAAGACCTAGAGAAAGAGCGGGCGCTAGCTAAGAAGGTTTTGAGGAAGGTCGTCAAGGCATGTTTCTTTCTACATAATTCCCATTTCTGGTTTATGCACAGGGAGACTAATTTTGGTACAGGAACAATACCTCATGCAGATCCGCGGCGAGGGCCTCGCCGATGAACAAGGTCAAGGGCCGCAGGAATCCAAGACGGTATATGTCATCCATCCTAATTGCCCCGTGGAAGATATTGTTTGATGAGACTATGAGATAAAGGGTAATTATGATTGGAGCGGGTATGGGAATCATGAGCATAGTATATCAGGCGGTCCGGCGTTTGGGGAATATCGTTCGATATTCGCGGGTTTGGTTTTCGGCCTAGAAAATTTTTTTTTTTTTTGAGGGGGAGGGGGGGTGTATGTAGTATCAATGTTGCTCGAGGAGCGCTTTTGTTCGTCGTTGTAGTGTGATTTTTCGGCGCGTGCACAAGATTGCTAAAGACTCCTTTTGGAGATTCTTATATGGATAGGTTCAAGGACAACGTGGAAAGTTTTGCTCAGCTTCATATTAAGCTCGGAGGACATCAACCACAATGTAATCACGACTCACGTGTAATAGTCTAACGCCACTCAAGCACTCTCTTAAACCAAACCAGCTCATAGTATCTTTCATATATTTGACAATTACCTCATAAGCCTACCCCCCTCCCCCTCGTCCTCGCTCTCAGTCTCATACTCCGAACTTTCCTCTTCCGATTCCTCTTCCTCTTCGCTTTCCGTTTCCTCGCTCTCCTCTGCCAACCAGTCATCAAGCGTCTTCTCTTTCCTAGGCGCGCTTC
This sequence comes from Lojkania enalia, assembly GCA_010094045.1. NCBI lineage: Eukaryota > Fungi > Ascomycota > Dothideomycetes > Pleosporales > Lojkania > Lojkania enalia. The sequence goes on from ML986603.1 coordinate 310,564, forward strand.
CACTGCCCAAACCCACCCCATTCAAGCCCCTACTCGGTGAGGTACCCAAATCAACAGGTTTACTACTCGACGCCGCGGCATCCAATCTCTCAGCCGCGCTGATGCTCTTCGCACCAGCTTCATACGCGCTTGGCGTGCCCTTTTCTTCGCGAAGCCTCGCATCGGGCTCCTCACCCTCCTTGACCCAGGGAGGCAGGTCCTCGTAGCCCTTTATTCCACCTACGCCTCCTTCATCGCCGATGACTAGGCTTGCACTCCCCAAAATGTAGCCTTTCCGCGTTTCACTAGGACTTGGTGTTTGCGGTACGGGTTTGGGGGCGAGGAGGATAAGAGAAGCAAGTTGAGTGGATGAGGGCGTGGCGAGTAGAGCTCTGTACACGCGGGCGCGGTCGCGCAGGTCGTACGAGGTGTCGTAGCGGGTTAGGAGGAGTATGTATTTGTATAGCGCTTCGATCGCGTGCGGTTTCTCTGGCTCTTTATCCATCTCCTCCTCTTTATGTTGAAAGTGCGGATCCCTAAACCCATCTTCATCTTGAAAGCCTTCTAGTAGCGAGGAAGATTTTTGTTCAGCCGGGATTGTAGGTTCGGGAGGCTGGTTCGCGTTGAGGTAATGTACGTAGACTTTGGCGGCTAGAAGAACAATTTGCAATTTTGCAGGTTCTGCTTCGTCTGCGAAATTCTTCGCTAAGATGCGGAGGACGTCGGCAGCAATATTGTTTTCCGGATTTAGCCCGGCGAATTCTCCAACGAGCCAAATTATACTTGCTCGTGCTTGGGGACTGGTTGCTGCATCGAGGTGCTTTGCTAAGCGGACGACTGTAGTACGATGGTTCTCCGGGTCGCGTTGAATTAGGTGTCGTATCACTTCGAGACTTTCTGCTACTAGGTGTGCATCTGCGGATCCTATATGGGCGAGAAGTAGCTTTAGGCATCTTGCTGACGTCTTTGGGCTTGTGACGCTACTTTGAGCACACCGACCAATCGCCCTGACGGCCTCCCTTACTAGGCCGGGATCTAGGCTTCCAGAATGGGAGAAATGACTTAATTCCGCTAGTATCAGGCTTTGCACTCTTGCTGGTGCATGTGGAAATATAAGAGTTTGTAGCTCGAGTTTCAGACGCCAGATATGCGAAGCGTCCGTTAAGCGTACGAGGAAATGCGAGTAATGTTGTACGAACAGCTCGGGGTATAGTAGGCATACCTGGACGATGTTGTAGAGCGCAATATGCTGTATATCTGAAGCGGATCTAAGAAGAGATATCATTGGTCCAATAGCCAATGTTAGATATGCCGGAGGACCTATGTAAAGGTACGTCCGGGCGACGGCAATAACCACAGCAGAGTTGCGGGATTGGAGCAGTGGCTGGCAAGCCTTGAGCAGCAATTCGTGGTCTGGATCTAATATAGCCACTTCTTCCATCTCTTGATCTTGATCTTGATCCTGTTCTGACTCGGATTCACTATCCGAATCATAGAAACCTTTAGTTGTCTTTTGTTTCGTAATAGCATTGGTATTAGGAGCCACTTTCTTAACCTTCTTCGTCCGCCGCGGAAAACATTTTCGTGCATATATCATCATTAGCCGTAAAGTTGCCAATTGCCCCCACTCGTCCATATCGGCTAGCTTATGGATTAGAGAGCGATAATGTGGGTGTATTAGGTCTATCCGATTGGGGCAAATTTCCAGAAAGGCGGCCACGGCTGCACCTGTGACAAAGTATTGTTTGTCTCCTAGTAACGTCGATAGATAGTCTAGTAATTGCGGCTCCGTGCTCGGGTCTAAGCTGTAGCATTTTGGTATAGCTAATGCGGCTGCCCTTCTCACATATGGCGACATGTCTCCCACTCCTCGCTTAATTCCTAAGCTCACAATCTGACTTATTACGGGTACGCGTATTCCAGACATGACTCGTAGAGCGAGAGCACGCAGCTGAGGGTTCTGGTCTGTGAGGGACTTCTGGATGGTGTTGATAGAGAGGAGAGCGGTGTCCGGCTCATGTTCAGCATGCTGGAGAAGGTATATGTAGACAAGCTTTTTGACCGAGAGGGATGGAGAGGCAATGTTCTTGATTACGTGGGTGAAGAACGGAAGGGTCTGGGAGGGAGGTTGTCGGTAGGACATCTACATCGAACGGTCAGTCTCCGCGTGCTTTTGGCAGGGACTGCAGGGTTGTTCGGAGGGCGGTCGGGGGATCCTCGAGTGACGAGACAGGACCTTACTGTAACGATCCTCCGCAGTCCCTCTAGTACATCGCGCTCAGACCTGCTGTCAAGCAGCTTCTTAAGTTGGGCTGCGGGCAGGGTCCGCGTCGACGTCTTGCGCGCATAGCTGGCATCGCGTGCGGCCTCTAGGGTAAGGTCGCGGGCTGTGGAGAGAGACCAGTGAGCAAAGGTTGACGGATGCATAGCGGCCTAAAGACAAACTCCAATTCATAGCTAAGAAACGTATAGAAGGGAGTAGGGGCGAAATCCGCGAATACATGGGCTATGGGCTATACTAGAGGAGATGTTGCGAGGAAAACGCAGGCGTACCCGTCTCGATCAGACTCGATATTCGAGAGATCGACTCCATGGCTGGCCAGTGGACTGGCTTCGCGGGGCTTCCGCTGCACGCTGGGCACCAGCGCGGTCGATATGCAGGATCCGGGCAGCAAGGGCTGGGTGGTGTTGACTTTGCAGCATGCGGGCGCGCAGCGGAGGTTTCCAAGCTCGAGTGGGGGAGGGGAACATCCGTCACTTCTCCACCTACCTGTCCACCATTGGAACCCACATCGCGGCCTTACTTGTTACGTACAACTGCTGGCGGACGACCGGCATTAACGGTATGCAACGAGAGACATCGTTCCGTAAAAGCCTAGAATATGGCCCTCAAGCCCGTAGTCCTTGAGCGGCTTGCACTTCCGCAGCTCCTTGGCTGGCTTCTGGCTACACAATCAAGCACAACCCCCACGACACTCATTGTCTGCTCCAGCCGGGAAGACTTCCTACAGGGCCTTCTATATGCCCTCCAGCACCAGGATGACCAGGCATCCGACACCCTAAAGCAATGGATCACGCCTACGCTGCACAACCTCTTCACGGCGCGACACGTCAAACTCGCCTTCTGCACTTCTGTGCAGATGCTGCTAGCCTATCTGACGGCATATGGTGGAGTCAACACTAGTACTGATATTGGCGAAGGGAGGCAAGACGAAAGGCTCGTTCTGGTTAATCCGCTTGCATTGCACGCATCGACTCCGTCGTTTTCCGCTCAAGGATTGTCGAGAACATTTGCTGCGGCTAACGAGACTGCGCTAAGAGTGAAAGCGAAGCTCTTGGTGGTGGAATGTCCTGGGACGCAAAGGGAGATCCATCACGACGACGACGATGTGGGAACAGGTGGCGCAACAGAAGACGAAGAAGAGAGAAGCGAGGTCCTAATTGAGAAAGAAGACCCATGGGAGCAAGAGGTGCCTATCCTGAATATTTCAAGTAGAAGATGGGGATCTGGAAGCGGTGAGCGGGCTTGGGCTGGGCGGACAATCAAGGTGAAGAGGGTAGTTGGGCGATGGGCTTGCTTTGACAGGATCGATGCCCATCTGCGGATTGGAGTAAGCATAGCGAACTGCAGTTAGTTGGAAGTGGGCCCTATCAAATCAGGAACAGCACAGTTGCAGCTAGGGAACAAGCCACAGCATTTGGTCAAATAGGGTACACGCAATTGCTACTGTTATTAGAGACCACCTAAAAGTCCGTTGAATCGTTGGCATCGTCAGCCATGAACTCATCATTTTTAGTCCTTCCCATATCCTCATACATGCCCTTTGTCGATCGGAACACGATTTGCTCCTGCTTACCCCCATGTTCTGGTCCCTAAACTACAGACGGAAACATGATAAAACCCCAGCTCACCAGTCCTTCTTGACTTCGAATGTCCACTCGAACTCCAGATATACTTTTCCGTCGTCGTCAATGAACCTGGAATTGGCCTTGTACTTGCCGCGAGCAAGCATGCCAGACGGTGCTGTGTCGGGCTCGACTGTGTAGGCACTCAGCATTCCCAGCCAACCATTGAGGTTGCTGCTATAACTCACACTTCTTTTCGTAGAATGGCTTCTCTTCGGTGCTAGGGCTATAGGAACCCTGTGACAGCTGGTTAGATAATGTCCAAAGCGCTTGCTCTCGGTTGGACTCACAATCATCTCCTGGGACTTGGATGAGAGGGGCCCACGTTTGACAACTTGAACATATTTCAGGCCCGCCAGGACGTTGTGTTGAACCTTGAAGGTTACCTTCATGCGGTACTGGGCGCCTTCCTTGATGGTAAAGGGCTTCTGGGCGAGAGTTTCCACCGCCTTAGGGTCCTTTAGATCAATGATTATGTCCGGTCGCCCTTCGACTTCAAGACCGAGCGATTGGATGATGCATTCGCGGGGATCGTTAGGGTCAGAGATGTCCTTCCCGACGCCGAGGCCAAGGGACTCCTTCCACTTGCGGAGAGACTCGTCGTTTGCGTCTGTAGTACCAAAAAGTTAGCTGTAGATACGGGACGGAATGGCAGCCACGGGATGCGTTGAGCATGCCAAAGCTCAAGCCGAGCTGAGTGCAGCACGTACCGAGCTGGTGATACTCGTTCATTGACTTCTTCTCACCGACCTTGAAGCCGGCTGTGGTCTCGGGCGCAAGCTCATCCTCGTGTTGTTCGCTAGGCATGATTGCAATGCAAGTTTCAAAGAGCTGCGCTGATGTTCGATGTGGGCTTGGAGGATTGGAGGATTGTGGGGAGAACGGTTGTGTGTGTGCGTGTGCGTGTGCCTGCGGAGGGGGGGTAGATGAGCCAGACCCCTGGCTTGAGCCTCCAGGGCGCGGGGCACTCATTCACCGCCACTGTTGGCACGAAGCCCTGTGATTGGCACATGGTGAAACGGCTACTGTTAGAGGGCAACTCGCCTTTGGTGCGGTAGCTGTCTTTTCAGCTATCGCCTCCCGTCACCTAAAAGTCGAAGCTTGCTGGCAGCATACTCAGACCCACGGTGCGACGACGACCAGCTCGACATTGCTGCCCACCGCTTAGCAAACGGCTCGGAGTGGAGCTACAGAACCCACAGGTTTGTTTCCTCGACGAATGCAATAACGGACAATGATCTGGCCAGACACTCCATTGTTCGCCGTCTGCCTACGTTTCTGACGCTGGTCTGCCTCGATGGGTGCTCCTGTGCCTTATAGAGCATTTCGATAATGGCATAGGAGAGTCCGGGGCGCAAGCTCTAGCGTCGCGGGTCCGGCGAATATCAGCCGAGCGGTCCAGGCACAGAACAGACAGAGATGCCGCAGGCACACTGTAGCGCATCTCCACGACAGTGACGAACGCTTCCGGGATCGGGACGGCTGGCGTTGATGCCATGGAGAGTTCGCAAAGCGTTCTGCACCCTCGTTCTCCCAAAGCTAGTGGTCGCGTTCGTGCTCACCAGAGCGTGACTTTTCGCGCTGGCGCTAGGCCTCGTTCGAACGGCCAACAGCAAACAGCGAACAGCCCTCTGGCCTGCACTGTGCTGGCACTGTCGATGCGCCCAATGAGCGCCCGTCGCAATCCATGCAGGCCCCCAAAAAGGAAACCAGCAATTTTTTTGCGTGCCCAGGTGCTGAGTTGATCTGGGGAAGAGGCTGGTTGGCCGATCCATCCAGCCACCGAGGAGCAGCCGTGACAGGGGCATCCCTCCGAAATCCGCGTCGAGTCGCTCGCAGCTCCAGTCTGTCTTCTCCCTCGCTTCAGACGGCGCTGACACCCCTCTCTCTCTCTCATCTCGAACACCATTATCAAGCTGCGCGCCGCATCGCGAGTCGCCGCCACCTGCGTCGCAGAGTAGCTGTCACTTCACTGTGTCCTACAGCTGCTGCCGTGCCGCGCGAGCCGGGAGGAGAGTTGTCGCCGACCTCGCGCGTAGAGCCACGTCCATCGTTCTTCCGTCGTCCCGTTATCCAGTCGCCTAGTCGTCCATCCGCACCCCCCTCCCAAGTCGCGCTGTGCGCCTCCGCAAATATACGTATTCGATCATAGTAATATTCTTGCGCATCCAAAATGGTCGCCAAGCGATCGCTGCCCGAGCGGCGCAATCCTCTCACCGAGCCTGACAATTCTCCAAGCCGTATGTAGCATATGCAGCGCTTCGCCATCATCGCGCCTCCGCTAACCCCCAGCGCAGACGAGATACTTGTAGAGAGACGGCGATTGGGTCAGACCAACCTAGCCGTCCGGCCTGGAATGGTCGGTGTGACGAGCGCGTCCAAGCCGGAAAATATGGGAACCTTCGACTACGCCCACCTACGAGTGCCTTTGCCCAAAGATCTTAGCGGTTCGGGCATCTTCACCCTGAAGAATGCTACTACTTATCCGGAATCGTATTTTCTGATGGTATGCAAATATATTTCGCAAAGGTCACAACGAGGCAATGGGTGGCCTAACTAATAGTTCGGCAGAGACGGAGCAGTGACGGGTATATCAGCGCGACTGGAATGTTCAAAGCGTCGTTCCCATGGGCGTCTGCGTCAGAGGAAGAGTCCGAGCGCAAATACCACAAGACTTTTCCATCGGCGGGGCCTGATGAGGTCGCGGGTAGTGTTTGGGTTGCACCAGAAGAGGGTGAGTGCACTTTTCACCGTGCAACTCAGCGCTCTTGAAAGTCTGTAACTGACCTGAAATGGCTGTAGCCATCCAATTGTCTGACGAATACGGCGTGCGCCCGTGGGTGGAAGCCCTACTGGATCCTACCCCTATAGAAAAGGGCACGAAGGACCGCCACACCACTCACATACAAATGCCTCCAAGATTCGACATTCACAAAGCTACGCCTCCCGTTATTCTACCACCTAGTTCCGCGCTCCGTCCCACTCGAGCAAGGTCCACGCGCTCCGCTTCTCCAAGCAAAATCGCAACACCAAGCAGAAAAATGGCGAGTCCACGCAAATCGCGCACTACAAGGAGTACCCCCAAGCCGGAAGCGTCCAAGATGGAGGAGGTTGTTGAGACTGCTAAAACGGCGACAGCAACTAGCGCGCTCCAGAACGTCATCGAGAATGGCACCACGGCCTCGGAATCGGTTGCATCCGAATCTGTCAATGGGGAGGTGAAGGAACCTGAGTCTGTACGGATTGAGGTCCAAGAAACAGTCGAGCAAAGCGGTGAGCTGGAGACTACTACTACGAGCGTCAAGATTGATGTTCCGGCCGACCATCCAGAACTTCCTACCCCTGAGGACCCGACCAAGATGATTGAGGAGGCAAAGAAGATGGTGGACGAAGCGAAGAAGCTCGAAGGCGGGGCTGTCCAGAGCGCAAAGTCATCCAAGCGCAAGGTGGAAGAACTCTCGAAAGATGAGGAGCCTGAGGCAGCAGAGGCGGAAGAACGACCGGCCAAGCAGGCAAAGGTCGCATACACCACCGAGCAGAAGTTGACAAAGGAGAAGGTGACAAGGAGGGCACTTGTGGGTCTCGGAGTAATGGCGGCAATCGGGTACGTGCATTCGAGCCCTCTTGGCAATAGCGCACGACTAACATTTCTGTAGGACAGCTTTCCAGTACTTCTCATGAGTAGCGCAGCTCATTGTTTGCATCTTACGTGCCGATCTCTTCTATTACGGCCTTAAGTGGACAGCGTTATTTGATGTTTTGGATACAACTTTCTTCCGCTTTATCCCCGTTTCTCTATGCAGATACCACCACCCATTTCTCATTTTTCAATCCCATATACGTGCGCAAGGGCGCATGGGTGTGGTTTCCGAGTTACCCATTCCCGTCCATTTCAGATTGCTGTAGGCGTTCAAAGACTGCACCGTGTTTTTTTTTTTTTTTTTTTTCTTCCCATACACGCACCTTACACGCTCTCTACAGACAGACGGATCAGAGAGATCCGGGACACGACGAGTAGATATTTTAATCCATTTCTCCCCTTCATCTTCGTTCAATACCACACCACGACCGCCAGATCTCCAGTTACCTAGCCGAAAAGATCTGTGGGTGGAGTCGGGGACGATATCAGGTAGTGAAAGGTCCAATGAAGAGCGTTGAAACGCTCGAAAATTCAACTGCATGATATCAGATGCTCAGACATTCAGGCACGGGTTATAACAGGCTGCGTCGTAAGATGCCATCTTGGCTACTCAACGCTTTTCGAAGTCACGCCGGCGAATACCAAGAACCTTGTCCCATCGCAGACCCACTTCAACCAGCATAGTCCTTACCTGCCCCCATTAGCCAGCCTCCCCACCTCTCTCACGGCCTCCTCAAAATCATCAAAAGCCTGAATCGGCAACCTCGCTCTCCGCAATATCTCTTGCCCGCGCTCCTCATTTGTGCCGCGCAGCCTCACAACGACCGGCTTGTCAACACCAGCGTCCTGAAACGCGAGAAGTATGCCCTCGGCGATCATGTCGCAGAGCGTCAGACCGCCGAAGATATTCACAAAGATGACAGCGACACGCGGGTCGGAGAGAAGCAGTTGGAAAGATGTGGCGATTGTGCGCGCGGTGGCTTTGCCGCCTGTGTCGAGGAAATTAGCGGCGGAGGCGGGGTTAGAGTTGGAGGAGAACCGGGCGTAGAGCACGTCCGTGGTGTTCATGGCTAGGCCGGCGCCGTTTACGAGCGTGCCTATTAAGTTTGTAGGCGAGGACTGGAGAGAGACAGCAGGATTCTGTGTCGAGGCAAAGGCAGTGTCAGTGGATAGGATGGGGGTGGCCAGCGGGATGTATACGATGCCTGATTTCTCGGCTTCGAGTTCGATGGCCGGGACGCTGGATGTGTCGCGCAGGGCATGTAGGTCCGAGTGGCGGGCGCAGGATTTGTAGGCCGCATCGTCGAAGAATAAATATGGATCATGGACTCTGATGGAGTCATCACCTGGGGGTAGCGAGAGGGATACGGTGATGGTTATGGCTTCTTTGGAGCGGTAGAGGGTCCAGAGGCTGTGGATGAGTTCGACGGTTTCAGCTTTAGCTTTTGGGGGTGAAGAGTCAAGTTGGAGGCATGAGATTGCGGATTGGATTTCTGCGTGGGAGGGCCCGGTGCGGTAGTCGAAGGGGAATCTCCGGACGCGGTGGGGGAGTTGAGTTGGAGATGTGATGGGTGCCGCGATGATGCAGGGTGAGCGGGCAGAGCGGGCAACGGTTATGCCCAGGAAGTGAGAGGATAAAGGGGAAGAAGGAGAGGAGTCAATGTGGATGTTGGAGGAGTTTAGAAGAGTCAAGGATTGTTCGACTGTTAGATGGAGGGAGCGCCTTTGTGAAGGGCTTTGAGATGCGGGTGGAAATGGCTGGGAACGGTTTAGATGGCGAGATGTGTGATATGAGCGGTGCTGTTGGGCTTGGGCGGCTAATTGCTCCTCACAAAAAGTTAGATAGGTGGATTTCTGGTCAATTGATAGACATACGATCTTCTTGACATTTCTGCCAGATTTGGCAAGACTGTCTTTCATGACACTCCCGAACTTTGCAGGATGATCCACCATTGTGACGCCCGCATTCTCGAGAGCCTTGTATTTTGACTCTGCAGTGCCTTCTCCGAGACCTACCCACGCTCCAGCATGACCCATAATTCTTCCTGGTGGCGCTTGAAAGCCGCCTATTAATCCAGCTATTGGTCTATAACTTATTAGAACCGCTTATAGGGCGTACAATAACCAAGGAAGCTTACTTTGGATCCCTTACTCGTTTCCTATAATCCCTTATCCAATCAGCTGCCTCTTCCTCAGCAGTACCACCAAGCTCTCCAACAATGATAATGGCCTCAGTATCATCATCGTGCTCAAAGACCTTTAAAGCATCTACAAAGTTTGTACCAGTGATCACATCACCACCCATTCCAATGCACAAGCTCTGTCCTAATCCAGCTCTTGTCAAAGACCCCACCGTCTCATAGGAAAGAGTTCCCGACTTCGCGATGATGCCGATATGTCCAGGGGAAAAGCAGGGGAGAGGTTGAAACCCGATCCTACATCGTCCAATCACCGAGATGATTCCCGGAGCATTTGCACCGACCAGTCGAGATTTTGATTGGGCTGTTAGCATCGAGTGTATCTGCCCTCGGCATTAATACTAGAGTCATGTGACGGGCTAATGGGATGGATCCATCTTACCCTCATTATCTCATGAAGAGGAATATGTTCTGCGACGGCTACAATTAGTGGCACCTCTGCTTCGAGCGCTTCCTCAATGGCCGCTGCCGCTTGATGTGCAGCAACATAGATGCCAGTAGCATCCGGCTTCAGTTGTTCCATAGCCGCCCTGACCGATGGGAATACAGGGAGTCCGAGATGTTCTCCTGATCCTCCTGGTTTCACGCCTCCTACGATTTGGGTGCCCCATTCGATTGACTCCTTTGCATTGGCGGTTGCTTGTTTGCCAGTGAAGCCTTGGAAAATGACGCGAGTGGCTCCCCCAATTCTTAGGTTATGAATTGTGTCGTCGTAGCCGTTACATCGTGATGAAGATGAGAAGAGGGCAAATGAGGTTCGAGAGCCACAAGTGTTGAATTTAGAACTGGGCAGAAACTTCTTGCCTTGACAACAACAAGAACGGCGGAAAGGCATATTGACGACGAGTAATCGAGATTGAGTCTGGTAAGGAAAGAGTGATGCCGAGACCTCTAATGCACCCGCCGGACCGGAATAGAATAGATCTAGGAGGATCCAACTAGACACTCCGGAAGAGTTCTAGAATAATTACCTGTCTACGAAAATAGTTCTCGGACGGGAGCAGAGCGACATAAATTGTTTTGAGCAACATTCGGGAATGCCGAGGGAATAACCTGTACCCCCTCTAGCACGTTCCGACCTCGGAACGCCTGCAAGGCCCCGGTTCTCTTTGCTGGCACCGGCATGAACGTTTCACTACTGAAGGCCAGGGCCGGGGTGCCATAAATGGGAGCGGATCCATCCACACATCGATCTTCATATGAAAATTATCGCGCAACAACCAACAATATTGCAGCAAATAAGCCAAAGCAGAGATCAAAGGGGGGGGGGGGGGGGCGCGGACAAGTGACGTCCACGGATGCGCAAGCTCAGACCCGGTATTTCTCCACATGGAGTCCTCAGGCGCTAGGGTCCCGTCTCTCAAGCTTCCACCAGCGTCTTGAATTGGGGAGCTGGCCAGCCCTTGCATCGCGTCTTGTACATATAAAGCTGTATGAGCAGGCATATTATTTGCTCACTTGACCACCGCCTGACCCCTATCACTGCGTCCCTCGTTATTTAAACGTTCGTTGCACGATTAACTGCCTCCAACCCCGCAAGTTCACACCACCCTGCCGAGTCCGCATTCACCATGCCCTCGCACACGACACCATCTGAAGCCGGTACAGCTCCCCCATTGCCGCCCAATTCTTACAAAAGCCCCGGCTAATAGAAGCCGTAGAAGTCGCAGACACCCTCTCCCATCTCAAGCTCTCCACAAAATCCCCACAGAAGCCTAAAACGAAGCCCAAATCCGCGCCCGTCGCCGAATCCTGGGACGACGAGCTCTCCGGCTCGGACACTGAGACGGAAGAAACGTCTAGTAGCTCGGCCAGGGACGGCTTATCGCCCATAAGTACGAAGCCTTCGTACGACGCGCCTAATCCGCCGCCGCCGACCCCTGCTTCGCCGACCCCGTTTGACTTCCCGGATAGTGTGCCGTTTGCACAGCGGTCGGCGCAGGCATCGAGGGAGGGCAGTAGGCCTGGGAGTGGGACCACGAGCCCGGCAAGGAGACCGGAGAAGACAACGGCGGTTGCGGGAAGGTTGATTGCAGGGGCTTTGGGAGTTAGGGCGCCGAAGAGGACGGAGGAGGAAAGGGAATACGATAAGGCGATGCGGGAGAAGGAGAGGAGGAGGAGGGATGAGGAGAAGAATAGGGAGAGGGTGGAGAAGGAATTGGCGGAGGAGAGAAAAAGGGCGGTCTGGGAAGATTGAGTCGAACGTCACCGATAAAGCGGGGTCGAGATCGGGTGGATTCTACCTTCGGAGTTGTGCGGGTTTAAATTCCATATAAACAGAATCTCGTAAAAGCTAGCTTGAGGTTCTCATATGTCGGAGTTACTGTATAGTTACGATCCTGTTATGGTGAAGATGTGTTTCTGGGAGGAGCACTTGGTTATAGTATCGGGGCTCTGCGATATGCTTCTAAGTATTCCGGCACCTTCTGACGACTCCTCAGAGCCGAACATAGTCAGAAAACTCTAATCCATTCTACGGTGAATATGATAAAAGTCGCGTGATAGATTGCTGGGATTTTTAGCAGTCGAGCCTTGCGCAAAATATGTGCAACATATCGTTCGGTAAATGGTAGTACTTAATCCAGTCCGTTGGCCATTATTGCGGTAGATATTGGGACTGGGTTGTTCCTGGAGGTCTCGTGTGAGGTTTGACGGGATGTGCCTAGCCGAAGTGGTGCCACACGGTGTTTTAGGATGCCACGTCACTGTGTGAAAGGATGAACTTGGTATACTGTCGAAACTCAATTCTCTTCCCCGAAAAGGCGTCATAAACTACATGAAAGCGTGAAGAATAGGCACCCGTACGAAAAGTGTAGCCCCATGGCACCCTACGCCTTGTTTATCCGAAATTAATCGCCGTGTGAGAGTAATAGAAGATTCGTCCCTTCGTCCATTCATCCGCCGCCATATATTTTCATCTTCACTCAAGCAGCCGTGAGAAGGTGAAGGTGGCTGTAGGAACCCAGACACATCAGTACCAAGCTCGGAGGGGTGGAGGCGAGCTTGTCGATGATACTCGGGAGCCAGGGCGGGAGGCTAGCGGCCTCCTATCTGCTCTTGGTGGACCTCGAGAGTATCCCCGTCTTGCATGTCGAGCTGCGATATTCAAGTTAGTAATCTGGACACGGTGACTGAAAGAGAAAAGGATTCTCTAGCGCCACTGTGGAGTACCACATACAGTCTCAGGGTTGTCCGTAGGCTGCACGCGCTGGCCATCGAACAGGAATCGCACGCTGGACGGGTTCTTGCCCTGTCGATCGCAGAAAGCGTCCATCAACTTCTTGAGCTGGGTAGTTCGCTTGATCTTGAAAAATACTTCGTTGTTGTTGTCCGTGACTTTGATGTTTAGGTGCTCTGACTGGCCTGCGTCCTCAGGCTTTTGCATGTGGTTGGGCGAACCGTTGTCGGACATTGCGGCGGCTTTTGTGATCGGAGCGGTCGAGGGAAGTTGAGCGAAGCGGGCACTGGATGTAGATGACGTGGGTGCTACCTACGGTGAGCGAGTGGGCCGAGAAGGTGGTAGAAGTGGAGTGAGACCAACGAAAGCGCTGAGCGATAGTGCTTTTATATGCGGCGATTGTTGGCTTAACGCCGTATTGCTTGGTAAATCGAGGAGAGGAGCAGCGGGAGTCGAAAGTACCACAGAGACCTCACGGTAGTGACTCGCAGAGGTGGCAAACGTAGACGCTGTTGTGAAGGAGCGTGGTGCGGTAGAAGACGGGCAGAATTGGGGTGGTCAAGGCTGTACTGCTAGTGGGGTGTGGTCGGAATTTCAAAGACAGGGCCGGAACGTGCACCTGTACCTTCACTGCAGACCAAGAACGAAGAGCCGAATCGTTGCCGTATAGCGCCCCGTCCAGACACTAGGCTCCCTTAATGCCTCTGTATTACTTGTGAGATCCATTGGACCGCTTCTCCAGTTATTACCTTTACCAAGCTCCCCGGCAAAGGCTGTCCCGGTCGGCGCGAAATGGTAGGCGCCTGAATGTCACGCACGGCCGCTCATGACGAACATTGAACTAACCATCGAATGAAGAGGCTAAAAGAGGACCTCCAGACGGATCCGCCGTGTCACCCGAGGGCCTGTGCAGTACAGAGTATGCTCCAAATTGTATTCGAAGGAGAGCCTTCTAATTTGCAATGACGTAGACTGCATACAGAAAAATAACTTCAATGAGGAGAAATGTAAAAGAGAGGTACCACACATATTGCTGCACCCTGCCAATTTCCAAGCTAAGAATGAAAAGGTCGATGCACTATATGAATGCTGTAACGCCTTTTACCAGCAGAACGGCGAGACTGCAAGTTCTGCGAGCTGTCCAAAATACTCACTTGTTAAGTATGGATCTTTCCGTGTGTTACTAGGCATTTGTTTATATTAGCTAGGTTGAAAATGAAGCAAAGAGCCCAAGGAGTGTAGAATGCACGGCCTAAGATGCCTCGGAGTGTGTAGGAGCGAGAGAAGAAGGCCTCGAGAGGCAGAGAGCTGAGGGTGCGGGTGTACGGAAGGGGCGGCTTGGGAAGTCTATTGTACTGCTAAAATAAAATATCTGATCATGGTGTCTGCCATCTTCGGGTAACTTTACATCGCTCGAAGTGGCAAGTATACGGTTGATGATCAGAGGATATCGAGTTGACTGAAATTCGAAGACACCTAGAGCATAGAGTATACGCATCTTTAGTGGAAGAGATATTGCAGGATACAATCCCTTAGAGATTGTGACCACAAATCTGCCCATAGAATTGTCCAAGGAAGCTGCTAGAAGTAGAATGTTACACCTCCTTTCGTGTCTGTGCTATCACACCCCGCGAGGAAGTCTAGCCAGGAATTAGGAGGTATATTGGTCTAAGACAATCGTGAGCACGCAAAGAGGCCGCATGGACCCGTACAAACACTGAAAAGGTTTGAACCGAGACTCTAATGACTGCCTATAAAGACATTGATATGAAAAGAACCGAAAGCACAGCAAAGTCGAATTTTGTAGCCCTGCCAAGCGAGACGCGCTAGCACGGGCGCTCGGGCCAAAGCTTCAAGCTCCAGGGCTTGTCGCGATGTTTTGCTCTCACCTGCTTATGGCACCGTGAACGCGGGAAACAGCATTCGATCCAGCATTTACCGCTTTACAGCTCGTAAAGCTTGTCTCTATTAGCGACTGTTCTCCCACAAACCTTCTCACTGTTGCGGCCTGTCATCGGCAATCATTCCCCTTGTGCTGGGATCAAGTGGTGGATGCAAATACTTGCCTGCTTTCCCAACAACCGCCGCCACTGCACAGAGGATCCCCATCGCCATTTTTTCACGATACTTTGAATCTTTCACTCGAAACCTGGTGGCCGGCTCAATTCTCCCTTTTTTGCAAAGATGGCGTTGCAGTTTAAGCCATCGCAATCTGCCGTGCTCCAGGTATGTTACTTTCTCCAACTTCAATGCCTGCCTAAGGTCACGAACTCAATTCACTACGTGTGTCTGCAATGCCGAGCGTGCCAATACTAATGCGTCATGGTAGTTCCAAGGTAACACCATCAGAGGGGCTACTGGCCCTACGCCAGACCACGACCCCCTTCAACCCCTCCGAGCGATGGCGGACCGGGTCGGAAAAGAGGTGGAGAAGTTCGCTGAACAGGTAGACTCATGGCATGCTCAGAATGGCAGAAGCGAAAAAGAGAGATACCGGCAAACCCTACGCATAGTGGGCAAGTTTAAGAACATCGCAGAAGCTACGGTCAAGGAATTGAAGGCGCATAGCGATACCGAAAACAAGGGAGAGTTGGACAAGAGTGTACGGCGGCGCATTAAAGACATAAATTCCGACCCAGAGCGCCGCGGTAGGGGAGGTGACCACGAAAGATCAATCCAGATTTTAACGCCATCAAGCGAGCCTCCTTCAAAAGTCACAGAATTGCGAGAATGGCAGGCAGAGCTTGCTACCTGGGAGCTTCTCCAAAGGATTATTGAGCATTATCACCCCGAACCAGGTCTTGACGTCGTTGCCCAGAAGCGAGCTCAAAGGGCGAAAGTGGGCGGCGCGTACCGTTACAGCCCGAATCACGAGATTTGGGATCGATTTGTTTTGGAGGATGACCATGCAAAAGAGAAAGCGATTATTTTGAGGTGGCTTGAGCAGACTGCACGAAATAGCGAGAGCGACATCCAGTCCATTACGGAGAACCTGGAGGCTTTGTCTGGGAAAGATACCAGTAACTGGACAAGCGGTTGGTTGGACACCAAATCGAGAATAAAGCAAGTCAAGCGTATGCGGGGCAAAGATGGGCCATTGGACCCAAATGATGTTGCTGCTGAGAACTTGAGGCAGAGCGAAGGGGACGCATTTCTTGTGACTCAATTGGATCCCGATGCCATGTCGAGACAGAATCGAGCTTTGGAGAAATCCGACGAATACTACGAGCGAGCTCTATGGATGGTCTGCTACGAAATGTTACGCCGCGGTGTCCCGTGGGAGGAGATCAGCGAATTTTGCAAGGACAAGAATGAGGCATGGCGCGGTGTCAGTATTGGTGCTGCATATGAATCTCATCCAGATGGTGGCCCGAACGTCGCCGGGCCGACTGTTGGCTTTTTGTTTCGCCGTATGTGTCTGTATGCTGCCAAAGGAGCCAAAAGCCCATATGAGGAAGCTATATATGGTCTATTGAGCGGCAGTTATAGGCCGGTGGAAACAGTATGCCGGACCTGGGAAGACCATCTCTATGCTCGCTACAACGCATTGCTGCTTTCAAAATTCGACAACTACCTTGTTAAAGAGCATCCGCACAGAGTCTCCCAAACACTTGCTCGGAAATTCGTCTTCCAAGACGCCTCTATAGATATTGGCGATTGGAAGCAGTCATCCAGCAAGGTGATACAGTTTTTGAAACAGCAAAGATCTACTAGCGCTCAAGCGTTGTCACCCCTGAAACTGATTCAGGGCAGTCTTATTAGCAGGACGGTAGATGAGCTCCTATACGACGTCGGGCATACTATTTTCAAGATGCTAGGACAAGACAGCCGACCTACAAACCTCATATTAGGCCCTGACACAGATGCGCTAACAGTTCTGAGCGGCTCTCCAGAGGAGCACTTCGAGTCTCTTGCTACTGATCCTCATGGGTTCCGCATCCTTGTTCACATTTATATTGTTCTTCGGAGAGGCTTGAAGCTGTACGAGGATACAAAGTTCTCTCGCACAATGGATAACGTCCTTGCTGCATATATTGAATTCCTCAGATTCTCAAATAGGTTACAGCCAATTCCGCTGTATGCTGCACAGCTCGACGCAGATCGGCAAGTTCATTGTCTTGCACGTATTCTTCCCGACGTCAAGAATCCGGAGGAACAGGAGCACTTCATCAGTCTGATGGATGAATACCATATCAACGCTGTCCACGTTATCTCACAAAACTATGATATTGTACTACACAGTAGCAAACTTCTAGAGAGAGGCGAGAAGCGTGTTTTTAAGTTTGAAATTCTGGAACGAACAAGGAGGGATCAACTTTTGTGGCCAGGCGCACGTATTAAAGCAGAGTTTCCTGGGCTAAATATGGATCCAAAGGATGAGGCCTTGATCGAAAGTCTGCAGTGGTACAATCATCTTGGGAAAGACATAAAAGAGACATTCATGAGTCTCAGCGATGCGTTACGAGCCTTCCTGCGTAAGCTTTATCTTTCAGCACCCTTCCTTCAACTTATGACTAACTCTTCCATGCAGTCAATGGACGTCTTGGGGCTGCTATTAAGCTCGTTACTGAGATGAGCGTCGAGTCTTTGTCTTTAAATAAGACCGAGACGTTGTGTGGATACGCCTTTGACTTCACTGTTCCTGGGACTGAAGTGCAAGATAGGAGTCAGGTAGACTTCACGCCACGCAGGTCTACTCGCCGCGGGACCGTGCGGCCCTCAGAAAACCCTAAATATACCGCTCATGACCACGCGGAACGCGTGCAGCAACTTCGACACCTAAGCAACACGTACCAAGAGCTACAGCTACTTGTTCGTGCTATCATGACATTGCAAGAATGGCGCGAGGAGGAAGACAATCTTATCCGGTACAACTAGCTCAATATTTTCTATACTCGCAACACTGACCATATTATAGCCATCAAACCGACCGCTCAAAGGCCAACATAAAGCGTGCAAAAGACCTCTTTGAGAACCTCTCAACCATCATCGACGCAATTCTCGACACCTTCCTCGAAATCTCTGCAAACGGTGACTCCTTTTCCTCCCTCCCCGAAACCCCCCCAAATCCCGAAAAGCCCTATCTAGTCCGCATGTGGAACGAACGCATGGACTTCCAGGACATCAAGAAAATCTTCATCCCCGAGATCCTAATCGCGTATCTTAGCGTCATTCAGGCGTATTCCTTCTTCATCACGAGTAACACCTCGATCAAAGCCATGGAACTCGCGACCGTCGTCGCTGATGACCAATGCGCGTGGTTGCAGAAGGCTTTTATGGATTCGGGGAGGATGGCGGAGTTTGTAGATGCGCTAGCAGAGGTGAGCAAGGCGATGTTGAGGTTGGGCGCTAGGGATGACAAGAAGAAGACGAAGAAGAGGGGTAGTCGGGGCGAGATGCTGAGGATTTGGGATTTGAATGCTAATGGGTACATCGAGGAGTAAGCAGTGGTGAAGAGAGAAGGTTTGGGGAAAGTATAGCGTGCGGGATATGAGTTTCCGGGCGTGCTAGGTTTGAGTGGCCTCTTCGGCACATTTAGCACAGGACAGCATAGTTGAAATGTGAGCAGTAGTTTGCCACTGGTAGAGCGACCACAGGAAGACAGTGAGAGTAATGCTGTGATATATATTCGCATTTTGATTTCAACCTATATTTGGTTTTTGATTGCTGCAAATAAATAAAAGTAGCAACTATCATGGTTTTTATTCTAGTCGCTAATGGAGGAAATGGTAGCATTCTTTAAAGTTCTAGGCGCAGTGCAATCGCAAAAGAAAAGCGAATAGAGGTTCCTCCCATATCAACGTGCCGTATATTTTGCATCTTTGCCAATATGAATAGTTCACGATTATAATAGCCACGATGAAGCCTGACCACGAGCAATGATCCGTGCATTTGATTGAAACGACACAGATTTAGAAGACGCTGGAAGAGAAATAGATCGGTGGAACATACCTTCGCCTGGTTCACGCTATATTTTTGTGCGTGTTCTTACAGTACGTGCTAGTTCCCTTATGGGAAATGTGATAGAAAGTAATAGCATCTTTGGCCATCCTAGGGCCCTAGCGTCCGCTATTAATTTTGTATGAGTTTTAAAGCCGAGAAGGAGGTATGATAAAGTCCTCTATCGACATCGTGTAGGCGATAAGCCTAAGATTCCGACAGTCGCAACGGCTGAGAGGACGTGCTTGACCTCCTCGCGCGACACTTCGAATATATTGTGATTTGAAATTGAAGACTGACATGAAACAAGAACAGATGTGGCGAAGATACGACGAGTAGCGATAATGGGCGAGGAGATATGTAGGGCTCATGTTGATGACGAGGAAGAAACTGACATGATTGAACAGATTATACCATATATAGAGGGATTAGAGTGACATAGAGTGGAATCTAGCCAATATTGGCATCGAAGATCAGAAGTAGACGAACCCACCCGCCGGCCGAGCTTTTATGACTACCAAAAATATGACAGAGAATGATGCCTTAGATTGAAAAGATAATGAGAACAAGCAAGCACAGCTGTTGAGGAATAATCAGAATAGGCAAGACTGACTACCCATGCCGAGTGACGCCGATGCCCGATTCCGTATGCTTCGAAACAAATATCAATGCTCAAAATCATGAATGACTTATTGGAAAATTGACGCAAGAAAGAGAATGCCATCATCATCCAGATCATAGCCGAACATGATGAATAAGACTGAAGGAGAAAGGCAGGAGTAGAAGGGCAAGGTACATGATCAACTTTGACCCCACCTAATCCATATGAACGATTATAGGACACAGCGGCCCGGAGGGCCTCTAAGGCTAGGGGCGCTTGGATGACATTTTCATAGGCTTCAGAGTAATTGATAAATAGAGACAAGAGTGTAAGGATTATCGACGGCTACATCCTAGTCAGCGGTTGTTCCAGATATAGTGATGAATATCTAACCCATAAGCGGCCGCAACTTGAGGCTGTCGTCTCTTACGCCGCGCGTGGTCGTCCTGCTGACGTAGCTTTTCATCATCTTGATCAGCCTCATCATAACTCCGCTTTCGTGAGAACGAGTTGTCGCTGTGGTGAAGTTTGGGTGTGGTTTCTGGGGGTTTCTCGGCGCCGATCGTCGACTTTTCCTCCTCAAAGTCCGAGCCAGCAAGGGTTCTATTACTACTATCAGATCGAGCGGGGCTTGCCCGCGAAGCATTGGAAGCACTGCCATTGGACTGTTTCTGAAATTGTACGGAATTCCATGGCGCTCGTTCCGGAGGTGGTGGCGGAGGCGGCCGCGTGGGAGTAGAAGACACTGACCCGTACGGTCGTTGAGGCGGAGGTACGTAGGCAGAGTTACGATGTCCACCGTATGAGTGGGCTCGTTGAGGAGCTGGGGGTTGCTCAGGACGCGGGGGAATCCTGAAAATTAATTAGCGGCTATTACATATAAGGCAAATATCTTACTGAAAGTGTGGCGGCACAGACGGCTTCTCCGGAAGCGAGTGTGTTGCCTTTTCTTCAGATATAGGAAACGGAATAGGCGCCGGTTCATTTGACGGGGGTTTTGGAGAGCCCGTTACACCTAGACTTGCAAGAATGTCTTCTTGGATCTGACTCCGTGACGGGCCAGCTTCTTTTGCAAGAGTAGAAGAGACTCGGTCAGCAACCTGACCTGACAAGGCTTGCTCTAGATTATCCATGACATTCCACGTGGAATCCTCCATACCCTCATCCTCATCCTCCTGTACTTCCTCGTATGGCTCATCGGGGCGGTCGCGGTTTGCGATGCACTCCTCAATGGGAATCAGGTCCATATCCTTTGCATCAGGGAAAATAACAAAGATAGGATCATTCTTGATCTTCCGCCACTCGTCAGTCTGCCTCACATTCAGAAAGGCCTCGTGAGAATTCTCCAAGGTGAAGTAGTTTGATACCGACTCCCCATTGCCTAGCTTCTCGGCCGGCGGCTTAAGAGCTTGCTCTTCAGCCTCGTCAAATGTGGAAGGTAGTGCCCGAGTGACCTGCTTTGCAGGCCGCCATATTATGACGCCGAGGCTCAAGTTCGGATCAATGGGCTCATTGCTCTTCGGCCAGATTGCACCGTCAAAATCGAAATCCCAGTCATCCCATGCAAGGAATAGTTGAGGCTTATCATTGGACTCATCTATTGCAGTGCTGGGCTGGGTTGTTGTTGGGGTGTTCTGATTTGCGACCGGTTGCGCCGACGTTGGTGTTGGTGTGGCGTTCGTATCCTGAGACGGGAGCGACGGGGTATGTGGGGGAGGGCCATATGGGTTGTACTGTTCACTGGGAGTAGGAGGATATGGCGAGGCGCCTGGTGGTTGCTGCCAGCTTTGAGTTTGACTGTAAGGCGGCTGGTTGGGATCTATAGGCGCGGGCTGGGACGGATAACCTTGATATGTACTAGGCTGCGGCGCATATCCTAAGCCAACCTGATAGCTAGGCGCTTGCGAATATTCTTGGCTCGGTGGATAACCCTGTGGGGGCTGTTGGTAACCCTGCGCTGCTGGATACCCTTGCTGCGCATAATTTGGTTGTTGGGGATAATTCTGCGGAGGTCCGTAGCTCTGAGGCGAGTAGGCTGGAGTCGGTGGAAAGCTGTTCGGAGCTGGATATGCTGGATTGCTATAGTTTGGAGGTGCTGTATACCCTGGCTGATATGGTTGTGTAGGTTGCTGGTATTGATTTTGGTGTTGATGTGTTCCATACGAGCCTTGAGGATGGGCAGGACCGCGATAGCCAGGTGGCGGCGGATATCGCGTAATTATTGGGTTGCCCTTCTTCTTCGGTGGCCTGTGGCGAGGTTAGGAACATTTCATGAGAGTTTTAAGTTGAAGGCCTGGAAGTATCGTATAGTATTTCCGAGGCGGGGCACCTCATAGATACTTCACTTACCGTGCATCTGGTGGGCGTTGAGGTGGACCGCTTGGAGGATATGAGGGCGGACCTTGATACTGGCCATATCCCGCTTGTTGGCCGTATTGGTAAGGTTGCTGAGCGTAGCCAGGCTGCCCGATTGCGTAGGTCGGCGGTTGGTACTGAGGTGTACCTGCCGCAGGCCCGCTCCAGGCCATTCCGGCCTCCTTCAGACGTACGCGAAATTGATTATTAGCTCAGGGCCGATGGACGACGGCCAGTTGAAGGAAACACTTTAGGTAGCGATAGTGCTCGTTGTTGAGAAAGAAGAAAGTTAGGAATAGTGAGGAAGGACCTAATGCGCGTTTGATCTGACCCACCGTGCACGTGCAAGAGGGGTGTTCAGACTTTACGCCCACCTCAGACAGGTCGCATAAGCGGTCGTGGAGCACAGGCGCTGCGCTGACGAATCAGTAAGGTGGTACAGAGACTTGTGTGGAGATGTATTGGAGGATAAGTCTAGGGAAAGAATCACAGCAGCAGCTGATGTGAGGGGAGAGGATGTAGCTATAGAGAACGCCTTGTATCGAATGTAGGGCGACAGAAGATAGGAACAAACAGAAATATCTCAGAAAGCCTCTTCATCAGACCAAAAAGTACCTTCGGACAAAGAAAGGGAGACAGAGGGAGATGCTCGACTGGAATTGAAAGCAAAACGTTTGGGGTTTTGGGAGTCGTGGAGCTTTGCTGAGGTCTAGAAATTCCCACACTAAGTCACGTGAAGCTCATTTCGCAGAGCTTGGGCCACAATTTGCGGGAACCCGCCCTGCCTGGCGGCGCACTCTATCACTTAGACCTCGACTTGTCCGCCTCTTGCGTGAGCGCCCCCGCCGCCGCCGTCTTTGCGATCGCCCTCGATGCTTCGGCGAGAATGATTGTGCGATATAGACACCTGTTAGCGACCAGTTTAGACTCCTACCCCTGAGCCTGTCGCGAATGCAGGCGCCGCTTTACTTCTCTTACAAATCCTACCATGCCAGGACTTCCGTGTGAGTTGAATCAGACATTACCGCCGTGAGGGCCATGACTAACCCTGATTTTCTGCAGCAACCGTAGACCTCGATGAGTGTATAGCACGCCTTTACAAGAAGGAGCTGTTGGCCGAGTCGGTGATCGAGGCAATATGCGCCAAAACAAAGGAGCTGCTCATGAAGGAGAGCAATGTGGTGCACATAAAGGCGCCAGTGACCGTTGTCGGAGACATACACGGGCAGTTCTTTGATATGATTGAGATATTCAAAATCGGAGGCCCGTGTCCGGACACGAATTACCTGTTTCTAGGTATGTTGGCGGCCTCAGCTCCATGGTACGCGACAAAGTAGTACATGCTAACAGGCATGTTCTTATAGGTGACTATGTGGATCGCGGTCTCTTCTCCGTAGAAACAATATCCCTCCTTGTCTGCCTAAAACTTCGCTACCCGCACCGCGTCCATCTAATCCGAGGCAACCACGAATCTAGGGGCGTTACCCAATCCTACGGTTTCTACACCGAATGCTCCCGCAAATACGGCAACGCCAACGTCTGGCACTATTTTACCGATATGTTTGACTTCCTAACTCTCTCTGTCGTAATAAATGACCAAATATTCTGCGTCCATGGCGGCCTCTCACCGTCGATACATAGCATAGATCAGATCAAAATTATTGATCGGTTTAGAGAGATTCCGCATGAGGGTCCGATGGCGGATCTAGTGTGGAGTGACCCCGATCCGGAGAGAGACGAGTTTTCACTGAGTCCAAGGGGCGCGGGATATACATTCGGGGCGCAAGTAGTTAAGAAGTTTTTGGAAGTAAACGCCATGTCGCACATATTACGAGCACATCAGCTATGTCAAGAGGGATTCCAAGTGCTCTATGATGATAGACTGAGCACGGTTTGGAGTGCCCCAAATTACTGTTATCGATGTGGGAACATGGCGAGCGTTTTGGAAGTTAGTGACACTGGGGAACGCTTCTTCAACGTCTTCGACGCAAGTCCGGAGAATGATGTGCATCGGACAGAGCAGCAACAGCAGCAAGGCAGGGAAGTAACAACAGAATACTTCCTATAATACCGGGTTCTTGGCATATGGGGGTCAGTTTTTGGCGTGGCATTGTTACGGCATGGCATAATGGCGTTCCTGAGCGCTAATGTTGATGAACAAGGTGCAGTTTCTTTTCTCAATCACTATGTAGAATATGCTTTGCAAAGAACCAAAAATTGATGATTCAGATTGGATCATTCCTAGATATGCAGGTATGCCCACGGGCAAGTGAGGTATCATAAAGCGCCAGTCCAATAACGCCAAATCCCGCCGGACCCAAGATCCAAGCCTATTCAATGCCCATGTTGATGCTATGACCTCAACGCCAAATGCCCAATTCCATAATCATAAGATACTAGACGTTGCTCCTATTGCGTTAATGAGATGTCGCAAAACACCGGAATCCCATAATACGGGGGGTAGCCCAAGACTTCTCGTGATCGCCTACCCGTTTTATGAAATAACCTTTCAAAAAGAAGTGTAGTGCTTCTAGGACTCCATGGCATCTTCCCCTTCTACAGGATTTCCGTCAGTATCTAGGAGACCAAGAGGAAGCTCCGGCGGAAGATCCTTTCCAGTCTCTCTAGCCTTCTGCTCCGCCCACAGCCTCAATCGCACTAGGCTTCGCAACCGAGCTTCACCTCTCGCGCCCATATTCGTCAAGATAGCTTCGTTGACTCGGCTGGCGACCTCTCTGCGAAGTGATGGATTCAACAGATCTGCAAGCTGTGGTTGTAAGGTCTCAGCTGGTAGGAATATCAGGAGCGACATTGTAAGCTCGAGATCCTTGAGGAAAGCCGGATTGGTTGCGGCGCGGGGTGCGAGTTGGGACGAGGCGAAGGTGAGGGCCGGAGTGATATCGGATTGGGCAGAAGAGGTACATGAACGGATAAGCTCGATAAGCTGCAGACGGAGGAGAGCGAAATGAAGAGCGGGATCAGTGTCGAGAATCTAGATTGCTGGTCAGCCATAGGAAGGACAATGAGTCATGAGCGTGACAAGGTCGAGCTATGATATTAATCATACTGAGGACTGAAGGTTTGTTTATCATCAAAGCCCGAAGGCTAAGCGTGGTGCATGAAACGGTTTATAATCGTATCAGGAAAAGAGATGGCAGAGAGAGTGAACAGACTTACTTGAGGATTAATATCGTTGATTTTATTAATAGCTGTGTCAATATCACCAGCATGGATAGCTCTTCGAATCTCTACCCGAGACTGTATTGAATCTTCTTGGACGGGTAGCTGGATATTAGCCTCTTTGGCGAACTTATGAGCTGCCCGCGGGTACCCTTCGCTAATGAGATAATCCATAACTACAAAATTGATGTCCCTGTTTGAGTCCTTAGGTCAGTGTAAATGTCCTCTTTTGACAGATATTATATGGGAATAGGGGTTACATAAGCATAATAAATATGCTTCGAAAATCAGAGTTACAAGTTAACGTGTTCTCTACACAGTGTTTCGGAGAGATTCCCAACTTGAATTCGACGCATCATGTGAACAGTAGCGTGTAGTGCGGGTCTGCAGCAAACAATGAACGGAAATGGCAACATACGCTTTTGAAGGCTTGACCTCGTCAATCTTCCTCTGGAACGGATGCTGTGTAGGCGTCGCCGCCGACACCGACACGGTTGAAGAGCTCTGCATAAATTAGTGAGCTTGCAGAACAAGACGAGGAATAGATTACCATAATGGCAACAATATCATCATCGAATTTGCATCAGCAGATGCAGCAAACAGCCCGACCGTGGCCGAGTTTGCGCGGAGCCACGCAGAGTTTTGTAAAATGGGGGAAGGGTGTGCGAGAGGTGCCGTGAAGTCCAAGCTGCAGAAGTGGGTATTCGCTAGCGTCCCTTGGCGACCGAGGCTTACATAAAGAGAGGTGCCAGAGCTTCGTCTGACCTTGCAGTTCCGAAATCCTGGGAGGACCCTTCGCCTCTTTACATATTGTTTTTATCTAAACCCATACGATTGATTTAACAGTATGAGGTAAAGCTACGAGTCTTGGACCTTGTTTGACATACCGTCACCACAAAAATGCTGCAGGCGACTCGAAGACATCATTATTCTCCTCCGTGGGGAGATGCGAGCATTATTGGAGTGGCAGGGAGCTCTGGATCGGGGAAAACGTCGCTGGCTCTTGCGATAGTAGCACAATTGAATCTTCCTTGGGTGGTGATCATGTCCATGGTGCGTTCGTGGTTCCTGGTCAGGGTCACGTGCTTGAGGGATAACCGCTACAGGATTCTTTTTACAAGCCTTTGACACCGGAACAATCCAGAAAAGCGTTCTTGAACGAATACGATTTCGATGCCCCTGAAGCAATTGATTTTGATATTCTAGTGGAAAGGCTTCGAGACATCAAGCAGGGGTGAGAATAGCCTGCTAAATATGAAGGCTGACGCTGATGTGTATGGTAGCAAGGTAGCTGAAGTCCCTATGTATTCGTTCGAGAAGCACGCCAGGCTTCCGCAAACCACGACAATCTATTCTCCCCACGTATTGATATTAGAAGGCATCTTCGCCCTTCACGATCAGCGAGTCCTGGACATGCTCGATCTAAAAATCTTCGCAGAAGCAGATGCAGATCTCTGTCTCTCACGGAGATTGGTTAGAGATGTAAAAGAGCGCGGACGCGATATCGAAGGCTGTATCAAACAGTGGTTTGGATTTGTGAAGCCAAACTTCCATAAATATGTCGCACCTCAACGAGAAATCGCTGACGTGATCATACCACGAGGTATTGAGAATAAGGTTGCTATATCAATGGTTTCCGACCAGATTCAGAAGACACTCAGCCACAAGTCCGCCGCGCACCAATTAGAGCTTAGACGCTTAGGCAAAATTGCCGAAGAGTCTCCACTATCGCCCAATGCACTAGTGCTAAAAGAAACAAATCAAGTAAGAGGGGTCCACTCATTGCTCATGAACACAGTGACATCGCGAGAAGACTACATTTTTTATTTCGATAGAATGATCGCGATGCTCATAGAGAAAGCCATTGATTTCCTACCCTTCCAGCCGCATCAAGTCGTTACGCCTCAAGGAAATGTATATATGGGATTAAGAAAGTCAGCAGAAGTGAGTGCTGTAGTGATTCTTCGCGGAGGTAGTGCTTTAGAAACGGGGCTTCGGCGAACCATTCCTGACTGCCAAACGGGCAGGATCCTAATTCAAACCAACTATCGCACTGGCGAACCAGAATTACATTACCGAGCACTCCCCTTAGATCTCGCCAAGTCAGGACTGGTGTTACTTCTTGATTCCCAGATGTCGACCGGGGGAGCAGCATTGATGGCAGTGAGGGTCCTCGTCGATCATGGCGTCCCGGAAGACAGAATACTCTTTGTAACATATTTGGCTGGTCATGTGGGTGTCAACCGAGTATTGGGTGTATTTCCCGATGTCAGAGTAGTTGTAGCTAGGCTTGGTGATGATATGGAGGATCGATGGGTGGAAACAAGATATCTAGGTTGTTAATCTAGATATTCCCCTAATACGTGGAATTCAATTATCTATTTCTAGTAGTAATTTTGTTCAGTGAGTAACTGATAGCTATTCCGTCGGACCATGGTTGTGTATCTTTAAGTTATCCCCTGGTATTGAACAATATTTTATCATTTAGCGTCGCAAACCAATCTATTCATCTTTTTCCAGAATGGACCATTTAGACCCAGTGGTTATATGCAACGGTAGATGCTCTGACGCAATTATACCATACATATGTAGTGCGAGCTGCTTTTTCAACCCAATGCAGAACAAGGCCAGTACATAAAGCTAAACGGGCCAGAAAACATAGACGAACGAGTATAGCCCAGGGGTCCTGAATGCACTATTCGGGACCAGTCCATGACGCCTATTGCATGATTTTTGTGAAGAGGACGCCGTAAGGAAATGTAAAAGGAATGGTCATCAACCTTCCGTAAGGAATGCTCGCTTAAACGCAACAGTATTCAAAGCAGAAACGAGACAACAAATGGGAGGAGAACAGGTGCATATACAAAATCAAGCGCCAGAATGAAGCCATGCAAAAATGCTAAAATACTCAGGTCCCAGGATCCCGCAAGAAATATGCATAGGAAGACATGCATGTAACAGTAACAGTAAAGAAATAATAAGACCGTGCGTTTCAGAAATCTACACTCCAGCGCATTTGCGGGTCGCGCTCAAAACCTGTTGGGCTATCGAATGGAGCTCTTGCCTCGCCGTCAAGCCGCTCAGTACCTAAGTCTCGGCCGATACTAAACCCGCTGCCGGTCCACAATGTCTGCCTCTTTCCAGCTAGGAATGCTTCCTCTTCTTTGTTGGACGGTGGAAGTTTGATCCTCGACGCCATCAATGGCGCCGAGACAAGCCGGGATCCGAGGAGAGTTCGTGGCGAAACTCGATCCTGGAGGACATTTAGAGAGGAGATATCGGATGACAAGAGTGGAGCGCGGTGTTTCACCGGATAAGGAATAGATTCAGATGATTGCGTGGAGGAGTATGCGACACGATGTTTGGCTGGCATAAGTCGTTCCGGGAGACTGTTTTCAGTAAATGTAGGATCAGAGGCAGAAGGAGCGCCACCCGAGCCACTTGATAATACCGTCGAGAGCTGTTGGCGACTGCTCCGGACACGAACAATTTTAGAGTTGGGGACCGATGCAATCTGGGGAGGTGAAGGTGTTCTATTCGGAACGCTGCGGGGAGGTGCCTCGCTTGAGGAACCCCCGGAAGATCGACTGATGTCGCTGGCCATTAAGGGCGTAGCATTATGCCGTCTCTTCTTACGGTTGTTAGATGCCGAAGGTGGTCTCGCTTGCGGCGTCTTCAGCCGATCGTGACGCTGGCCACTAGGAGCATTCTTGAGGTTACTGTGAGAAGCTCCTCGGAATATTTGAGGTATTTCCGGTGTCTCTCCACTGTCAATCTTGTGTCTCAATTGTCTAACGCTTACTCGACGTTGTAGGCTTAACTCCACACGGCTGCTGGCTCCACTGCCGCTTCGACTCCTGTTCGTAGCTCTCTCTTTCCCGCTCATGACACTAGCTTTGGGCGGAGGTTGGAGCATCCAACGGTTGTCAGAAGGATGCGGAGATGGCAAGCTAACAACGGGCGGATGGAGGTCATTTACCGGAGGTACTCGAGCTGCGTAGTAGCTGTCCGCAGAGGATTTAGACTTGGATGTCCCGGGCCTAGTGATTCCACCTGCACCACCAACAGAAGAGCCTGCCATAGTTGGCCGGACAGAGTCCATCAGCTCGCCAAATCCCCACAAATCCTCGTCTTCCCTCTGGTATCGTTTCCGGTTCCAATTCTCGTCGTCTGAAGTATCATCGCTCAACCGCACGGAACTGTCTAGCCGGTTGACCTCGGTGCTGCTGCTGCCCAGGCTCACGATAGTACTGTGTGTTCCTGCCGTCGTGATGCCCCTCTGGCTGTCAGTGTTGCAAGTGTTCGTCTTCCGGGCCCGCCGCGGAGGTGGACCCGGTCCCATGGCTATCTCTTCATTCCAGAAGGGATTTGTTCCGGAAGGCTCAGGGTGGTAGTACAAATCCGGCTGTTCCAATTGCAGTTGCTGCCGGGCCTTCCTATCCTTCTTCGCCTGCTTCCGCCTCTGCTTGCGATACATGTATCCGGTGCATGGAGCACAAGAAGCGTAATGGAACACGGCAGACTGGATGCCCTTCATCAGCCACGACATGGCGGCGAATGAGGCAAAATGCGTGATACGCAGCCAACAGCGCAATCGCCGGGCGGTCGGATGGAGACGTCCTGGTGAGGGCGGGGTGGCGTCTATTCAGAACAGGTGTGCAGGCAGTCGATACGGCTCCTCGAGGCGCAGGTCCTGGATTTTAGCGTCGCCATTGCCTCTCCTAGAGCCAGGAGGAAGGTCAATTGCGAAGCAGAGGGCGAGTGCCTGGTGGAAGCAGCCGCTCCCACCTGCCGGAGCGGCTTAGTGGAGGTCGGTGGATGGATCGAAGCGATGACGCTGGCAGCAACCGCCGGATCTCCTGGCGAAAGCTTGGTGCGCTTAGCGGGAGAGCCCTGGGCCCTGCGTAGTCTCTGCCGAACCGTTGTTGCCGTGTGCTTGGTCTCTTTAGTACACGGTCTGCGGAGCACGCGGGACGACAGCAGCCTTATACACGGGCAAGAGGGGGCGACGGCGGATCGTACATGTAGCCGCAGTGCGCGTCCCTGCAGCGCAGCGCAGCTGAGCAACGTCTCAGGCACATCAACCATTTAGCGAAACATCCCCCATACGAGACCCAGGACGCCGCCTCATTTCCCTCGTCAGACTTACCAGCACTCGGCCCAACAATGCTCCTTTCTCCCTGAGGACGTACCTTTGGAGAGAATACGGGCTCCATACCGCAACCTTTGATCGGCCTACCTCATGAGTCCGCCCAGAGCTGCGAGGCGGTTGAGCGAACCACGCGGCCAATCCCGTTATCGCAATGACCACAGTCCATGCATGTGCTGGCGCCCTGGTTGGTCTCCAGGGGAGGCCAGGCGCCCGAAGACGGCCAAGGCACTGAATCCACCCCGTTTGATGAATTCATTTGAGATATAGTCTCCGATCAATCGCATGCATGAGATGGCGAACGCGAGGCTAAATCACGCACCAGATCGGACCGCCAACCAGGATCATGTTTGGCTGCTCTTCCCATTCGTGAGCGTAAAGGCCGATGCAAGTCAATATGTAACCGTAGATACAACTCATCTTGCTCGTTTGCTGTTCCGGGCTAGCCGGCATCGGAGCCTCAAGTCGTGCCTCAGTCATCATGGCCAACCTTTGCTGGATAACCTGAACACCCCGGCAGTGGTTCCGCCAAGGTCCCACCGCCAAACACCTCTTGATAGAGGAGCATCTTGCGAGACAGCTCAAGGCATCCAAGGGCTTAGACTATGACAGTCACGAAGCGTCCTAATTGGCATCGTCTAAGGGCTACTCCTTTACCTCCGCTCACCACCCTCTACAATTAATCGAGATAAACCTAGTATCGCTCCCAAGGACAAAAATCAATCGAATTCAATAGTGTACACTTAACTACAAAGCTATAGAACATGCTTGCAAGATGGACTTTGCGGATGCTCAGCGCTCGTGGGGAAGATCTGTGTAGATACTGTTGAAGGCAGGCGTCTAATAGGAGCGGTTCTAGTGTTTTTTTACGTAATGGGACAAGCGCATATATAGGTGGCCTTGTTTGGAGTTCTCTCCATTCTTTTAACAACACACCCTTGATTTCATCAGATACGCCTCCGCATCGAGTACATGCTTTCCTTGCCTTTTCTATCTATTTTCCTGTAGTCATTTTCGCATTTAGTTGATCCCCCATCCCCATATGTTTTCTATCTTCCCGAACGTAAAGACTGGAATCGTTTGTTGAAATGCCATTTCTCTTCTCAACACAACAGTTCTTGGCAATCACGTGTAATTTTTTTCAAAACCCCCCTTTTTTTTTTTTCTTGCACCCCGGTACCCTTGGGTCAGGATCAATCTTTCTCCTACTAAAAGACATTGAGGCTAATGCTTTCCAAGGGTGCTTCAAAATAAAACTTTTTTTTTTAAAAAAAAAAAAAAAAAAAAAAATTTTAAAGAAAATAAAAATGACCCATTCCTGACAATTGCGTACTGCTCCATCTAGAAGGATGTGCATTATTTTGAACTTCGTTCTGTTTGAATATGGTTTTTATTTTTACCCTTGCTCTGTTTGAACTTGCTCTTGATACGTAACCCTGACAGTACAGGGAACCTAGTTTAGAGAAGGTGTATCCGAAGTTACACTGGGTTTTACGCTTTAAAGCTTTCTCTAATATTCAAATACACTCTCGTAACGACAAGATTCAAACACAAGTTCTCACTTCATCTGGTTGGAAGATGCGTGACACCTAATCTCTAAGCCAGTTGTTCCCCTCCATTACGCTAAATTTAAAAATTGGTTACTTCAAAAGGATTATGTAGCGATGCAAATAACTATACATATTGGGTAGGGCTAGGAAGTGTTGTGATGGAGGGTGGTATGGCAGCCCCTGCGCTAGAAGGTGAAAGTAGGCTTTTGGTACTTCACAGAGCGCTTGTTTTGACAACGGTTAAGGTCTTCTGTACCGAGTCGCAGCCGGCGAAGTCACGTACGTCCACGGCCATAGTGCCACTCGTCCTACACGGACACCTTAATCTTATCTGCATACCAGGTCCACACTAGGTGCAAATTGAGGCCCTAGCTAAGGAACTACTCGACAGCATCATCTTATACCTTGCCGTCCGCAGAGGGGCCATCTCTAGAATTAGACATAAGGAGCATTGCTACGCAGCATCCTTGATTAGAACCCCTCCAGAACGATCAGATCTAGCTGTGTATGTCAAGATCCTCATTATTGAGAGGAGCGATTTTGGGTTCATCCAATGATGGGGTCTCGGCATGTATGACTTCGACGAGAGTTACCCGGTGGCCGGTCGGTATCCTGGGGACACTTTGTATAGAACAACTAGATCATCTACAGATGAATGGATTTCCTTTGTTTGCCACGAAGACAACGCATCAAGGGTACTTCAAGATCCAAATCAGACAGATATTGATTCTGCATATACTTCGTTCGCCAGACTTCTTTCCGCGACGCTATATCTAACAGGGCTCGACCTTTCCCGTTACAAGGCCAATGCACCCACGAGGCCTTGGCTAGATGTGGCGAGCGCTCACTTAAATGGTATAGGCGACGCTTCACCTTCTCTCCACAGCTCCTTGCACCTCAATAAAGCCGTCATTGAACTTGCCGGCAGCAACGCGTTAGAGATGTAGCCAATTTTCTACCTTCCTAATCTAACTTCATCGGAGATAGAGAACCCTTCCTGGAACTTGACCCGCGACGACGTTTAGAGGATTTGCAACCACAGATCGACCCATGAGATTCGCTGGCAAAACCCTCAAATATGAAACGTTTAGTTCTTCGAAATCTCCGCAACAACCATTGGAGCCAGAACTGGGTGCCATGGTTGATGGCAGAAGCTTTCATCGGCCTTAAATCCATTCATTTGAAGCAGCGCCGGCAACCCCCCGAAATCTCGTCATGGAGATATGAGCTAGCCCAGCCTAACCACCCTGATCTGTATCAAGACTACTTCGCTATCTTCAATGCTTACATTTCTACTACACTGTGCTACTTCGAGCTATATCTAAAAAAAAATGAAGCTGACGTCTCGGTCATACCTCAAAGCTACGAATACCCCAAACCATGAAGATCTTCCAAACTCCCACTCGACTCGAGCTCGTTACGTTAGACTTGGAAGCACTAGCGGGATTGTTAGCTTCGGAGCAATAGTACATTGGAAGCAGCATAGCTGGCGGTCTCTATTCAGATCTCGAGCAACGGGTGTACATTGGCCTCATTCTTCCTCAGACCCTTAAAACCCTCAATCTCCGAACAAGCCCCAATACAAAGCGAGGCGCAGAACAACATGCCGGATTCTTTGATGCGCTCGAGCACCTTAATTACGACGTACATATCCGTTTCCCGGAGCTACAATGCCTGACTTTGGAGTGGTTCTAGGCCTCTAACTAGGGATTTCCCTATCGAAGAAGTCTCAGCTGGATTCACGGATGCAGGAGTTGAATTGGTGGAGGGGTTGGAGAGACTGAAGAGCTAGATTCGGTACTGGCATCGATGATAGGTTGGTACATGTTTACACGCATGCCTTGGTACTTGACTCTCGGACCTGACTTTCAAGAGATCATCAGATTAGAATTCAGTCAGGGCTCTGAGAATATCATTTACCCTCGAAGGTGTGTATATATGCTCGATTACCAAAGATGGGGGTTGTTTCATCGGAGTACGGCGCTATGGATGAATGAGATCAAGGTAGGCTGGATGGGGAAGCTTTTGTGAGAATAGTATAACTCCATAGATAGGGTTTCTTATCTCCACTAAATTTAAGACAGGCTTGTCTATTTACAGCTTAGGATGCAGCTTTAGTGTGTTACATCGCGTTCTCACTCTCTAAAATAGTGTTTAGGTACATTTCCTCTTGATAACTCCCTATATATCACTATTTGAATGCTTGGCCACCACGAGTCTTTCCTGGAGTCGGCTATCTTTAGATATTTAAAAAGTCTAGCAAATACAAGTTGTTATAGACATCATGAATTACTCCGCTCCTTAGACCTTGTTAGATCCATTTGGGCTTCTAGGCTACGCTAGAATTGCAAGCCACTGGTGTGGGATCGACCTCGCACTGACATTCTTATGTTTCCAGAATAAGGTTGCTTGACCATTCATAGGGCATGTTTCCCTACGTTCAATATTTGGACAGCATGTGCCTTATATGACTAGGCTTTCTTTTCACTATTCATGTCGATAGAGGAGATTGGAAGGCATTGCATCAAAACAGAATGCTGGCAAAGAAATTTTTAAAGGAACATGACGCAATGCGGTGAAGCTCAGCCCCCAGCGTGTGGCACGATAATAATTTTGACGAAGATGATACTAGTGGACGTATCCCAACATGGACAGCGCCGGCATTTCCACTTTGTCCACTACTCTACGTACGCCACAACAAAGTTTCTTAGCAAATGCGGTTACCAGGCGCCTCATCACTTCTCGCAATGCAACGATAGTTCAGATAGTACTAGGAGCTTATGTATCTATTCAATCGGTTATACGCTATTTCCATTAGGCGAGAATTGAGTACTCACGGTCCAATTTCCTCATCTACCTCCTTCGTGACATCCTCTATGTACATCTCAATCTCCGCACCAAAAGCTAGCATCGCGCTCGAAACCTCCCATACCTTCTCAAACGGAACTCGATGCCGCTTCCATATAGTCACCTTCCTTAAATCGTCTCTAGTATCATACGGGAGTGGCCAATACTTTTCGCCGCCAGGCAATATCCACTCTCTCGTCTTCTCAATCATGATGGCCTTGCGGTCTCTAGGTGATTGCTTGTCTAGCAAGATAAAGGAATTGGTATGGACCGTTGTTGAGTTTGGTTCCGCAAGAGTTAAGAAGGCATCCTTGAGTTCCTTCCAGGTGGCCGAAGCCCAATCGGTTTTGACAGTTGCATCGATGCGCTCGGTTTCACTTCGAAAGTCACTGTGAGAGAGTGAGTGCACAAGGATATAGGGCGCGATGGGTTTCTCTCCCGGCTTCTGCTCTGGAAATGCAGCTGCTCGCACGAAATCGTCCCAGAGCTATTTGTCGCGAAAGTCAATCTTTCGTTACAAGGTCAAACCATGTGCAGGACCATACCTCAGGCGTAACATCATGGGCCGCAAAAACAAGATTGTTCATATTGTGGCAATGGATGCGCGAGAAAGTTGAGGTTGTTTAGAAAGTTCAAAGTCTAGGGGTGAGGCTAAATTGTGTTGCGCTGCAGTAAGAGCTTTGTACACCACGAGGCTCTTATAAACTCCTTGGAATAATTTTGAAGTATTAGGGTACGGTGTAGCTCTCGTCACGTAGCCTTTCATGCGGCTCTAAGCATCAGAATCCCATATGATGATAGCCATTGCAAAATCCCGTGTTCCTTCTGCGGCGAGCAATCCTTCGGCACAATCAGAACGCTGCACGCAGCCCCAAGCCCCCAAAATCTCACATAATAGGGCAATTGCAGAATCCCATGTTCCAAGGGCGACCAAATATGAAGAACCCACCTTAACTTTTCATATACTAAGCCTCATAGACAAGACAATAAAAGTCTGAATTAGCCTAGACCTAGCAACTTTCATGCGGAAATACACCATCTCCACTAAACAGGAGAGTTGCCCAATTGGGTAAAACTGAACACGCGAGGGTCAAATTCCGCCTTATATATTTATAAGTAAACGATTAGAGAGTACGAGAACAACTGTCAAAAGGTCTAAAGAAATAACAAATGCCCAAATCTATCTGTAGACTGCCAACGACGCTCATCTTGACTACTTTTCTTTGCATTCGTTGCCTCAACCGCTTCTTCCTCTTCTTGTTCTTCTCTCTCGTCTTCTTCCCTCTTGAAGCCTAGCGATCCGCCTTTGGTCCGGTCATTGGAAGGCATACTGCCTTGGAAACCCCAGGGGTAGCGATGCCACCTATTGACTGCATCAACTTCCATCATATGGAAAGTTGGTTTGTCATCCCACGAATTCGCTGCAAGTCTCGTAATGGCCAGCATGATTGGATCCGACTCTGGCTTGTTCTTCTTCGTATAGATAGAGTGATCAGGGCGGATTTCCACATTCCTCGACACCGTGTGGGGGATGTCGTAGCCGCCCTGCAACGCCGAGCAATACGGGGCGCCCATCCCAAAATTGGTAGACCACTTCATGAAGTATTTCTCGTCGGTGACACCAAATTTCTGATAGGCACTATGGACTCTGATGCCAATCACTGATGAATAACGGCGTCGGTCAGTTCAACGTATCGGATAGGATGGGTGTGGGGGTACACTCACGCGAGTTTTGTTTGGCATCCTCTAGAGCTATAATTTCGCCCCAGCCTCCTTCCACTGTGTTTGCCATGACTGTCTCTTCAGGGCTCTTGCCCACATACTCCAGGACATGTTTTCGGATATGTATGCCTTTTCCGACCCTAGTACTCTCGTAGTCCTGAGTAGACCAGAAGAGTAGCCAGACTCAGCCCGCTTTTCTGTGCTATTCTTTGAGTCGAGCTGAACCGGATTTGGCGCGCCGAAGCAGAGAATGGCCATGCAATCCGCATTGCATACAGCTGCGCCTCCGGTGCAATCGATATCAATCCAAATGGAATCTACCATACTATTTCCGTCTCCATTACGAGCAACTAGAGAACTTCCCCCTCCAGACTCGGGCCACATGAGAATGGCGGAAGCGGAAACCATTGTGCTAGCCGCGGCAAGGAGGACATGAGAAGAAGAGAATTTCATGATTGATACAGAGATCAAGGATAGACGAGTAAGCTGGGGGTCTAAAATAAGAATATCACAGAATTGTTGATAAGGTATTGCGCGAGACGAAACTGGATAAATCATTGATCTCATTGTTCCACGGTACTTATATCTTGCTAATAGTATGGACACGTTAGATTTATGTCCAGTAGTTTAGAGAGCAAGCAAAAGGCAATGTGCTTGGGAATACAGTTAGCCTTGCAAGGTTCTAGCTGAGTTCTACATCTCAAACTCCGTACAACACCTGCCTGGAAGGATATATATCATCTCTCCTACAATTTTGGCAGTGTCAACATCTTTACAAGGTCTTCGTTATGGGTAGTAATTTCCAAATGTATCTATTCAATAGTAATGTAACGTTCACAACCTTTCTTTCTTCGCCACACGCTTCAATGTGTCGCGTACCAGGGAGCATCAATTGCTGAGGCAAATATTGATGTATTGAAGGAGGGTAAGTGGCCTACTTCGCTAGAAGCTGGCAATGGCGAGACTATATAGGCCTGAAAACAGACCAACTATAATAGGATAGTAGAAACATGTGACAAAAGGTGGGCTGCTAACTATGGCATTGGTGTCCGAACTTCAATCAAAAGAAAGGGGCAATTCGTACCTCAAATACCTTTCCCTGCCAGCCAATACAGTACACCAACCACCTAGGGCAGAATTCCTATCGAAAGCAGCCATTCCGACAGGGTTTTTTGTTTATGGGGTTTCTAGTATCACACGAATAGGTTCGGACTCGTAACCCATGATATATTCTGGCCCGTTATTCTAGTTGATCGATTTTAAGCAACAATGTGTGATATCTTTACTTGCAAAGGCTATTTTAGGCAAGTCTCCAATTTGCTATAATGGTGTCACTTTCGAGGGTAGCAGAGGCTCCAGGAAGTAATTATAAGTTACTGCTAATGATTTTCAAATAGGAGGCAAGCCAATCTTTCCCGCCTCCAACAGAAGCCCAGCACCAAGAGAGCAGCCCTAGAACATCGTTCTTCTCCTCTCTCGATGATACTTTCCACAATAAGTGTTTCGTGACTTGGCCTCCCTGGATGATATTGCCGAACCGATCTGTCCAAGTCTTTTGCACTTGCTCGGCTATAGCCCTGAATCGGGATGAGTCTATCGGATGGATAAGTTAGCATTTTATCCGAATATGCCTCGAGCAGTCTGAACTATGGATAATTCTCACAATGGCTGGTATGGATAGCGAGCGTAACTCATCCATGCTCTCAGTACAACATTACCAGATAATCCCAACCGGCATGAAGGTTTTCCGCCGGCGAAGATACCATTCCTGAAAAGCCCATATTCTCCTAAGATGTAAGATATTAGGATAGATGAATAGGAGACCTGCGTTGATTACTATCTGTTGAGGATCAAGGAGTTATATACTGCCTGATCTCCTGTTCCGCCATATCGAAGTTAGTCCTCGATTGACATCCTGCCTACAAAGAATGTTACATCAGAGGCCCATATTTGAGCATGTAACTCTCACTTGATGAGGCTATAGAAATCTGGAAACTGCCTTTATGTGTGCCGTGTGACATATAGGGAAGGTCCAAGGTTGCCGGAACGGGTCGGAGACCGATATGAAGACTTCCATTAAAGTCCTCAGAACTTGCAGCCGCAATGTCTATAGTTGCTCTCTGATACACTGAACCAATTTCCTGCGATTCTTTGTGCTAAATTCCATTTTCATTCTACAAAATATACAAAAAGTCAATCCACAAATAGTCGATCCCAATCTTATGTGTTATAGATAGGCTATCTCGGAAAGTTTGAGAAAGTTGACCAAACGAGAGTGTTACAAGATGCTGTTGCGTATTTTCGGTGGTTGTTTTTAAAGGTTGCCGCGCAGGATCGCCCCAACAATGACCAAGGGCATAAACCTTACCTCACGTTCCGCGCGTCTCAACAAGCCTCACCGATAGGTTTCCGGTACTGCCGTAAACTTGAAGCGCCCACGTTGGTAGAACGGATTCATCATCATTCACCCCCACATTCGATGCGAGACAGTACACACCGTATATGCGAGTGGGAGCAATTATCTAACCACCGCCTTATCAGATTGAACAACTCACCTGATTCATTTTGTAACAACAGTGAAAATGATACAAATCTTTTAGAGGCTGGAGTTCCTAAATGGAAGTTAATGGAAATCACTTCGAGCACGTAACGACCTACCCTCCTCTACTTAGAGAGCGGGATACAAATGCGCTCCATAGGGTGTCCGATTCGCTTTTTCATCTATACATAGCGTTAAGAAGCCTGTCAGACTATGTGACCAAGTGAGACATGTGTAGTCTAGGTAAACATCTATCTAGCATGGAAATATATCCTCTGGAAGTTCGACTTCTTGCAAGTGAATGTTGTTCAATATAAACTTGCAAAAGTAAAAGCGGTTCGCTGATTGTTTATTGCTACCTAGCCCGCGGGCATAAGTCCCACCTGACAACATCTTAAGAAGTCTGTAACGTAAGTCGCAATGCATTTCGCCCTCGAGATCAACGTAGTTAATCTCCGAGGCGGAAGACGGGAGTTCAAGATCGTAATCGGCGTCCATGTCTCACAGTGCGGCCGGGAATCAAGTAAAATCCTGCCCTACAGCCCTAATCTGCAACTGGTTAGCGAGCTGGTGGAGGAGCTACCCACCTGTCCTATCGTATATTGTTCTTTCGGCGTTTCGCACTGGCCGAGATACCTCATCATCGTTCTTTCATTCCTAGCTGGCCTTGGTACCTGCTCAGTTCCGAGCTGACAAGCTCCCAACCTCAAGCACTCAAAACTCTCAATCGGTGGGTCTCTACAATAAGGCGCAACCTTCCATCCCTCACCCAGCAAACAAACCGTAACGATCACGTCACCTTCACTCATCACAGCACCACATATGTAAATCCTAGAAAATCCATAATTATACCACTCTATTACAAATTTCCCTCGCGCCTCACGCACATCCCCAGCCAACCATCCACATTCCAAAAAAATTCGAAACCACCATCCATCACAGCGCATTGAAAAGTCGCCACTCAGCAAAACCTGCCTAACCTAAAAAATAAAGTACTAAAAAAGGACCCGGGGTATCTCCTGGAGGACGTATATAACCTCTCGTGAATTAACAAAATCCATCATCCATGATATATCCCATACGATCCGTCACCAATAATACTTATCATATGCCCCACGCTACTTAGCGCCGTCCTTCTTTTTACACATAAAAAGAAAGAAAACATCGTTTGAGAAATTCGTCATCTCATGAGACCTGAAAAATTTGAAAAATTTGTCCTCCCTTCAGTTTTA
The DNA here is from genome assembly GCA_010094045.1 of Lojkania enalia. Classification (NCBI taxonomy): domain Eukaryota; kingdom Fungi; phylum Ascomycota; class Dothideomycetes; order Pleosporales; genus Lojkania; species Lojkania enalia. The sequence goes on from ML986603.1 coordinate 350,580, forward strand.
TCTTCGAAGTACACATGTTGCCGTGTCCAATACATCTTTTCCACAACGTGCTAATACTACACATAACTAAACTAGGAACCCCCCACTCTGAAAAAAAAACAAAAAAAAAAGGGTTCCAAAAGGTTACGAATACAAATATGGAACGTAAATCATCTCGAGAAAGGTAGCACAAGGTTCCAGAGCAAGTCAGCTCACTGGTAGTACTGCTGGGAAAGCGAGCTAGATGACTGATAGATGGGATTCGGAGCGACGTAGTGTTGTTGGTAGGGGTGCTGTGGCATGTTGAAATCCGCGCTAGATAGGAGCGGATTCATGATGCCCGAAGCCGGCCGTCGGGAGACTTGCGCCGGGGGTGCAGTGGGAAGCGTTGTTGGGGGCTGCACCGGCTGAAGATTGACTTGGGCCTGCATTGCCTGGTGCTGATAGGACATATTCCCGTTCTGCAAGACAGTAACGTTTGAATCGTGGTGTTGAGGCTCGTTATTCCAGCCCCACTTTTCTTTGAGTTCGGTATTGAGGAAACCAACACGCCATCCGGTCTCTTGCCGGATTTTGTCGAATATTTGAAGGACTTCTTCTTGCTCGCGGCGAGTAGTCAAGACCTCGGCAGCAATGGCGAGCGACCGGAGCGCGACGCTAGCGACACCACTAGGACAGGATTAGTACAGATTCAAAAGAACACAAGGCTGTTACATACCGGTCTTTGACGTGGGCGCTAATACCGCAGATGAATTGGGCATGACGCTGCAACATCTCGGCCATGGTAGGGTGATCGGGTCCTTGGAGAGGGTTAATCTGGGCAAGGAGGCACATGCATGTGTGATAGAAGAGCCTCGCAACAATCGAAGTCCGTTTAATCAACCAAACCTCTGGAAAAGCAGATCCAGAAAGCGTTTGACCGGGGTACAAGTAGGCCATTGGATGCATCGTTCGAGGGATGCAGTCATTCCAGGTATCCGCGAGTTCCTTGAGTTTGGCCCATTCTTCGAATCTGCGTTGCACGCGGATTTGCTCGGCCCGGGAGGATGGGTCTTGAGTCCTAGGGATCGAAGCACGAAAGTTGCATACCTTGCCGACAATGTAGAGAATCCGGTGTGTCCACATCTCTTCTTTATTATTTTCCTGTTCACGCTTCATGTCCATGTCTAAGCCCCAGTCATCCGGATCCCAAGCGACCTGCCAGTTGAAGTGAAGACAGCTAAGAAGCTCCATGCCAACATTCAACCAAAAGCAGGCGCCCCCAATCCCGGTCGATCTTGCATTCCATCCGCATTCTTTGATCAATGCCCGAGCGCCTGCGATGTGGTTCATCCGCTGGAGCGCCCGCTCGCACATGATCTCATAAACGTTCAAAATGACAGCCGCTGTTGCGCATATTACTGTATCCCGGTTTGGGTTCTGGAGTTGATTGAGTAGATACCTTGTGGCAGTATCATAATAGTGTAGCGCCTTCTCCTCACTGTACTTCTGGTTGACGAGTGAGAGATGGCGTGCGCCACATGCCAAGAGCGGGTTGAGGAGCATCGGCTCGCTTAGTGCATGAAACGGGATGAGTCTCGAGAACTGTCATAAAAGTTAGCTACGCGCTCGTACAATATTGTAGGATAGAGGGGTCACTACATACATGTTTCATTGGATCCATGCTGTCCATCCAGAGTCCCACTTCCTCCACGAATACCTGCATGAAGAGGACTTCCTCTTGAGTGTCGAGGTATTCTTTGCCTAAATGCTGTTCAGAAACGAATGTGTAGCACTGAATATACGTCTCGCTTACCTGAAGGATTCTCAGGGTTTCCGTATACCGTGCCATGGATATTTGATCCTGAATAATTCGACTCGGATTGAGAATGGGAATGGTGATGCGATGGCCCCGGTTGTTGTTCATATCCCATGTTCTGCGAGTCATTTTGATACGGTTCGGGAAGGATACCTTGAATGGGGGGGAGCGGTTGATGTGCTGTTGGCGCAGACTGCAATTGTGTTGGATAGTAGCTGTTGTGATCTGTTGAGTGATTCATGGGTTGAGGATATTTGGCTCGGCCACCTTTGTATTCGCTGGCGACTTCCCTTGATTCATCGAGGAAGGCAACCTGATATTCCCCTGTTGTCGGACATGTGATGGACGGTTGATGCACCTGAATGTCGATGAAGTTCAGCTTTACACCGTACTTGCACGTCCGATTTGATTTCCGACAATTCTGGCAATTGGGCCAACCTTCATCGCACTTCAGATGTCGCTCCCTGCACGTTAAGCAGCCGGTGCGCACTCTCTTCGGCTTGCTCTCTTGTGCCCTTTCAGACGTTCCGGGTGTGTTTGCTGACCCGTCGCTGGTGGCCATCGACTGGCCCTGTTGCTGGTCACCGCCAGCAGCTGCTCTAATATTATCCCTACGGCCTCCTTGTCTGGCTTTTTTCAATGGTCGCGGGCTCGCCGAAGAGCTTGTGCTCCTGCGCTTGGCTGAGACCAGCCCAACCGGTTCTCCTAGGAGAGTATAGTCAGACGCAGTTGCTGGCGAGGTATCGTGATGCTGTTCAAAAAACGGATAGCCAAGGTCCAATGAGGACATGAACCCGGCGTGTTCTATTGTGGTAGCCAGGGTGATTGATTTATGGGGGGGCTTGGTCGAAGTTGCGGGCCGTTTGCGCGCAACGGCTTGTTGTACGTCGTCGGACCCGCGCGGTGGCAGAAGAAAAGGTTTACGGACCCGGATCGAGGCGATGCTGGTCCTGGCACTGACACTCTTGTCACAGGGAATTCTGAGGTTTGGCGGTCAGTAAGAGCCGTGGGTGACAAAAAGAGACTGCGATTGATGGGGAGGTAATTACGCACGGGGGGTAAGATTCGGGCGGCGCAGCGCGATGGTCAGCTCTCAGTACGTGAGCCACCGCAAGAGGAGACGAGTGTGAGCGACGGCTGTGAGATGCAATAATAATGGGCACGTCGTGCGGCTGGTGCAGGACGGGCTCCCAAGGCCCTAGCGACGATGATGCTTAGGATCTGGGATCGGCTGGCGAAGAGCGGCAGGTGCAAGCGAGGCCGGCTATCGAGCACTGAAAAGGGCCTGCACCGTCGCGGAAGACTGTGCGCGCGCAGCAATTGAAGGCCGGCGACACGGCTAAGGAGCAAAATAGAGCGGAGGCCCTCGGTCCCTGGGGGCGAGGAGGAAATGGAGGAGAAGAAGTTTGCGTGTGGAGAGTTGAGCGTGAAGCGGTAGGCTTTAGAGACGCGCTACCGGCCGATCTGGCTTGCGTCTTGGGGCGGGATGATGCTATAGCGCACAGGCTTGGAGGTCGTGGCTGGTGAGGGTATGGGCAATAGTGGCTTCCGTCCGATATTATATGTATTGGAAGGGATTGTTGGTAAAGTTTATTTTTCTGTAGTGCGCACCAGCGTCAGAGAAAGGGGCGTGTGTGCGGATTTGACAGCGGGGTGTTCCTTTGGTCGTTTGGAGGACTACGGGGCTAGCAAGGGAGACAGGAGAGCAATTCAACCAGCACACAGCCAGACAATGACGGTGTGGTTGGAGTTCTGGCGTGCCTGGCCAGCTCGCGGGTTCTATATCTCCTCGCTACGGGCTCAGACTCAGACGGGAGAGATGCTTTTTGGCTCCCGCCCGCAACCGCACAGCCTCACAGGGTCAAAGGTAGGTGTGGCATGGCAGAGTGCCCCAAGCTCAACACGATGCGTGCGGCGGAGAGGTCAAGCATCCGCACGCATCGCATCGCATCGCAGGAGACCCCTGCGCCAGTCCAATCGCGTTTATTCTTGTCAACGCTGTGAATAAGCTCGCACCCCAGGACATCTCCTAAAATAGACTCCGCCCACGAGGGCCGGCAATTTTGGTTGCTGCTGCTGGTATCCGCCTGCGACCAAGGATGGCAGCCAGGAGCACCTATAGTAGCACCAGCCAGGACGACGAGCGACAAGCCCGACAGTTAGCCCTGGAGCCCAGGAGTGCGAGTCGTCCGCCGTGCCTGATCCAGTAGCAGGGCTCAGGGTCGCGAAACCCACGTCGGACTTCCCTTCTCCCACCTTCATCTCCATTACATACACGGGAGTGCGGCCGCCGAGGACGACGACATCAGCTACTACGAGGTTCGACTGCTGCTCGCGGGCCAGCGCCGGGCCTAAACATAGAATCGCTGCCACACGGAGCATGTCAACGGCCATTGTAGGCCCATCCTCACTCATTGCAAACTCCCCGGCGGCGCAGTGGGCAGTGCTTGCGCCGTCCACAGTTCTTCCCACTAGTCCAGGCCGCTGTCTGGTTGGCCTCTTCAGACGCCTGACTGATCCGCCCCCACCGCGATTCCCATGCTGTCGATCACTCTCGCTCCGGCTTGCCTCCTCCTGCACCCTCCGACCTCAGCCTGAGCGCCCCCGTGAATCCGTGATACACCTAGAGTAGCCGCTATGGCCGTTGAGCGCCAGTCCGCTCTTCCGCCTGCTCAGCCCAGCTACATCTTCCGCGGCCACGCTGCCCAGATCCACAGCGTCCAGATAGTCCATCAGAACCGCCGGCTCCTTACCGGCGATGCGGACGGCTGGATCGTGTACTGGAAATTGGAGTCCAAGAGACCCGTGGCTGTGTGGAGCGCCCACCACGCCGCAATCCTAGGAACAGCAGAGTGGGGGTTGGACAGCATCATAACGTGAGTATTCCCCTCGTTTCGTTTCCTGCTCTGCAGCATCGTGCAGCGGATGCTTCCACTTCCACGCCGTCTTTCTGTCTCGTCAACCGCCCTTCACGCGTTGCTATTCTTGCGGCCCTACGTCATTGGCCCAGTGACTTTCGACCCTCTATAGCTTCTTACTTCTTTCCTTCCATATGTTTCACTATGTCGCACATCATTGCCTAGCTATGGATAACTAACGTTCCGGACGCCAATTATAGTCATGGTCGTGACAACGCCCTAAGAATCTGGCAGATCCGTGCAGCGGATGAGAACTATCTCTCTACAGCCCTGCCCGCTGATGGCTTAACCGCGCACCGACCAAAGCCATGGCTGCTGCACTCCCTTGCTGTGAATACGCTAAACTTCTGCGCGTTCTCCATGTGTCACGAAGAACCTGCATTTAATATAGAGCGGGGTGACGGCAATGGCCTGGTCCAGGGGCATGCATCACCAGTCAGGCTAAGCGATCCAATTCTTGTGGCCGTGCCATCCAGAGATGACAAGAAAATCGAGGTGTATCGGTTCCCAGATGAAAAACTAGCGTATGTGGTTCCGCGAGTGCAACCTACAGATACAGGTGAGCATGCAGCCATGACCCGATCCCCTAACTTCAATTCCCGGGCACAATAGTCGGCAGCCGCTGCATAAGGAAGCAACCACTCTCTACCCAGCTATTTTGTATCGCTACTTATACATTTCTTACGCGTGGTGCATGTTATGTAGAATCCTCCTCGGAACTTTCCGCTGACAGTCTCTAGGCATGGTGATGGCAGTCAAGCTTATCCAGCGTCAGCCGTCAAACGGCGCAATTGTAATCGCCGGATACGAGGGGGGCTTCACTGCAGTACATTTGCTTGGTCCAAGTGCCAGATCTAATACCCAAATGGGAGGTTCAGTGATGCCGGAGTTCGCTCAGACTATTTACCTTAGCCATCCTCATACTCAGCCCATCTTGTCGATCGATATCTTACCAGATGCCAAGATGTACTTCACCTCGTCTGCCGATGCAGTCATTACTGCACATCGGATACCAGATACACCCCTTAATATCCCTGACAAAAAGGGTCTTCATAGCATCGATCAAGGAGAGGACTGTTTGAACATCCCGTCAGGTTTCAGCGAGTCCGCACACATGAGCATTTCACCATCAATCAGTACAGATACCAGAACAACGGGTCGTCCGTCTAATGTGTCTAACCTAGCGCCATCTGAGACTTCGCTATGTTCAAGTGGTAATGGGGTTTCGCAGTTAGACAGATCTATGTTGACCCCATCGGAACCACTTACTTTCCCCAAATTGTCTGTCGCTCCTTCGACCGTAGCAGACTCGTCTCTTCAATTTTCTAAGCGGCCTATTAACGCAACACCCGAAGCCTCTTCCAACGCAAGCTCGGGACCATCCGGCCTCTCATCTCTTCTTTCATCTGCCCCAGTTAAGCAGAAGACGAAACCCACACCTTCAACCGTCTCAGCGATATCCATAGAGACCCCGTACAAGGCAGTCAATACTAAGCATGCTGGCCAACAGTCATTATGTGTCCGCTCTGACGGACGTCTCCTCGTCACAGGCGGCTGGGACAGCCGAATAAGGGTTTATAGCACGAAGACGTTGAAGGAATTGGCCGTCCTCAAGTGGCATAATCAAGGTGTCTATGCTGTAGACTTTGGACAAATCTTGGATCGACCAAACTTTGGTAGTTCTGCTAATAATGCAAGCTTGGACGAGCCGCTCAATGACGGACAGTCAAGCCAGCCCACATCCCACGGTTTACAAAAAGTAACTGGACTAGGTAGGCTTCAGCAACAAAGGGAGGAGCAAATACAAATGAGGCACTGGATCGCGGCAGGCGCAAAAGATGGGAAAGTGAGTCTATGGGAGGTATTCTGAGCGCATCGCCATCCACTCTGTCCTGCATGTCAAGTCAACCATGGGCTTGGTGCGATTTAGAACAACGCATAGTAGAAGGTGGCTTTTAATTCCAACCGCTACTCATGATCGTCCTATTGGGCACCAATAGCTACGTCGGTCCGCTGAGACTGGCTGAATCTCACCACATCCCTCCTCCCTTTCGATATCGACACTCCGCCTTTTAACAAGTGGGTTTACAGTTACCAGATTTCGATACGTAGGAATGCGGATTGAAGGGAGGAATCATACCAGTATCTGGGTTCCTGCCCCCGCGCCACCATCAGCGTCAGCAATAGATGTTATTGCAGTTCAGAATATCTTAATTGGCTAATTTGGTGGGCTACCAGAAGCCACTTCAATATCGAAGCATATGAAGACTATTCTCGTCCTCAATCATTTGCTGTTCTGATGAAATATTTGCACCTAAGTACAGATGCACGGGATGCTTTGAATGGAAGAAATAAGATGACTGCGATTAACGAAAAATATCAGCAATCTCTTTCAAACGGGAGGCTCAAAACGTGACACTGTAGAAACGTAGTGCAACCGTGAACAACTTTGTTGTGCATACAATGGCTAGCTCGCTGCCTTATTCTAGTATTCCAAGTGCGGTTGGAGAAATTTGGACATGGATTAGATGAATTGCCCGGATCAACAGAACACAAGCACGCGTATGCGGACATTCTTAGTATCAGCTCGGCAGAAAGTAGTGGCGTGAAACCAATGTATAAAAAAAAATTTTTTTGGGAGCTCTGAGGAGACGTTGAGGCTGACCTCCGAAATGGGAACGGTGGCCACTACCCTCTCCCGCAAATGCTCAAAAGCCTCGGCATTATATCACGAGCGGTAGGGACCTGCGTCGATTGCCCGCATCTCGAAGGATGGAGCGACGAAACACCTTCAAGCATCATACCTTCCCCGCACTAGCCTAACCGAACGAGCCCTAATACGGGGTAAAAATCTTTGTTGCTCTATGAACTACGACCATTGACAGACAATGCATGCGTAATTGCCTCGATTCTACCATTGTAAGCTCCATGGAGCCACAACACATCCTGATTCGATAGTATCGCCCGTCCTCAACACGAACGTCGCGTAATACCTCTCACCTATTCGTGCCTGTCTGGCACAATGTCGTCCTCTTCGAAGAAGCGCAAGACCTCCTCGCCCTCGGAACAAGCCCCTGACCTCAGCATCACCGCCGATGACCAAGTACATCTTCATGCCGCCGGCTATGAGACGCCCGAGCGGGATCTCATCCATAGTATGGCGCGCTTCCGCTCGTCGCCGCTCGACTTCATTCGCGAAGTCTCGCTCCACGTATCTGGGACAGGATGGCGATCATACGACAAGATTATTGGGCAGCCCATATTTTACTCTGGGTTCTCGGAGAAAATGAAGTCGAAGGTATTGAGCAGTCCGATGCTGGTAAGCAAGGTTAAGGAACTGGCAGCAAAAAGGGTAGAGGTCGAAGTGAATGAGGGGTTACTCGGGGTAAATGCAATGGAGGGGCGGGGAGTAGGTGAGAAAGATAGGAGGATTAGAAGGAGGGTGCAGATTGAGGAGAGCTTGATGGAAGTCGCAGACACATTAACGGATAATATGATTTGTAAAATGGAGAGCAAGAACTTCATTAGAGGGGCTTATTATATTACTACGCAGCTATTGACGAGGGCATACCATCAAGGTGGGCATCCATCGTTCATTAAATCCTATACACTTATGCTAAATCTATATTTTTAGGTGTTCACGTCTCGAGCGAAGAAGTCCTCCGTCTCCGCGGCGTCGCAGAACAAGCCGCAAAGGACAAGCAATCAATCATCTTCCTCCCATGCCATCGCTCCCATGTCGACTACGTATCCCTCCAAATAATCTGTTATAGGCTTGGACTAGCACTACCAACAGTGGTCGCCGGAGACAACCTTAATTTCCCGGTAGTGGGAGCATTTCTCCAACATGCAGGTGCTATGTGGATACGACGAAGCTTTGGAGATGACCAACTATACACCACACTTGTACAAGCATATATCGATACATTATTAGCCAATGGCTTTAATTTAGAGTGTTTCGTGGAAGGTGGACGAAGTAGGACAGGAAAGCTGCTTCCTCCGAAGTTTGGCATTCTTTCCTACATGCTGGATAGTGTAGCATCGGGTCGAGTCAAGGATGCCATTATTTGTCCTGTGTCGACACAGTACGATAAGGTCATTGAAGTAGAGTACGTATATTATCATTTCCAGAATTGAAGCTTACACAAACATGACAACAGCTCGTACATCAGCGAACTGCTTGGCCAACCAAAACCGAAGGAGAATCTTATGGACTTTCTTTCTGCATCCTCAGTACTCTCCCTCAAGCTCGGTCGCGTAGACGTCCGCTTCCACGAACCGTGGAGTCTCCGCCAATTCATCGACGAACAGGAAGCCAGGTTTAGTCTGCTGCCCCAGAAACTTGATCTAAAATCAGAACGGCTCAGAATACTAAGAACGCTTGGTTACAAAGTCCTTTCCGAAATTAATGATGTCTCCGTAGTCATGCCTACCGCCCTTGTCGGAACGGTTCTCCTCACATTAAGAGGAAGAGGTGTCGGAAAGAGCGAGTTAATTCGAAGGGTGGAATGGCTTAGTGGACGTGTGCGCGCTCAAGGCGGCAGGGTAGCCCATTTTGCTAATCTACCAACAAGTGTTGTTGTGGAAAGAGCTCTTGACGTCCTGGGGCCAGGCCTCGTTGGACTCGTGCCGGGGCTGCCGGAGGATACATACTACGCGGTTGATAGGTAGGTATTTGATTCCATTGCATCAGACGTCTCAATATTAACGTTTTCCCAGATTCCAGCTCTCCTTCTACCGAAACATGACAATCCATCTCTTCATTCTTCAAGCCCTTGTTTCAGCAGCAATGTACACTAAGGTCAAACTAGGCGGTGGGCCTGAATTTCAACGAATATCCTACGATGACCTCCACGACCAAGTCCACTTCCTTTCTCAGGTAGTCCCCCACCTTCCCGTGCACCCCAAAATTCCTAACACCATCCCAGCTCTTCCGCACAGAATTTATATTCCCTACGGAAGGCCTCGACGTCAATCTCGCCAAAACAATCGACGGGCTAGAAGCCGATAACGTCATCAAAGTCACGCGCTCTTCTAGTGATTCCTCAAAAGTCGAGTTCGTAGAACTCAGTCACGCTGAGCGGGAAAGAGGACGTGAGAACTTTGACTTCTACTGCTTCCTGATATGGCCGTTCATCGAGGCGGCGTGGCTGGGCGCCATGAGCCTAATGATGTTGACGCCGCCGGTCGGGTATTCGAAGGAAGTTTGGCTGGACATGAAAAAGGTGCAGGACAGGGCTCAACTCGTAAGACATCCGTCCCTCTCCTATTTGTTCGCTCCCTCCTTCTCCACATCGAGTTTCTAGATGCTAAGGGATTCTCGCTAATATGTGTACAGTTTGGAAAAACACTTTACCACCAAGGTGACCTCTCCTACTTCGAAGCCGTTAATAAAGAGACGCTGAAGAACGCCTATACGCGCTTCGAACAGGAGGGCATGATCCTCGTTGCCAGACCCGCTGCGAAAAACGGTAATTCCCCCCATACTATTAAGTTAGCGGATCCCTGGATCCCGAAGCGCTCTAACGACGCGGCTGCGTCGAGTTCTTTTCCGGCCCAGCAGAACGAAGGTAAGATTGTGGCCAACGGCCCGCTATGGATTTTCGCGGAACGCATCAGCGCGTCAAGGAGGGAGGGGAAGAACAGGCGGGATGGCGCGACTGTGCAAAATAGGGTCCTTAGTCTTGCGGATCTAGTGGGCCGTGGGTTATGGGAGGATGCGGTGTTTGATCGGAAGGAGTTGGAGTCAGAGGCTTTCAGCGCGGCGAAGGCGAGTGGGAGGGGGAGGAGGAAGAGTATGACGGTTTCAGCGAGGCTGTAGGAGTATGGAAGATTTGTGTTGGTGGGGACGTATGGTTGGGGGTTTGTATTGCATGTGTGAATAGTTGAAGTAGGAAGGAAAAGGGTGGTCGAGGTGAGCGTTTCTTGGATATGGCTGCATACAAGGCGGAGATATCAACTCTCTAATGTCTATATATTACCATAGGCTAATGGATCACGTCTTCCTCATATATCATTCACTATAATAACTGCGCGAACCCCGCCTATTTCCTCCCACGTTTCGCCATCCGAGCCTCTATGCGCAGCAAATGCGGTGAAGCCGATCAGCGCGTACACTATCAGAACCAGGTCACCTATCTATCATAATGGTGCTGATTATCTCGCAGTTTTACCACTGAACTGTTTTACCCCACCCGCATCATTTGAGACGGAATATCTTGATTTACTTGCTGCTCACTGGTTTTATTTTCCTGCCCTGCCTTTACTTGAGCAGCGCCAGTGCCTTGAGGAAAGAAGAACCCAATACGTGAGAGCTAGGAATTATGGCTGTCTGGAGGAGTTGGGCAGTGATTTTGGGGGATCGATCGAGACATTTGGGAATTGGGTGGTTGAGAAGGGTTGTTGGAGCATCAGATAGAAGAGTTTGATGCCATTGCCGCAGCGTGATTTGGAGAATCGAATGGTGGGTGAAAAGGCCCTGCTCCTAAACACTCCCAGTTCCTCAGTAGAGTTCGCGAGGTGCCGGAAACATCGTTTTCCTGGCATAAACAGTCTCCGTGTGTTAATTGGTTGGCCTTCAACGGACTATGATGCCTCCGGAAACTTCCCAGTGCTCGTGTCTTCAGGATATATAGTACATATGTAATCGAGTTGTTACACACTCCCTAGCGAACTCTCAACTCACAATCACGCCCTTGTTTCTGTAGACCCGTTTTAACAATATGGTGGTAATGGATCCGAAGTTTAGAGTGCGACATAGCTCTCTAAGTCCATGGTCGCTTTGTAGAGTTCTTCATCGAGGTCTAGAAGAGTACCCTTGAAGGAGTTAAATCGCTAGTAGGATATCTGCGGAGATGTTGCTGTGCTAGCGAATCCGATCGGGATATTTTAGTGTGCATTGTAGTTTTTGCTGGGGGAGAGACCCTTCCAAAAATCCCCTGGTGAGCGCTCTCGGGGTGGAATTGTCGATTTATTAAGAGTTGATCAACTTATCGGACCCCGATTCTGGCTGCAGTTGTCGTATCTACATTCCTTGCCGCCGAACAAAATGTCGTACCGTGTTCCAAGGTAGTCCTCAATGTTGTCATGAGCCCCTCCTGCCCTCTGTAAAGAACAGAAGGAGCCCGCAACATCCGTTGTCCGGGAGAAAGGTTCTAGCCGCCGACCTTGGACCTAGGCTAGCGACTACATCGAATATAGCGTGATATGAAACAAGATAAAATATGTTCTTCCACGAGGGCGGGTAGAGAGGGAAGAGTTGGATTGAGGGGCCGCGGTGGCTTTATATATTTCTAGGGTGGCGGTCTGGTCAGGGATACATGAGCTCTCGACGCCACATGCTACTTAGGCGGTGAAGACTGTTGAAACAGAATTTGGCAGGTGAAGGTGCCATGGAGTAGTGGTTGCTTTCGAGATAAATTCGTTGTTGTGACTTTTTTGACGGGGACAAATCACGGGTGAGGCTCGCTGCGCTCACTGGGATTTGGAGGACGGTCATTAAGTACCCCTGGCTTGCTCCGGGATGGTTAACCAAAGCTAAGGATTTTTTACCAATCAAGGCAGCGAAAGTCGCTCGGCCTAACCAAGGAATTATAAACAACACTAAGAAATGTTATTGAAGGAGTTGCGGAAATTAGGTACGGCGAAGCTGTCCTCGAGAGGTTTTTACCTGGTGTTGGGTTCAGATTACAACGTACCGGTTTATACTTCAGGCTTATAATGTATCCCTGCTACATATTAACACGATTCGCTCTTTCCACGAGCCTTAGGTCTATTCAATGACCAAAATTTCTCAACACGAATTTACGTCTTTTTCTGAGAGAGTTGTTTCTGATGTGTTCGTAGACCGATATTTACCTTCACGAAACCCTAGAGTTTCCAACTACAGTACTTTATTTCCTTCTTAATGGCTATAGAAGGATTGAGTAAAGGCATGCATGGTGAGACTTATATGGCTATATGATGCAATGGTAATTCTCTTAGATGCAGTGACGTCTATCCCTACGTGCCGAGAAATATGAAGGGTACTTTGACTTCAAACTACTCGAAATCTGTGCATACGTTGATACTGACTATAATTCTAATATCAGTTGTATGCTATAGTTACTCCTAAACATCTAAGACCTTATCTGCCTAAAAGTAATTTTTACACCGTTATCTTTAAGCCTACTTTATAGAGAGCGTATTTAAAGAGTAGTGAAGTTCCTTTGCTAGAACACGACTATTAAACTTATGGCTATGCACGGTCTTGGTAAGCGGGCTGATCTTAGCTCTGCTTAAGCTTTGTGATCTAAATGAGCCTCAACCATGCCTCCAATCAACCAGCTCAGCTCTCTAAATACATCTACGAAGTCCGCTATATAACAAGGCCAGTGCCGGAGTAGGTCGGCCATGGCCCGTGCATGATAGGCGAGTGACACTGCTAGAAAAATTATATTATTTTATATAAGAATTCCATGCCAATGAATATACATCTTCTAACGTAGTCATCCACTAACATGGCCAAAACACCAAATCGTCACCTGACAAGGAGCGCATACGAGCCCATACTCTTGCTGAGCTAGGATGGACGCTGCAGGCTATCGCCCAGCGGCTTGGATCCTCTCAATAGGATATATCTAATTATCTTCGAAGCCCAGAGACTCCTACAAAGACTCGCGGCAGAAAACCTATGTTAAGTACACCTCTTCATTATCTGCTGGTTTACTATACTACCGGAACGCTAAAAAAAATTGAGAAACGTTTAAGGAGATCGCCCAAGAGCTAGGGATTAACGTCTACCCTTGATTACCCACTGGAGCCTTTAAAAAGGAGTTATATCACTGCTGGAAGGCTATATAGAAGTATAACCTTACTGAGTGATAAAGGATAGGTCAATTATTAGAGATATAAGGACATATTGATTAGAGCAATAATTAGTGGGCTAGTATAGACTAGAGTAATGAGATGTCGGCCTAAATTGGCTCTAGGGAGGTTTATATTACTTGGAGAACTGAAGCGGCTTTGTACTCTAATTTATTAATCCCTAGATTTGAAGAATATAGCGGGAATATAGTATAGAGTATAGTATAGATTGATGCTAAAGGGCTTCTAATCTTATGTAAGAAAGAGTGGTACACGAATTCCTAAAGGCCCTGTCAACTCATAGGTACACATCTAACAAATCCTACCTCTTGTTCTAGCACATTAGGAGCTCTATAAGTACTACAATTATTTAGACCTTCTCTTTATAAAGGATGGCGCCTCTAGCTACTACTCCTACGCGAAGACTGAAGCTGAAATAGCCCTCGGCTTTAGGAAGGTTTAGAGGCCTGTAAATCTACTAGATCTTAATATTATCGAGAACGTTTGTGAACTATTAAAGTGGAGGGTATTAAAGCGCTTTCTAAAGACTAATGCTAAATTGAGGCAATACCTTAAAGAGGAGTAGGATAAAATTCAAATTGACGATTATAAATACATCCAATTAATACAAAAGTACTGCTGAGCTGTTATCCTAGTACGTAGTAGGCATACCAAGCGGTAGTAATAGTGAAGTGATCTTTTCTATATAAAATGCATAGAAAATTACATTTCGCAAACATTCTGCGTACAGGCCTTTGCCAAGAAAGCAATGCAGGAGCTATAAAACCGCTGGTGTGACAAGACTGTCTAGCCGTAAAGCAAAGTACTTCTAAGAGATTCAGTGTCGTAAATTATTTACCTATATATTCACGCGTACCCCTAGTTCCCTCTAAAAAAGAGAGAATGACAAATAAATAAAGAAACGAAGTAATAATTTCTTCACTATTAGTATACTCAAGCATTAGAATTTATCAAGATCAATGATTATATCCATACCTTTCCAGATCCAACACCAATACCGATCATTTTCCCCGACACAGTTGAGCGTGAGGGACGGTAGTCTGAGAGTAGCCATACTAGATTCTTTGAATTATATGTTATCCATACATTATCAGGACTTAGTGCTGCATATTGATGCTGAGGATGTTGAGGGTCTGTAACGGTTGTTGTGCTGTTTGATTTTGCCGGGCTACCGATGAGGATGACGCCAATTTCAGTGCAAAGACAGGAACCCGTGGCATTAAATGATATATTGTAGAGTGGCCTGCTAACATCGAGCGTCTGCAAGCACGCGCCGCTGCTGGTCTCCCAGATCTTGACCGTGCTATCATGCGATCCCGACGCCAGCCGTATCGAGTCGTGAGAGAAGGCCACTGACGCTACGGAGCTGCTATGGCCCTCGAGCGTCTGTAGGCACGCGCCGCTGCCAACGTCCCAGATCTTGACCGTGCTATCAAACGATCCTGACGCCAGCCGTGTCAAGTCGTGAGAGAAGGCCACTGACCTTACAGGGCTGCTGTGGCCCTCGAGCGTCTGTAGGCATGCTCCCTATTTATCCATCATAGCTGGCTTTATTGTGAGCCAGGGGGGAGTTTCCCCTTTGAAAAGATTCCATATCAAGCTATGCCTGGGACTGAATATGAGTGCTGACATATAAGCCTGAAGAGGAGCGTTCTCAATTGCTCCTTTATGATACATAATGAATCGACGCGCATCTTGAACTAGTTTAAGTAAGGCAGAGGCACCTGCCTGTTCCTAGATAATATTAGTATTCATTTATGTAAAATGTACTGCTCGCTAAGGTATTACATGGACTAAAGCCTCAAGTTTCGCCATTGATACTACGCCATGTGGCATGGTCTTGCAAATACTTATAGCCTCCAGCTAGTAGAGGTATTTCTGTCTTAGAAACCTGTTAATGCTACCTCAGTCCTGTAGATCAACCGGGTCAATTACAGAAGCGATAGGATTCCAGTCACAAAGATGGTTAATCCAGTAGATACATGAGTAGCGCAACGCTCCTAATGGATCTGGCTTGGGCTGTTCGATCTGCTCGATAGGATATCCTACCGCATGCAGGTTATACATGTCTCGTCAAAGTGTGCTAGACATGGCTTAGAGCAATCTTGAGAAAACTATATAGTAGACATCTTCCTTTCCAGACGGGAAGATATCAATAGATGCTTTTGTGAGTAAAAATTCCTTTGCGGATTGATGGACAAAGTAGATAGTATCTTCTCGTAGCGTGAGAAACGAACCGCAGTGGCCAATAATCTCTCGTATACACTCAGGATCGTCTACTACATCCTTAAGCTATTCTACGAGAGTAACCAGCTCCTCTAGCGTGGTGGGTCGATATACAGTCGCGGCTAAGGCTAGTATTTCCTTGCAAACATCAGCATCGTCCGAGCTGCGTATTTGCTGCATCATCTGTTCGTATAGTGAGTCAAGGCTTGGTGGAAAGGTTTTCAGCTTTTTAATGACATTTCGCTTTGGGACGTCTTTGAGATTCTAGCACACCAACGCTACCCAAAGGAAAGTGCCGTCTGCATTCAACGACAGGTAGTATTACACTGATTCTCTTGTTTCATTTTCGTAATTCTTTTCCTACGATAGCTGAAGCACTTTCTGCTGGATAAACACGCTGACAGCGGCAGAAACAGATTCCACATTCAGCTCAAGGCTCAGTCTCACCATTCGTCCCACCTTTGCCAGTCGTTCCTTAATGTCAGGCCAGTTACGACTTAAAACGATCCACTTAACACGAGGCGATGCAGAAGATTGCTCAATAATGAAGTCAAGCAGTTTCGGTAGGTCTATTACGCATTTATCAAGCGCATCGATAATTAAGTATGTGCTACTTAAGCTTAGATCGTGAATAATATTTGCGAAGATCTCGCGTACGGCAATCCACGCATTTGTATTTTCAAAGAGTGTGTTGCCTGCGTAATCGTGCTTCCTTCGAATATGTGAGACAAGCGAAGGCTGCTGGTCGACAAGCAGGTACAATAGACCCCGCAGAACAGCTATGGTGCTGTTGATTCGCACGTCCGTGGCCTGGCAGAAGAAATAAGATAATAGATCCGCCTTAGCTAACGACTTCTTTAGATCATTGACAATACCACAGAGGAGCATCGTCTTGCCCTTGCCGGGGTCCCCCTTGATCTATAGTAGCCGGCCTTGCCGTCTATTGCGCTATTGACGGAAGTTAGTGTTATGAAGGATCTAGCTATACGAAACCTCCAGAAGGCCACCTTTCGCTTCCTCGATACGCTTCTTGTCGTCACAGGGATCGGTGGTGCGTACGTCTTGGATACAGTTCTCTAGTCTATTGATCTTGTCCATGAGCTGCTTGAACGCACTCGCTGTCCCTTCGCCGTAAATAGGGGGGATGTAGATATTAAATATGCCTAGCAACGAGTACGCTCTATCTTCTTCAAGCTTAGTCTGGCGGTGTTCTATCTATAGCAACCGCTTATTGATGCTGAACTGGGATAAAGAGGCTCCTTAAAGGGCTGACTCAGGGATACCTGTTACTGCGTGGATTTGCTATGTTAACGATCTTTTATCTCCAAGTAGCCTGCGTTCCTGGGAGAAAACTTAACTAAATGAGGGGCAAGAAGTTCTTAGAGCGTCCAGCCCCGAGTGAACCACTTGCTTCTCTTAAAATCCGATTCCCACGGTCTTAAATTGATGTTATTATTAGCATCGGAGGGACGGCTAGAGATATCCAATAAATAAACGTAGCATCGCGTTGCGTTGCGGTACTAGCGGAACATAGAGTTAATAGCATGTAACAGTTCGACTTTATTTGCCTTATTAATACAACAGGTATCGATTCAAAAATATTGCAAGCTATCCTGTCTAGCTTATTCTATACAGAAGTGGATCTTCCCATACCCGGGTTTGTCTTTGCCAACGCCATTTGTTAGGTCTTCGAAGGTAACTTCCTCTTCATCTACTCCCCAAGCAAGTGACAGTATTGCATAAGGGGGAATTGCTTCGTTGTCGGCTAAATCCTCGGTGAGGCTAGGCTCGCCATTATCGCTCAGTCGCAAAAGGCGCATTGATTTTTATAACGTTAGACAAGGTAGGCAGGAATGAGTTCGGCCGGGTTCAAAACACAGTAGCCGAGTAAAGGGACAATCGCGGTAACTAGCTTGTTTGTGGAAACCATCAGTCGTAGCCATTGCAGTTAGCGAGCACCTAGGAAGATAGACCGCCAAGCTATGCCAATAAATTGTATCTAGATGCGAGATAGCGTAAGAGTGCAGTGAGCTAAATCCTATAGCCTTCATTTGGTGAGGGTTTGAACATGCTGAATAACGTGTTTTATCAGTAAGCTGGCCATATCAGTAAGTTGGCCACCCCACCAAAATCGCAACGCGTTTTCTTACAATAGCTCCATAACCACGTAAAAAAATATATAAAAAATAGATCTACTTAATATATACTATCTAGTAGTATACTAAGTCCTTCTATAACCTTGTTTGTGGTACTTACTACAGGTTAGTGGTGCTCGAGGCTTACTTAGCTGCCCTCCCTGCTCTACCTGCTGGAGCACCCTTTCAGCCTCAGCAGTAAGTAATTGACCTTCTTCTACCTGTAGAGCTCCTCTACTAGCTATATACTATTAGCGCTGTTACTCCTTATACTACTAGCGCTAACTTACCTGTCGATGCTTTTTATTCTCCTCTATAAGGATTATTACTAAATGTATTGCAAGTTAATAACCTTTAATAAACTAGCGTATAGTCTAGCTAGTAGGGCTCTAGAATTAGCGATTAAGACTACCCTAAATAAGTTAAGCCTACTACTCTAGCTAAGTAATAGTATATAGCATCTCTACTATTTATATAACTTTAGTATTAGCTACTATTACTAGTAGAAATAGTATCTTAACTACTATTAGTAATAATAGAATATATTCTTAATAAGCTAGAACTAGTTTTATTATCTAGAAGCTAGTCTAGATATTCTACTCTAAGAGAACTATCTTTCTAATATTTAGATATATTTATAAGAAGTTTTATTATTAATATAGAAGATATTTTACTATATAAGCTTAGCTATCTAATTTCTATATATATGTTTAAGAGAAAAGAAGTAGCTAATATTAAGTAGCTATAAGAGATATAATATATATAGTAGTATATAGAGTATAATAATCTTATTCTCTTTATAGAATAGGTTAAATTTAGATATTATATAACTACTATAGCTATTAAAGATAAATAACTAGTAGGCCTCTATTATATAAGTTTCTATATATTAGTAGAAGTACTTTACCTACTTAAAGCTAAGCTTATTAGTTATCCAGCTATTATTACTAATAGTAATAGCTTAGTTAAGTAGAAGACCTTAATATTAGCTATAATAATGCGAAGAAATCGTTCTACGAAAAGCTTTATATATAGTCTTATCCTAAAGCTTTTCGCTTATCTTATTCTACCCCTAGTTCCGCCCCTTTTTCCTATCTATATATAGTTATATACTTTCTTATAAGTAGCTTAATAGTTTTTCTATATCCTTTTATATAAGGCCTATAGGTATTAATAGAATTTCTAGGTCTCTAAACTCTTATATACTCCTATATACTTCTAAGTAGATTTATACTATATTTAAATCTATTATCTTACCTATGCTGTTATATTAGCTAGCTTAGTAGAGCTTTTCTAGTAGAATTATAAAGGGTAGGATAGACTAGCTAGATAAGTTAATATACTTAATTATTATTACCTACTCGTAATCGCCTAGCTATATAGTTACTATACAGCTAACTATCTTAAAGTTTATAATAATTTTTAAGATTATAGTAATCCCTATTATAAAGCTAGTCTTATTAAAGTTATAGATATCTATATTAAGGATACTATATAACTAATACGTTTCTTCTATAAGCTTAAACTATATTAGGCTGGTAGATAGGTATAGATTAGGTTAAGGTTAGGGTCTTACGTAAGTAGAGTAGAGTTAAGGTTAGAGTCTTACTAATTAATCTAGAGTATAGGTAGAGTTAGAGTAGCTACTTAGTAATAGGGTATAAGTTAAAATAGAGTTATATAGACTAGATTTCTTTAAAGTCTAACTAATTAGTATACTTTAGAAAGTAGCTTAGTAAGAGTATATATAGTATAATATTCTAGGGCTTTATTATAGCTATTTATTATAGATTAGGCTAATCTTACTTTATTAAATTCTAGAATAATATACTATAGTACATTATAAACTATAACAATACACTCCTTAACTATTAATCTTATATAGCTTAATCTAATATAATAATATATTTATAATAGTAATTTATTATATAAACTATAGAAGTTTACAAATTTCTCAATAAATATACTTTTGTAGCAGCTCCTTATTAGTAGTAGTATTAGGATTAATATTCTCCTAGTTAATCTCCTAGTTAATCTCTAGTTCTTTATTATATACTTAGGCTGGAAGTTTAAAAAGATCCGTAACCTTATTAACGCTATAAAAAGAGCTTAGCTTACTAGTATTTTAGGCCTTTATAGCCTAATATACCTCTTTAGTATAATAGTTCTCTCTACTTATTATATATTTTAGAAATATAATATCCCGGATTCTCTGCGTAATAAGGTAATATCTTCTATTTCTAATTATATCTCTAGTAGTATTAAAAACCCGTTTAATACTAACTCTTATAATCTATATTAGGAGAATATCTTTTACAACCTGAGTAAACCGTAGATACTAATATTTATTTACTCTCTACCAGCCTAATATATTAAAGTTATAATCTTAAATAAGAGGTGTACTTAAATAGTTTTCTCCTTCTTAATAAGTTAGTCCTTTCTCTTCTTCCTCTAACTCTCCCTCTCCTTCTCCCTCTCCTACGTTACTTAGATCTTAGCCTAAAAAACTTAAGAAGCTGCTTAAGGATAAATATTATAGAGATAGTTTACGAAACTACTTATTACTTTATACCTATTAAGGTTAGGGTATTATAGATAAGATATAACCTAATATATCCTTATTATAGTAATTAAGATATTTAAGGAATTGTTAGTAATAGGTTTCTCTATACTAAAAGTCCTAAGTCTTATTCTATAGTTATAGTTAGAAGCTAATATAATAAATAGCTATAATAAAAGTACCTTATATATTATAAGCTTCTAGAATAGATCTAAAATTGTTATATAGTTAAATAAGTAACTATACTTTATATCTATTTTTAAGTAGTATTTACTTAATTTAGATTAACCCTTCTCTACTACAGCTCTTACTACTATTAGTTAATTTAAGTTACTCTCTATATCTTTAGCTAGATCCCTATTTATATTATCTAGGAAATTAAAGAGCCTATTATATATTTACTAAATATACTAGATCTAAGACTTTATATTCTTATTAAGCACTTTAGTTACCCTTTTAAAATTGCTAAATAGGTCTATAATTAGTATTAAATAGTACTATTTAATAGTAGATAGTTAAAGTTGCTAGAGATTATAAAAATCTACTTTAGTATTCTTATTATTACTAGATTTCTAAGTAGGGATCTTTAAGTTAATTTTATATTAAAGCTAGTTATTAATATATTATTTAAAGCCTACTACTCGGTTATATATATTAAATGTTAAATTCTATCGAGTTAAGATATCTCTTATTATAAACAGCTAGTACTTAGGTAGTAGAGAGCTCTATAAAATAATAAAATACTTATAATACTATAGTAATTAATTAATTACTTTATAAATAGCTTGAATCTAACTAGAAATTAGTATATAATAATTATAATAACTAACTATAATAAAAAGCTATACCTTATAAAGAGAATTTAGGATAGAAATCTATATCCAGATCTTATTTATATTACATTACTATAAAATTCCTCTATCTCCTATCTCTTTAAGAGGTACGAGTTTAAAATAGTAAATAATTTCCTAAATAATAAGATTAATAATATAAGTAAGATATAGAATTATATTCTCCTTATAGTTCTATTTAATACTATCTTCGTATAGTTTCTCTTATATTATATATATAAGTATACTATTATTAGTAGTATTATTATAGGTAGCTACTAGTAATCATTGTTATATATTTATATTTAATAGAATATATAGTACTTCTATTACTATAGAAGTACTAGTATAGCTTTCTTAAATAGAGATAAAATTAAGTAGTCTCTTATAGAACTTCTAGTCCTAATTAATATAATATCCTTTTACTATAAAGAAACTAAAGTAGTTTTTTATAAACTAGATATTAAACGCGATTAATATCTTTATATTTTAGCTAAGGTTATATAAAAGAGAGGACTAAACTACTATAACCTTATACTTAAATAGCTCTATAAAACTAAATCGGTTAATTAATATAGTACTTAGTTAGAGAAACTAAATAAATTATTAAAAGGACGGGTAATCTACTATTTAGAAAGACTAGTTATTATTAATAATAATATAGACTAGTTTATACTTAAAAATACTAGTAGAATATAATAGTATAATCGAATTTTTATTATTAGAAGGCCTAGCTATAGGTATATAGAACCTATTATACTCAGGAGCTAAAGTTCTTAGATAGGTCTAGAATCTAAAATAATTTATTAGATATTTTATACTATTATAATTCTTATTTAGATATATAAGTTAAAAGCTATAATAATAATAGAATATAATATTATAAATATAGAATACTAAAAGATACTACTTCTATAGCTAGGGCTTAATCTAACATTAGCTACTATAGAGGTCGACTTAGACGAGGACTAATAAGGTATTAACAGGCAGTAGTATATTAAGGACTAGTTATTAGATAGTAAGTAGTAGGACTGTAGGAACTAGGGAGATAATTAGTTGGATAATAAAGTATAGTATAACCTATACACGTAACTATAGTAGAAGTATTAGATATAGTAGGATAAACCTAACAAACTTAACAGACCTAATAAGCTAGGCTTAGTAGTCTTAAACTTAGCTATATAAGATAAGAGATCTTCTTACTTAGATTAAATCCTTTATAGTTATTCTCGCAGATTTATCTTATTACTCTATTAGACTTCTAAATATACTTATTATATTTAAAGAACCGGTAAACCTAATATTCTCTCTTTACTAAAGCTACCACCTCTAACTAATTTAATATAAATAAGGCTCCGGCGCGTATACGACTGCAATAGCAGTTATTATATATACTAGTAGTATATAGGTTAGTAATATAATAACTACCTAATATTAAGAGAATAGAAACTATCTAAAAATGTCTATTATATTATAAAGTTAAGTTATAATAATTTAAAGGCTGTAAGCCCTAGAAGAAGCTATAGTATAGAAAGTATAGGAATAGAAGACCTATATTATATAGATGCAACACGAGCTAGCTGTAGCTAAAGCCGACCTAACTAAAGCTAAATAATAAGTATAAGCTAAGATAGCTTTACTAAGAAAGTTTAATAGTAAGAAAGAATATATTAACTTTTTTCTTATATTAATAGAGCTGTACTTTAAGTTTAATAGTACGACCTTCTTTCTAGATAAGGATAAGATCTTAGCTATAATAATAAATATAGAAGAAATACTACTAGTATAAGCTGAACTATTTATAGTAGATTAACTAGAGAATAGAGGTAATATAAAGAAGACTAGAAAATCTATAGATAAACTCTTTAAGAGCTAGGAAGAATTTAAGAATAAGGTCTAAAATGTCTTTAAAGAAGTAGATATAGAATAGGAAATATAAAGGAAGCTACTAAGGCTAACCTAGACTAAGAGGGTAACGGATTATACTATAGAATTCTAAAGATTTAGTACTAGACTAGGATAGAACGATAGTATATTAGCAGGAATCTTCTATAAAGGTCTTAAAGATAAGGTTAAAGATAACCTAGCTAGAGAAGAAAGACTAATAGAACTATTAGAAATAATCGAATTAGTAGTTAAGATTAATAACCGTTAGTACGAGTAGGAAATAGAGAAAAGATTTTAGCCGTAGATATTCGTACTAGTAAAAAAAGAAAGTAAAACAGCGCTATAGAATAGTAATCTAATAGCTCTTAGAAAAGTTAAAAAGGATAAGGGAAAGAACTACTAATAATTAAGGATAAGTAATCTTAAGAAAGAAAAGCTTAAGAAGAGAGCGTGCTTTCTATATAGATAGAAAGAATACTATATAAAAGAATATCTAAATAAGAAGAAGGAAGCCTATATAATAACTATACAACCTACTAATAGATACTAACAACTAATAAGATACTAGATATATTATATAGATAATAGATACGAGACGTACCGTTTAGTAAAAGAAGGAAGCAATTATTAGCTACAGCTAAAAAGGGTAGTAGTAGTTATTAGATATATAGAATATCTACTAGGAGTACTAAAACTTAATAGTATAATAATCCTTAAAAGAATAAAGTAAAAGAAGTACTAGATCTATAATAAAATATACTAGATAAAGCTATACTCTTAGAAGTACTAGAATATTCTATTCGAAGAAGTAATATTTCGAGATAGTTAGAACGCGTTAGAAACTATAGTAAAATTAGTAGGAAAGATTATAAACGAAGAAATATTCGAGTATATATAAGAGATATACTAAGGCTACTTTATAGAGCTAGTAAAAGGTAAGAAAGGGAAGTATATACTATCCTATAAGGACAGCTGCGAAAAAGATTAGGCCAGCTGTTATTAGGACAATTACTAGATATATAAGAGTATTAAAATAAAGTTAAGAGTATAGCTGAAAATAGATATATAATTATTACTAAGAATTTTACTATCTTAAGATAAAATAGAAGATTGTATAGAAAATAAGTACTATTAGATTTATAGAAGTTTAATTTACCTTAGAATAGAGTATCTATACTAGCTTAGTAAAATCGTTGTAGAAGCTAAAGAGCTGAGGAAGGTAGTTTTAGAAGTAAGAGAGATATAAGAAGATATTAGAGGACGACTTAATATTACAGCTTATAAGATAATAGGAGTAAGTATACCTAAAGAAGAGGAACGTCCTAAGAATAATATATATTTAGAGGAATATAAAGCGCTAAGCTAGAAATAATATATAGTTAAATACTAGTACTATTAAGATATATTTAGAGTATTTAGATAGTAAGGATTAGATAAAAACTACCGACTAATTAAATAGTAATAGTATTTCTTAAGATAGAAGTATAAGATATATAGTAAGTAGGTAAAGGCTGCTTACGCCTAAAAACTATAGATAAGGTATAGTATAGATAAATATCTACTATATAGAGGAGAAAAGGAGAAGGTAGGATTCTTCCTACCTTAGTTAAAAAATTAAGCAGCTCCTAAAGCGATAATTATACTAAAAAACTAGGTAGGAAAGCTATTAGAAGGGTTACTAATATAATACCTTTATATATAGTACTCTGAGTAGAGTTTAATAGAAGGAAGTTTAGAGTACTATTTAATAGTAGAGCTTTAGATACATTTATATCAGCGTAATAGGTTTATAAGAATAATATAGAGTAGAGGGAAAAAGTAGTACCTTATATAATACACCTAGTAGATAATAAGCTAATAAACTATAGTAGGGGAGTTATACTAATAGAAAATAAGAAGTAAGCGTTTAATATTATAGGATATACTAATATAAAAAGCATTGATATTATAAATCTAGGAAAATTTAACATGTTACTAGGTATAGACTAACTAGCTAAATATAATTCTAAAGTAGATTAGTAGTAAGGAATAGTTTATAGGCTATAGAACTAATCTAAAATAGAACGGGTAGTAGGATAGTATAAGGTAAGATATCCTTTAGGTCTATAATTAATATAGAGAATATTAGCAGCTATAATAGCGAGGTATCTTAAGAAAATAAAATAGATGCTAGGTATTATTATAGTTTAAAAAGTGTATAAAGAACTATAGGATAATAGTATACTCTAAGAAATCTAAGAGGACTATAGTAAATTTGTAGGGCTATATAAAGAAGTAGAGAATAGAGGGTTACTTAAGTATAAGAAATACAACTATAAAATTATTATTAAAGATAAAAAAAAGCTAAAATCTAGTCTAATATATAATTTAAACTAAGAATAAAGAGAAGAACTTAGGAAGTATATCTAAAAGAATTTGGTAAGAGGATATATATAACTAAGCTAGAGTAAAATAGTATTACTAATATTATTCGTACCTAAGAAAAATAGTAAACTAAAGTTATATGTAGATTATAGACAGTTAAATAATATAACTAAGAAAAATAGATACCTATTACCTAGGATAATAAAACTTATAAGTTAGTTATAAGGAGTTAAATAGTTTATAAAGTTTAATATAAAAGAAGGATACTACTAAATTTAGATAAAGGAGGGCTATAAATAGAAAATAGTATTTAAAATAAGAGAAGGTCTTTTTAAATACTTAGTAATACTATTTAGACTTATAAATATACTAGTAACCTTCTAAATAGTTATAAATAATATATTAAAGAAATACTTAGATATATTTATAACAGTATATTTAGACGATATTCTAGTCTATATAAATAAATTACTAAGAGAATATAAAGAATATATTAGAAAAGTACTAGAGAAACTATAGAAGTATAAATTACTTATAACTCTAGAGAAATATAAGTTTTATAAAATAGGAATAAGGTTTCTAGAGTTCTAGATATCTAGAAACGGTATTAAAATAGAATAAGAAAAGGTTAAAGTAATATTAGAATAGCTAGTATCTATCTTAGTTAAATAAGTCTAATCTTTTCTAAACTTCGCGAATTTCTACAGGAAATTTATAAGTAGGTATTCTAGAATAGTAGCACCCTTAATAGAGGTTACTAAAAAAGAAAAAAGGTTCGAGTAGTAAAAAGCGTAGTAAAAAGCCTTTAAAGAACTAAAAACTTACTTTACTTTAGCATTAATATTAAGGATACTAGACTTAGAAAAGTAATTCCGAGTAGAAACTAATACTTTAGATAAAGTAATAAGCGTTTACTTAAACTAGTAAGATAAAGATAGGAAGTAGAGGCTATAAACCTACTTTTTAAGAAAAATAAAGCTAGAAGAACTCAACTACAATATACACAATAAAGAATTATTAGTAATAGTTAAAGTATTAAGAGAATAGTAAGTATATCTAGTAGGAACTAAATACCTATTTAAAGTCTAGATAGATTATAAGAACCTTATATACTTTATAATAATAAAAGAGCTTATAGGAAGATAAATATAATAGGTAGAATAGTTAGCAGACTATAACTTTAGAATAATATACTAGAAAGGGTTAGAAAATATAGTAGTAGACGTACTAAGTTGTAGAGCTAACTATATAACTAAAGAAAAATATAAAAGAGACGCGATCCTAAAATAAAAATTAGATAGATCTCTTATATATAACTATCTATAAGTTGCCTAAATTATAAAACTAACTATACTAGAGTAAAACTAGTAATAGAAGCTAAGAAATATATAGATAGTAGAGTGATATCTAATAAATAGTAGTAAAGTAAAAGTAGTTAAAAATACAACTTAGAAGCAACTATATATATACCTATACGTATAAAAATAGATAATAAAAGAATTATATAAATTACTAGAATA
This sequence comes from Lojkania enalia, assembly GCA_010094045.1. Lineage (NCBI taxonomy): Eukaryota > Fungi > Ascomycota > Dothideomycetes > Pleosporales > Lojkania > Lojkania enalia. The sequence continues at coordinate 377,662 of ML986603.1, forward strand.
GAAGTATTTAGAAGTAGTAGAAATAAAGCGAAGGCTAAAAAAGAACTTTACCTTTACTAATATAAGGAAGGAAGTATAAAATATACTAAATAAGTATTTAGAATGCGGAAAGAATAAGGCTATAAGGTATAAGCCTTATAGATTCTTACAACTATTAGAAGTACCTAAAGAACTATAAGAATAGATTATAATTAACTTCGTAACTAAATTACTAAAGTTAATAAAACTAGAATTAGAAAGAAAATATAATATAATTATAAATATAGTAGATTAGTTAATAAAATATATATACTTTAGACTAGTATTAGAAATTATAATAGTATTTAAACTAGCGTATAAGTTATTATATATAATATTTATAGAGTATAGAATCCTAAAGTATATTACCTTAGATAGAGATAAGTTGTTTACATTTAAGTACTAGTAAAGATAGATAGAAAAGATAGAAATCTAATAATAGATATTAACTAGCTTCTACCTATAGATAGATAGTTAGATAGAATAAGTTAATTAGAGCTTAAAAACGTACTTAAAGATATATATTAATAAATAATAAGATAATTAGATTGAATTATTACCTACAGTATAGATAGCCTATAATAGAACAACTTAAAGTATAATAAGGATTATACCCTTTAAAGCTAACTATAAACAAAAAGCTATTATATATTAGAAATAGAATAAAAAAGAGTTTCTAGTTCTACTAGTAGACTAGAAAGCTAGAGAAATAAAAGAAATCTATAATTAGCTTAGGGAAAAGATTTAGTTAAGAAACCTTAAAATAGTAGAATAAGCTAATAAGCTAAGAGTTAAAGAACTAACCTTTAAAGAGGGGGGTAAAGTTTTCCTGTTAACAAAAAACTTAAAGACTAAGAGGCCTATAAAAAAGCTAGATTATAAGAGAATAGGACTATTTCTAATTAAAGAATAGGTTAGACCTATAAATTTTAAATTAAAGCTACTAGAAAATATAAAGATATACCCAGTATTTTATAAATTAAAACTAGAACTAGTACTAGATAATATACTACTATAAGAAACTATTAATATAGAATTAGAATAGAAATATAAAGTAGAATATATACTAGCTAAAAAACAGTTCGGACGTTAGTAGAAATATCTAGTAAAGTAGAAAAGATACCTATAAGAGAAAAGTTTATAGGAACTAGTATAGAATCTAACTAACTATACTATAAAGCTAAAGGAGTTTTATTAGAAGGCTAAAATAATAGGTTATTAAGTAGAGTCTAGTTAGGAAGTAATAGTAGTAGTAATATAAAAGAAGCCTCTTATATAGAACTTAGAATAATAGTAGAGAACGCTTTAGATACGGCGGACCTCCTCTCCTCTTCCTCCAACTTCTCTTACTCTTCTATTAACTTTACCTCTTATTTACTAAAATTAAAACTATATTCCTCTAAAGAATAAATACGCTTCTTAGTATATTTTAGGTAAAAAAGAGCTGTCTAATAGTAATACGCGGATTCCTCTAAATAATAAATCCCCTCTTCCTTAATAGCTATAAAATCTTAATAAGTAGAGATAGACTTTTTATAGGCCTTTAATATATTTGCTAGAAAACGGCGAAAAATACCTTTAGTTAGAGAAAGATTGCAGGATAAACTCTAAGAAAAATACTCTCTATATATAGAAGAAAGGGTAGTATTATTATAGTAGTTATAGTTTATAGACTAATAGTTTAAATAATAGTAAAGCGGATCTATTATAACACCTAGTAAAAGAATTAAAAAACTAGTATAATAATTATAGGTAGAGGTATTCTCGTGTTAAACCTTTAGTATAGTAGAAAGGGAAAAAGAAGAAGAATAGGGTTATACTCGCGAGTTAAGTAGGACTTTATAATAGCGTAGGTAAGATAATAGGTCTAAATACGGTACGAATCTACTTAGAGATATATAAGAGTATATAGGGGATTAGAGACCTAGGAATTCTATTAACACCTATAAGCCTTATACAAAAGGATATAGAAGAACTATTAAGCTACTTATAAGGGAGTATACAACTATATATAGAAGGGAAAAGGGGTAGAACTAGGGGTAGAATAAGATAAGTAAAAAGCTTTAGGATAAGATTATATATAAAGCTTTTCGTAGAACGATTTCTTTATATTATTATACTACCCCCCTTCTTATAGGCTAATAGTCCCTATCTACACTAGTTTAGGAGGGAATTAGGACTATTATAGATAGGTTCTAGTATAAAGAAATTTCTTCGAAAAGGTATTTACTAGTAAAGGCTAATACGCGCGGTTACCTATAAAGATATATTTATTAATATAATATTAAGTAAAGTTTTCGTAGTAAGTATAATTAACCTATATATTAGTTAGTAACTACTATTATAATAGTTTATTAATATTACAATTTCGTCGCGTATAGTAATAAGTATTTACTAGCTTTAGTATATTACTAGGTTGCTGTTAACTAAGCTTCTTTAACTAAATAATAACTTCTACTCTATACGTATTATTACGCGTCTTTAGAACTATTAATTATTAAAGTATTACTAACGCCTTATAGAAAAATTAATTAATATACTACTCCACCTACCTCTTAAAGCCTCTTTAGAAGCCTTCTAGGTTATCTACTTTTAGGCTATATATATACTCGCTTATAGGCGGTATATAATATTTTCCTTTCGGTCTCTAAGATTAAAAAAATACGAGTATTATATCTTATAAAATAAAAAGTACAACCCTATATAAATCGTATTTAATACTAGTAGAATATTTACTACTAACGCACTTATAAATCCCCTTTTATTATAAGGAGGAGTTTCTAGTCCTCCGGGACTATCTTAAACTATAGATAGTAGCCTGATACGTAAGAGATAAGAAGAATAAAAAGATAGCCTTTAAGGTTATTTTAGAATCTACTTACAGTCTAACGCTTATAGCTTAGGTTGTAAAGAGTTAGGAAGATAGCCTTTCTATAGCTAGTATCTAGGTAGCTTTATTCTACTAGGGTACTAAGTTACTCTATCAGGTTTCAGCTTTAGAAGCTTTAGTATCTAGCCTTTAAGCTAATATCGCGGCGCTCTCGGGCGGCTAAAAATAAGATAGAAGAGGTTTAGGGGGAGTTTAGAAGGAAAGAAAGAGAAGGAGAGTAGAAGAGGAGAGGACTAGAAAGGTATCTAACAGCCTACTATCAGACCCTCTAGATTCTATAGAGGAGTAATTTCGGGCCTATACTTTAGTTTTTAAATCTACTACTTAACTCTTATATATTATTATCTACTAGATAATCTATATTCTCTATACTATTCTTATATACCTTAATCTATTTAGTTAGAGCTTTTAAGGGTCTTAGCTAATTTAGATACTTATTATAAAAA